>RSEF01000002.1:62019388-62102733 GCA_003993805.1 Himantopus leucocephalus
ATTGCAATGAGATCATGGCCCTGTGACCGCACACAGATCTCTACCTCCTCTTGTTTGTTTCCCATACCGGGTGCATTAGTGTATAGGCATATTGAATATTTAATAAATGATTCATAGTGTTTTGCATGTGTCCTTGACGCAGCACGTGATACAGGAATGGTTAACACGAACAGCATCATGTACGTGTACAAATCAAATCTTTGTCACAGAGGTTGAAGCTATACCAATGAAAAGAATGACGGAGAATGAAGAGCTCTGCTCATAGGAATAGTGATGTTACTTGACCACCCACCTTCTGACTGAAAGTGCCAGCGTCCAGAAAACAATCAAATGAATTTTTAACTTGCCAGCTGCAAAATTTATTCTTTTATTCTCTGGAGAATTTGCTGCCATGTGTTCTATTTTTGGAAACGATGTAAAATCCTGAGGGAAATCTAAACAGCATATACCATATACCACATAAGCGTGAATGCAATAAAATGAAATACAGTATGCCAGTTTGTAAATACTTCATGTGATTTAATTGCATATGACAGTAGCTATTTGTTAGTCTTGAAGACTCAAATGATATATCTACAGAATACATATCTGTAGTTCAGTACATAAGAATTCCTCCATTTCACTTCAAAAACTTTTTCACTCCTGTTTTGTACTTCACAGCAATGAGAATGAAAGGACTAAATATCCCTTTCTATGTAGTCCTTGATTTCTGTGCTAAGATTGCAAAAAGATAATATCTAGTACCGATTTTAATAATGATCTTCGTGCTGGCAACATCTGCCCATTAGAAAATAGGATTAAATGATCTAATGTTGGACAAAGTAAGAGTAGTCAAACGGTAATGGATTGCCATCTGCATTTAAGGATGAGTTTGATGGTAAGCTACTGGTAGAAATCTAGACACCCTTTTACAAATCTCCTGAGCCATCTGTTTATTTTAGCGTATAACTTGTTTGTATGCACAGTGAAAATGTCTGATGCTATGAAGTATGACTAGCTCACAGATACCTTCTTTTACATACATTTACCTTGCAAGCAACATAATTAGAATAATACTGCATGGAGAAAGTAAGAGTATATATATTTTCCAGAGCTGTATTAATGAGAATTATCTTGTGGAAACCTGTGTAGCTGTGGAACTTTAGAGAATTATCTATGCCCTATTCAGAGGCTGTAATTTCTTCCTTAATAATATCTTTGCAATTATGTTGCCTACAAGGTAACCCAAAACTCAACTAAACAAAAAAACACCTTCTATCTGGTAGTTAGTTACAGCCCATGTAATATGTAGTCTATTCACACTATAACTTACCAACTAATGACAAGGCTGTAAGCAGGCTTTGCTTTTAGAAGGTCAGTTTTTATGCTTGCATAAACCCTGACAAGCTACATTTCTCATGTCTGTTTTAATATGAATGGATGAGCCATTTATTGGTTTCTTTCCAAGAGGTGAATTCCCATTTCCTAAGCTCTGAACAAGGCTGTTGGGATCAATGTTCTCTTGTTACCTAATTTTTTCTATCTGTTCCATGTATCTCTTCCTGGAAAATCTCCCCAAAAATTTACCAGCCTTTCCTGTGCTTGAAACTCTACTTTCCCAGTTTATTTGCCGACAAGATAACCAGGGAGACTTGCTAATTTCAAAGTGTGGTTATGGATGATCTTAGATAAACAGCAAAGATTCCCATTATGTGTCCTACACAACAATGCTTTGTGATACTGGAAGAAAATAATTAGGGAATTTTTGGAAAACCGTATGCTCTTTATCATGAATGAAGTAAAGTTTGGTGTCTTTCAACTTTGTACCAGAGGTAGACCAGTGTTATAGAAGAAAACTGAAGCCAACTGGAAAAAAAAAAATCTAATCAATTATTAGTAGACATATCGGAGACCATTTATGCTGATGTAAAAAATTTGAAAAGAAATGTGGAACTGGACAGCCTTTTATTTTAATTAACTGCCTTCCCATTAATATGCTGATTTCCTGAACCTACAGCTTTACCAAAGGGAATGGTCTTTAAATACAAATCGATAGTATTGCCAATTCTGGAAGGTAAACTAAAGGGAGAAGCAGTAATGAAAAGTTACATTAATGACTTAAAGACCTATTGTGTAAGCTGGATAATGCTAACTTTTTCCTGAAACAAGCTGATTCGGCAATAGGAATGCAACTCAAAAAAGAAGCTTAGACCATAACCGTGTGTTGTTAATTGAAACGGGTTTAAGGTGAGAAAAGTCTACTTATCACTAATTAGTACCTCTTTGGATATTAAACTGTCAGACTCTTGAATTATGTGCCGTTCTTTCCTTTCCCCAAAGGGACTTCCTCAACTTGCTGCTTAGCTTATAACTTCTATAGTAGGCTTGCTCTGTTACATGGGGAGTCAAGTGATTCCCATTCTAAGAAAACACATGTTCAATTGGTCACCCTGCAAGAGATCTTATCAGGTGAGTAACGAAGTCTGAATATTTATGGATTTATTTTTTTCCTCCCAATGAAAGGTGAGAGAGTGAAGTGTGAGCTCTTTTTAATAACACCTTTCATCATTGAGTCAATAAGGAATAAGGCTTCTTCACTTAAACTAGCTATTTTTTCAGCAAACCTTGTCTATCTGATGGCTTGATGAATATTTTTTGTCAACATTTATTTGGATGAAGAGAAATGTGTCTGTATTTATGAGTTCTGTAGACAAGTTTGAGGATTGTCATTAAGTGTAACACCTGATCTCCCCTGAGATGATGTGGGTTTATAACATGGTGACAAAGTGATCATGTATGAGAGAGTTCAGCTAAGGACCAGCTGTTACAGGCATCAGACCACTCTAGAGTCAGGGGAGTTTAAGACAGTAACATACTCAAGAAGGGCACTTACACTGTATAAAAGGTCTCCAGCTTTAAGGGACAGTGGATAATTTCGTAGAAGAAAGTGTCAGTATAGGACTATAGCCTTTACCCTTTAAAAAATTAAGTAAAATTGTGGATTTTGATGTGGTTTATATTGTCTGTTTGTTTTTGATAAAAAGGAGACACATCCTAGGAATTCCACAAAGTTCTATTCCAGGTGGTTTTGAATCACAATGTCAGTGTAGTTTCTGCTTGAGAAAAGTAGCCAGGGAAAAGTAGCCCTTTCAGACTGATTTGATGACAAAATTGTGATATTGCCTTCTTTTCATGGTGAATTAGACTGACAAAAGACCCAAGAAGCACTTTTCTCCTTATAAAATTTAAACTAATAATGCTGAGTTTGGTGGTGTTATCATAACTATCCAAATTCATGTAGTAGTTCACATCAGGTAACAGGAATGAAAAGTTAAGATTGTCTTAGCTTGAAAGTGACATCTCACCGGTATCTCGTGTGGTTCATTCCATGCAGTAGCTATTATTTTTATTTATTTCTTTTTTCTGTAGAAATTCCAGCAAAATGCAATTCTGATTATTAGTCCTCGAGTCTCCATGCTGATAGCAAATAGGAAGAAAATACTTCAAAATTCTGATATCCAGTGTTTTTATTCTGTTATCATCAAATAAAATCTAACTGATGTTTTCCAAATTACAGCTGCTATAGCAATTCATATGTGAAGGCAAATTGAATTTAAAGGTGTAAAGAAACATAGGAAGTGGATATTAATTGTGACATTACTATTAAACTTTTGGCAACTTAATTTTTTATATAGGTATAGTTAAAGTTTAACAAATTGTTTATTCTTCTGAGTAAATCTGTTTAGCAGGTGGATTGTAAGACGTCTCTTATACTTCTTTTTCTCCTTACCATGAAAAGCATGAATGCATCAAACTATTCCCAGAAGCAGGAAATTTGAAAGAAGACCTTGACTCATCTGACTCATTAAGTTGAAAGTTCTGCATCTGCATTCACTTTGTTAGCATGCAGAAACGTTTAATCAAGAATTAGAAAGACTGCTGATAAGTTGTGTTTGTTGTTTAGGTTGCTTTTTGTGGAGACATAATTCCAAATGAGATGCATTTCTCATGTCAGTGATAATGAGCAGATTAACCACTTGCTAGCTTTCTAAGTGCAGGTGTCAAGTGTAGTTGTGGCATGATGATACCTCAGAATGTCTGTAGATATATAAACTTATAAAGTACCTATCTGTGCATTTGCGGGGAAAGTGAACATCAACCATTCTCAGGGAAACAAGGTTCTCAACAGAGGACGAATTCTGCTTCTCCTTTGATTTTTTCTGAATAAAATCAGGAGCGCAGGATCATTTTGCGTAAGCTAGGTTTGGAGTACATAAAAGAGAATCTGTGTTGTCATGACAGAATATTCATGAAACAGAGCTGGTAGGTAGATTCTGTAAGCACGCATGAAGGTGTGGAGAGAGAAGAAAACAGATGTTTCTAACCAGGCTGACAGCTAAAGGGTTTCTGCTGAGACCACGTTTACTGACTTGTAAGCAGTTCTTAGCTCTGCATTGGTACTACCCAGTAAGGTTAATGCATCAAAAAGGAGTAAAATGACAACATTATTTTCATTTGTATAGGCCAGTATTTCAGTGGGTGTATTGCCAAATTCCACAAAGAAAAACTTGACCATAGAGTACTGTTTGATAGGTGCACGAACTGTGGAAATTAAAACCATATTAAATTAAAAGTGTATTTCCCAATGATATTGATGAAAATGAGAAGGTACCCTAGCGATTTATGTGCTCTGCTATATTAGAGGTCTGTCTTCCACAGCCAATAGTGCAGCGTCAAAAAGCAGCCATTGAGGCAGAAGTCAGGATTTGAACAGGTTGCAATTTGATGATTACTGAAAAGAATCTTGATAGTAAACATAGCATTTAGATGGTTTTAAAATGAACATTTGGTGTGGACCAGCAGTATTTCGTTGTAATAGGGTTTTTTTTTACAGGCAGCATTCATTGCAAAATAATGTTGATTTCATTAATATCACTGGTGTCTGTTGTTAAAGTAGACTGATAAAAATTGTGGTGGGTGAGAATTCCTGCCCCAACAAATAAAGGGAACAACTTTTGTCCTTATTACCTGAGAAACATGGAGAAGGATGTAGGATTCCAAAGATTTGGTAAGAAATGTGGCAGAAATTACAATATCATTTTGTAAACTAAATGCCTGTTGCAGTACTTTTAGGTAAGACATCTTAAATGAGACACTAGATTGTCAGCCCTTAACTGTAAACAGTGTTAAAGTCTTTTAAAATGACTGAATACTGTTAATGTCCCTAAAAGCAGCAGTCAACATCTAAGCTAGGCTTAGCTATTTTCATTGATTAGAATGAACTTGAATGCATAGCGGTTTAGCTGTGGTCTAGACACTATTTCTATGCGACTTTCACTATTCTTAAAACACTAAAAGTTTGTTGCATTTTCTAGTACATTTTCCTGTCTTGTTTGGTCTTCATAGGTTTCAAAAAATTGTCACTTGTAACAGCTTCCTTACTGAACATAAACTATCTTTCTCAAAAATGTTTTTTACTGTACAACTCAAGATGAACTTACTTAAAGTTTTGTGTCAGCAAGGATCATGCAGTACTTAAAAAACAGGCTAAATTGTGGGCTAAAGTAACACAACTGGCTTCTTTCCCCACAGAAATTGCTGACAGTAAATTTTCCCAGAGTATTACTTATTTAAGTATTTTGAGATTAATTGAATGACTCATTTTTGATTTTCAGACCTAAATGAAATAGGTCCTTTTCATTTTTTTGAGATATGTTATTGGCCTAGTTATTATTTGCACCTGAAATGTGATTATGATGTGGTGTGGCTTTTTTTCTTCCATAAAGATGAGTACATAGCAAAGTGCTGTGGAATAAAAAGGACTGTAGGTGTTGGCTCAGATTCTTTTTCTGCAAAGTCTTGTATGATCATTAAACTCCCTTATTTCCTGGTCAAACAGCACAACAGCAGCTAGACTACAGTGATTTCTTCGATAATTATGACCTTCTAAGAGGAGCTGGATTAGTAATATTTTAGAGGAGGAATGTTTCCCTTCCTCTGAATTGACCTTTGTCTACTAACTGACAGTTGCTTATCCAATGTGTGTTTCTGAAACTCTTGTTTGAACAGGGTAAATAACAAAGGATTTTTAATGTTTGGAGATGTTAAATGTTTGAAGAATAGGTTTTATCTGAATATGCCAGGAATAAAGTCCTTCTACAAGTCCTCATTTTTTACAATATGTCTAGTGGGGGTAAAAATAAGTATTTCCTTGTGACATTAGTAATAATATGATGCCCTAAACACAACTGTCCCCGTACAAATGAAAAAGTAGTGCTTTCAGACTTCTAGCTAAAATTATTAAGATTATACCTATAGAAGTTCTGTAGATAGGACCCTAATAAAAGAGGAAAATACTTTATTGGTTCTTGCAGAGGGATCTGGATAGATTGGAGCATTGGGCAATCATCAATGGCATGAAATCGAAAAAGAACAAATGCTGTATTCTGCCCCTGGGACAGGGTAATGCTGGGCACAGTTCTCAACTGGGAGAGGAGTGGAGAGCAGCCCTGCAAAAGGGGTCTGTGGGTGCTGGTTGACAGAAGGCTCAAGAAGAGTCAGCAGTGTGTCCTGTCAGCCAAGAGGACAAATGCAGCATAACCAGCTGGTTCAAAGAGGTGATTATCCCGCTGTATTTAGCACTGTGCTAGTATTGTGTGCAGTTCTGGGCCCCACCATTTAAAAAGGATGTTAAGGTACTTGAATGCATCCCGAGAAGGGCAAAAAAGCTGGGGAAGGGGCTGGAAGGCATGTCCTCTGAGTAGTGGCTGAGGACACGGGGTTTGTCTAGCTTGGAAAGAAGGAGGCTGAGGGAAGACCTTATTGCTCTCTACAGCTTCCTGAGGAGGGCAAGGGGAGAGGGAGGTGCTGATCTGTTCTCCCTGGGATCCAGTGCCAGGATGTGTGGGAATGGCTCAAAACTGTGTCTATCAGGGGAGGTTCAGACTTGACATGAGGAAAAATTTCTTTAATGAGAGGGTGGTCAAAGCCTGGAGCAGGTTTCCTAGAGAGATTGTTGATGCCCCGTGCCTGTCAGTGTTTAAGAGGCATTTGGACAATGCCCTTAATGCCATGCTTTAACTTTTGGTCGGCCCTGAGGTGGTCAGGCAGTTGGACTAGATGATCTTTGCAGGTCCCTTCCAACTGAACTATTCTGTTCTGTTCTGTTCTGTTCTGTTCTGTTCTGTTCTGTTCTATTCTATGCTATTCTATTCTATGCGCTCAGCATGAGTTGAATAATGATGAGACTGTTATTTCCCTTAAATGCCAGAGGTTTTTCAGCTTCAAAAACACTTTCAAGGACATGAAAATCACCAAGGTTACACATGGAAACAGGATTTTATTTTTCTGAATCTGTTTCAGAGCCAATGCTCACAAGTATGAACACAAAGTGCATGTGTAGCCAGGATCAGGCTGATGCATTCTTCAGTTTAGCTTGAAAAAACATCCCTTGCAGTCTGGCAAAGGGAAGCCACAGAGCCACAGAAAGTAGTAGCAGGAATACAGGACAAGCAGTCCCTGTTTCCTGAAGAACTTGACGAATAAACATTGGTACCGACCACATGCAAAAGAAGAAGAAGAGGTGTGTGGTACCGTGGGGTATTTTCCAAAGTATGACACTGGGAGGTGGCCTTGCAGCAGAGAAGCTCCAGCAGCTTTCTCCTGTCTCCAGCCTTCCTCCCTCAGCCCCCTCCAAGTAATTCCACTGGCTCCTCCAGGACTTCCTCTCGGATGTCTTTGGGCTGCCCCCAAGCCATCTCTAGCAGCAGGATGGATGCTCCCTTTTATCCTGCCTTGGGGCACTGTGACTGTTGTGTTGCCAGGTGGTGACACTGTGACAGGGGGGTGACAAGGCCCCCCATGCGCAGCCCTGCCCGCAGCCCCTCCACCCATCATCCTTTGGAGGAAGGCCTTTGGGGTGCTGGCCCCAGGCCACCCCTGTGCCCATAAGACACAGGGGGCTCTCCCTGCCTTTGGTGGCCATTCACTGGGCACAGTTGCCGGGTGTTCCTGACACCTCTTCTGCCACTCTGCTCCCAAGGACAAGCCTCATGCTGCTACTCTTCTCTCAGGCCATGGCAGAAACCAACTGTGCAGCCCAAAGACCACCCCTATTAGCCATCCCCTCTCTGCGCCAGAGCTAACATCCATGAGGCCACGCAGCGAGGAGGAACAGGGACTTGATCTGGCTGGACACAAACCCTTTTCTGGGTGGGGGTAGGGGGAGGATGATTTTCGCAGCCGCAGCCTGGAGGAACACTGAAGTGTAACCAGAGCCATAGGTTGGGATGGACGATGCCAACAGACCACCATGGAAATAAGACAGGCTTTGGAAAATAAGGGAGCAGAGGTTACACTGGTGTGGTGGAAAGGTTGGTCATTTTCATACCGAGAACACTTGGATCTGTGCCCAAAGTTCAGCCAGACAAACAACAACTGTTCCAAACTGGGAAAATAGCCTTTTGTTGCTATCACTGTCACATCCCCTTGTCCCATTGAAACGAAGGTGCTCAGCTCCTCTGTTAAAGACACCTATTTACCATGTTTATACGGGATACAAAACATGATTTAACCCTGGGGTAAAACTTTCAGAGCTGTTCTGTTCTTTTCTGTTCTGTTCTGTTCTTTCTGTTCTGTTCTGTTCTGTTCTGTTCTGTTCTATTCTATTCTATTCTATTCTATTCTATTCTATTCTATTCTATTCTATATAGTGCCACTTAGAAGATCTGAATTCCAGTGTGACTGATCTAGCAAATGCTGTTTCATTAATACATGGAATAAATAAATAAATAATCTGGTTTATCTCTTTTGTGTATTTTATACAGGTTTTAAGAATGGCAAAATGCAGCTGTTTTCTAAATGCTTCTGTACAGAGAATTTATTCATAATTCCTGTAATTCTTTAAGGAATACAACATAACATTTTGAAAATGGAGTATCAAGCTAGAGAGACCAGTTTTGGTAGGAACTTAATTAAGTTCGTGCAGTAATTGGAGAGTGCTCCTAAAACCGTGTGCTTCACAGGGGATTAGCTTGTGGTTACACTGTACTGGCTTTTACCCCATCCTCTTAGTTTCTAGACTTTATTAAAAGATGCTGAAATCTAATTAAATCCACCCTTATATAAATTACCTACATGCATTATTGTAATAGCTTTCACAAAGACATGATTTAATTGCATGTGGGAGAATATTGGGCATCACCAACATCTTCTATTTGTTTTTATCCTATGCATCGAGTGAGCCTAACAGGGGACCACAACATGCTGAAATTAGTCCATGATGGTATTTACCTTTCTTTGCATTTTGCAACCTCTGTGTGTCAAATGCCATATAAGTTAGCATAAATCATAAAATAACCCTAAATAGCCTTTTGTTTACAGTAATTTTTTATTTTTTGCCTGATAGCACTTCCCAACACTAACATGTCGACAAGAACTTGTGCTGCTTTGTTGCCCCCCACCCTCTGTTTATCATCCGTATCATGCTACCATTTTTAAGAGAAAAAACAGGGATACAGGGCCTGAGTGTTCCCCACATACATGTTCATCTGGAACAGTTCAATAGAAAAAATTTTACTTGTAAATCTGAGACTTGTGTGAACTTAGAGAAAAATCAAAATGAGGTCTATCATCTCCACTAAAGAGCAAACACTCCCAAACAGTGCTATATGACTAACTGATTACTGTTATTTTTAGTTCAGCTTAACCATACTTTTGAGAATGGATGTCCTTCACAAAAGAGGAGAGAAGGAGATTGTGTTCTCTTTGTGTACTTTGCCCAGTGATTTGAATATTCAAGTGGGATGTAGAATACAGATTTAAAGTCCATCTTTGCCTGCTTTAGGAATAACCTGAAGACTGCCCCAGTATATCTTAGGACACTTATCTTGGGAGACAAATGAGTCTTCTACAGACTATGCACATATGAAGTTCTTAGAAACTGTCCTGCTGAAGTTGTTGCATTTAAAAAAAATAATTAAATATTTCTTCAAGTAGGAATGGGATTGATTTCTTCCTGTTTTGGGTGATTTAAATTGCAAGACTAAAAAACATATTCAGCCTTTCATTCCTCTCCCTCATTCCTCTCCCATCCTTCAAAATATCCTGACTCATAGAGATTTAAGAAGACACAAGTTCCTTGTCTGCTTCAGGTTAGAAATATAAAGTCATCTTTGCAAAGATATGCAGAATAACTTTCTATAAACATTGAATCAGTCAAACCCTGGAATGTTGCGTGGTTTTAGGAATTTTTTTTTCCATTTATGATAACAAAACTATTTGTTCAATTTGGCCTAAAATCACTAATAACTATGACTGTCCCAAATTTTACAAATACCTGTACAAATACCCTACTCAACTCTATTATGAGCTTTTGAAGTAGCTCAGTAAATGGTAGAAGGTTATTGCACAGGCAAAGAATGAAATGCTAATAAGTGTAACATTTTCAGGATGTATGACTAAAACTGGATGTGGTAATCCCCAACAAACAAAGGTGACCTAAAATCTTTGCTACCTGGAATGTCCAGGTCAGTCATCCCTGCATGAAAGTGCATTTAGAATTCCCTCAGATGGAGATCTGGAATCACAGAATTTAGTCAGGGGGATTTCTCCTAAGGAGAAATTCTCCATTACATTGGTTTTGTAAATGAGGTTGTCTTTTATTTTTATTGAACTAACAGTCCAAGTGGCTATGTTTCACTTGAGCTCCAGTAAATTATCAGTAATTAAAATTGTTGCAGCTACACCTTTGGGGCCAGAGGTTGAAGAGCCTGACATCCCAGAACCTGGCAGAACAGAGATCATCTGATCTTTTATTAAACACCTGCTGCTGGGAATTGTACAGTTTTACCTACGTTGGCTGGCACAATGTTCTGGACAGCAGGACTACTGCAGATTTGATTCAACAGTAAATTATAGTCAATTAACCAGTAGATATTAGTACCTCACAGGCTTTTCCTAGTGTGAGTGGGAAGAGTAAGTAGTATTTGTGCTTTTTGGTTCCCTTGACTTGTTTTGGCAAAGTCATCTTCCATTCAAACCATTAAAAATAAGAAAATAAAATCAAACCCCTTTCTTTCATTACTTAGCTTTTACTTTTAATCAGATGATTTATATCTGTCTTGTTCCAAGTGCAAGACTGAGGGGAAAAAAGGATCAAGTTATTTTATGACCGGGAACAATAGGAGAGTGTGACTTACATGTTCCATTTTCTCACTTTAAGTTGCATATAGTAGTTATTTATTTCAAATGGAGTTAAAGAGACTTGATTTTGTTAACATGTATAAAATATGGAAAAATTCTCCAACAATATGAAAGCATTATTAATAATTTCTATGCCACTGAAATCCTTTAGACTTGATGTGTACAGTGTCACATAATTACACACTACCATTTACTCTGTATAATAAACATCAGGCCATGAAAAAACATACATATTTTGCCTGGATTCCTTCCAGCTTTTCATTACCAGCAAATTATTCCTGTCCCATGAGAATCTACATATCCCCTAAGAGATCCTAGTAATGTTCATGAAGAAGGCATTTTGTTGTGTCCTGCGTGTGACCTAGATATACGCCACTCTGATGTCTAGATACTGGAAGCACACAAATATAGAAAACTATTCAGAACTCAAGTTTAAGTAAATAAATAATTTTTTAAAATTAAAAGAGCAAACAAATACAAAAAATAAACCCTCCAGAAACTATTGTAGTCCTCTTACTACTGAGGAAAAACAGAAATGCTGATTTTAGCTGTGCAGTCAGCTTCCACACTGAGTGTTCTGTGCATCACGTAATGTAGGAGCATATGAGCACTCCTGGTACCTGTGTGCAGTGTTGCAGGGAAATAGCCTGGGCTCTTAGTGATGCCTGAGTAGGAATGAAATTTGGAAGCAAGCCCTGGAACAGCTCATTGATAGATGGACATTAACACACACAGGCATACATCCACTGAATGTACAATTAGGATGTTTATAGAATATATACCTGTGTACTTGCTACTGTTTTCTGAACCTATGGGATTTTAGGACAGGTGCTACATGTACTGCAGCAGCTGGTTGGAGGGCTGTTATCTATTTCTTCAGTTAAGGCAAAGCCATCTGTTTACCACAGATATGCCCAGCCTGCCACAGTAAAACCTATTGTTTATAGCACAAATAGACCAGCAAAGGAAAAGAGTTTCTATGCTTTCTGGCAGGAAATAAGGATCATCAAAATGTTCAGGCAGAAGAAGGATATCACTGAAAATATTTGATCAAGTGAGAGATAAGATGAACAGATCAAAGTAAACAAAAAATATAGCCCTCTTTAATCAGGCCAGCACTAGGCACTGTGAAGGTGGGCCTCAGATTACGAGAGATTGTGGTTGTGGATATTGAAACAAAAGAAGGGAAGAATCTACTGTCCTTTGATTTCCAATACTGGTATAGAATAATACATGATTTCTCCATCCTTCTATCAACTTTATTATAAGATAAAAACAGACAATCAGGATGCCTGGTGCAACCTAATAGGAATAACTTCAAATATTACACTGAGAATTAGGATCTTAATCTCCCTATCTTTCTCTTTTCCATATAGAAATTACAAGGAAGCTTTCAAGAATACATCTTTTGACACACAGTTGTAAATTGCAGTAAGAGAAAGGTTTATATCACCTGAAAAAAACTGATAAAATGGAAAGAAAAACTGCATATTAGTCTTAAACAAATTAACTTCTTACTTTAAACATGATTAACTATGTAAAGAAATAGGTTTGTTTTAATAGATTTATGTCTAATTAGCAGAGCAGGAGGAGGCAATATAGACCTAGACAGTAGAAGTAAACGTTGTTTAGCAACATGGTGCTCAGGTATCAGGGAGGCAAACTTGAAGATACGGCTTCAATTTAGATCTGTGAAATATCCTGGAATGCAATGTTTTGCATCATTTTGCATCATTTAATCATCCTGCTCTTGGGAATTGAACATCTTTCAAAAAACATCACAAAAAACAGGCAATGTCTCCAAATGATGATGGTAAACTGTCTACGTAATGTGTAAAACTAATGCAGAAAATGCCTAGTATAACAAATAGGAAATCAGCCAAAAAGCAACATCCTCTCAGTAGCTGTTTTTATAGGATTTATGTATTTAGGTTTTTCATATGTCTTTAAGAGGTATTGTCCCATCCATTTGAAATAACCTTTGATAGTGACAGTCTTTCTTGCAAACTGAAAAGCATGCAATGCATGGAAAGCAATCATTTGGTTTGTTTTAACAGGTAGCCACGAGTTTTTCCAGCTAACCAGGAGTAGCTGTAACATAAACTGTATAAACACCACAGTTGTATGTGAAATCCCTGCAGAATTTCCTTGCCTTTCATGGGATCCAAATTTCACCAAACACATTTTCCGATCTGGGATGTGGCAGTTACTAGTGTTAAGTAATTTTCCAAGGAAGAGAAACTCTTAAATGGAACAAGGAAGCCTGCTTTGCTGGCTTTCCAACAGCCTTGTCCTGGCTGGCAGCTGCCTGGCATAGCCAAGCTGCCACATTTCCCTGCTTTTCCACCCACCAACAAGTGGAGTGTTAGAAAGGCCCGTCCCAGAGGCCAGCCGTGTACCAAGCAGCCTGAGTGCAGGGACCAAATTAAACTTCTGAAATCCCTAAGTAATTTTACCTGCAGGTTGTCATTTTAACTTTGCAAAAAACAGTTTTTAATATGCCCTGTCCACTATTAATTAAAGTGGGAAATTTTTTTCTTCTTCTTTGTAGGGCAGAAAATAGTCTTCCCAAATCCTTCTAGTTATTTCTGCGTTAGTGGAAGCATGCTTGAGAATTTTGATTTGCCCTCAACCTATACTGAACTCTCTTGCCTGTCTGTCATTCATCTTCTCTTCTTTTAGCTGCTTTTTTAACTTACATTTCCAGATGCCTTGAAGTGCATGGTCATGAGCATACCTGTGATAATTACAGCTTACATTATGTCTAAAAACTGATTTTCTAGACAGAGCCTATGATTATATAGCATTAGCGTGTACAGGCCTCAATGGAAATCACAGCCTATTTGTGATGTGCTCTGTAGTGCATAGTAACATACTGTGCTTGCCTTTAAACGTTTAACTGAAGCCTATGATCTTAAAAAAGACACAACTTGCATAATTACAAAATTGATTTCAAAGGACTGTTTGTGGTAGAAAGAGCTAGGTAAACACCAAATTCTTTGTAGTGTCCAGGGTGAAAAAAGAATATATACAAGGGCAGGGAGAAGGGAATAAAGAAAAAAACTAATTATAGAGATCTAAAGCTAGGATAATACATATTCACAATGTAAGCTCTGCTGATGGATGTAGGAAGGGCATGTAGGTAGATATTCTGCTAGGAGCTGTGCTAAGGAGAGTTGCTATAGGAGCCCAAGTTGAACTTCACGTGTTTGGAAGACAGTTACTACATATTGGCAATGAAGCCATGTTGACTAATCCCTGTTCAGTTTTTGGCATGTGATACATTTCTTGGGGAATAAATGTTTGCCAATCAGACACTCAGAACCAGTCTAACTGGAGGAAATTGTGCAGATTTGGTAGATGGCCCATAGCTCTGCAAGTGAAGAGAGGTTTCCCTTCCCCCTCTCAGACTGGCTGAGACCATGTTATCCAGAACATGAAATACATTTAAAAGTAGAACTCGCTCTATACCAACAAGGAATCTTCTGTGAAAGCCTACAACAAAAAAAGTGGTTTATATACATGGCAGTCAATGATATGAACTCCAGTATTACTGGTTTTTAATTTCTCATTTGAAGCTGATAACAAAGAATAATATTTGCATTTGAAAAAGCCACAGCGAAAAGAAAGTGTGCTTTACATTTTACTGCACAGTATAAACAAAGTTATAACTATTTTTAAAAATCTAGATATGATTGTATACAGAGACAATGGTTGAAACATTCCTTGTACAGATGCCTTAGGTGGAGTTTTATTTAATAACACCTGCATATTTAGAAGATTCTTAATACTGATTTACTCAGTAATTTAAAAACCTAACAAGAAATATGTCTTTATACACATCTTTTTTCTTTACTGAGATGCAACAGCTGTCCACCTTTCAAGTTGTCCCTGTGGTCAGGTGTCCATGTCCTTTTTATAAGTGTTTTGCAGTATCAAAGCCAAAGTTTAACAATAAACAGCAGCTTTACCTACATTTGCAAGTATTTGTTGAAGAAGTTATCTAAAATAATTAACATGCTTTGAATGGTAGGTTTTCTTACATAAAGAAAGGTGACCAGATACATGAGTTTATAAGTATTCGAAAAAGTCACTGTGAATGGTGTACAGCCTTTGAAAGCTTTCTTTTGTGATGATACAGATTCTTAAGCAGAGTAGGAGAGTGTCAGTACTGTTACTGTAAGAAATTCCAATATAACAAAAAATGAGCTAACTTACATAGTATGAAGTAAATCACAGTATAATACAATATTTAATTTCAATAAATTTGCATGAGTACTCAAAATGTGTTAAATTGAAAATTCCACATTAAAAGATTTATTATTAACTCACTGAATTAGAATGAAATATTTACATGAGTCTGCACGTGCGCATGTGTGTGTGCGTCTGTAGGCTTAGAATTTCCCCTAGAATGAAAACATTGAGAACAGGAGTCATGTCAATTTAAAAAACAGTGTTGCAGCCTTGGTTTTCATATTCCTTAAGCTACAAATTTTGAAAAGAAACTTCTTCAGAAATAAAAAAGTTGACTTTGAAAATTAATTGAAATGCTTCATCTTGATTAATCTTGAATGTTTTGCTGAAACTGATGCACTATTCCCTTCCCACATTAGTACCTGAAAAACTCTCAGATTTAACCAAAAGTGGCTAATCCTATATTAGGCTAGGTTAGTTGAAGGAGAAGTATAACAGTGAATGAAGAATATACTCATCAAGTAAGAGTTCCTGCAGGTATGAGTAGCATTTCAATATAATTTGCCAAATTAGTTTACAGCTGTTTTAATCTGTATTCTCTGCAGCACAATGCCCTGTGTTGTTGCATATAGTTGTTTCAAAAATGCTATCCTAGCATACCTGAGGTTAAACTCCGGCTGACCTGATGTGGATTATTGGATGAAGCTGCCAAATGGGTCTTATATTTAGCTGGCACTTGGATGCCATGGTTTGAGGTGAAAAAATAAATCTAGCATCTGGCCTGCATAAACAGACACCTGCCCTTGTAAATGACTACGGGTCTGTGATTTTTGGAAGAATAGGAAAAAACGATGAAAACTCTGGGAGCTGAAGAGAGCATTATTAAATTTCTCCCTTGACTCAGATACGAGAATGTAGGCATGTACTTTTCAGTGGGAGGGTCCAGTGCAAAGGCTGAATATGAGCTCAGGTTCTGCATATAATAGCAGACAGGGCTGATTTAGATCTGATGTCTTAGTACATGTTCATTTATGGTCTGGACTAAAACTGTTATCGTGCTTTGGCAAAATAATGCAATTGCAGTTATTACATTGGAGGGCCATAGAATAAACATGGCTGGGAAGAAGATAATTATCTAGAAATGAAGCTGTTCATTTTGCTTTTAGTTTTCCATTGAGGGATTGATGCTGCATGGGACATTAACTTGCTGATGGCCAGTGATTTAATACAGCACCACGAGTTCATTACATCTGTTAATATTAAGTATCTTGAATAAGTTGAATGTTCAAGATAATGTAATTAAGAAGGAATAGTATGATTGTTCTTGCAAAATGCCAGATTCGAGACAAATACAGGACTGTCACCTAAGTGTTAACTAAGGTCTTATAATGCTTTTACATAAATAATTTCTTCTATTTTCATGTAAATTAAAGATCAAAAGAGACTGAATCAAGAAAGACCTAGCAGAAGTAGAGTGAGTTTCATGGAAGGTGCCAGAATGTTAAATGACACAGAGATAGCTTTGTGGGAAGAGAGATTCAACTAAACAGTTATCATATTTTGAGAGAGAAGACAAGTAGAAAGCACATGAGATGCAAAATAATGCACTATGCTGACAAGATAAATGGTGGCTCCTATTTACTACTTATCACATAAGAACAAGGAAATAATCATGGAAACTGAAAGGCAATACATTTTAAAACTGAGGAAAGGCACTAATTATCCAACATATGAGATTTATGGAGCTTACTGTCCCACGATATCACTGAAACTAAGATCCTAACAGATTTTTTTAAATGCATTGAATGGAAATGTGGTATTAAATGAAAGAGAAGGAGCTGTTGGAAGAATTTCTGCTTTCAGTAGCTGTTCAGCAATGAGGTTCTCCCATATTATTCAGAACCATTCAAAATTAGCCACCATTTGACATCAAATGCTTTACATGTATGATAAGTATGAAAACCTATGAACTCACAGTTTACCTAAGTGTACAAAAAATTCCACTTGCAAAAATCCTTTTAAGATTATTTTTAGCAGGAAACATTATCTGCAAAATGCAAATATCTAGAAAAAGACCGAGCTCTGTTCCATTAACTTCTATAAAAGCAAACAATCTTATTCATGACTGGTGTCTACAGGTGTCTCGCTTAGGGGAAAGACTTACTGGTGTTCTGTTTAGGGAACAGCCAAATGTGTTCCCATTGACTGACTAATCCCTGAGGATAACAATTCTGACATGATGATGAGGAAAAAAATACCATAAGTATATGTTGGCATGGTTAAATTATCCAGGGTACGTGGAGTTAAAAAGGCACATGTATTCTTCAGGTACTTTATAGCAAGTTTGCTCTGACACTATCAAGTGATCTTAGTCCTTGTAGTGGCTGAGCTGCATATATATGGAATTAATAATTCATCTCCGCCACAAGGACAGCAAGTAGTTTTCCTCTGTTGCAATCTACATGGCTAAGACATTAATAAGCACTTCAAAGCTGCTGATGTTTGTTTTCTTGCTTTTTTATCTTTTTGTTTTGTTTTGCTTTTTTTAGCAATGTCACTTATGGCAGGTTGAGTCAACCAAGTCTAACATAATTTGATCTGCTGAAGTAATTATGCAACCCTATAGGCCTAAGTAGAATCAATTATCTGTCAAAACACGGTGTATTGTTAACAATATTAATGGTGAGTGCTCACCAGGCTCTGCTGTGCACATCTGTCTGGATGTGTGTCACAGGCAGCACCAACATCAACAAGCTAAAGGGGGCTAGGTCAGGGCGTGTGATTGCCCATACTGTTTAATCATTAGCATGGTCATAGGCACAGGCCCTCTAGCACTCACAACAAGCAGACCGGGTGCCACCAAAGTATTTTGAAGACTGAAGTATTTCAGGTGAGTAGACACCAGCTGTGCTGTGCAGTGGCCTGAATGCAAGACAAGAGCCCCTGGCGAATTTTCTTTCCTAGTATCGGCATAGAAACAACTTCTCAGTGCAAAGAGAAAGAGTAATATCCTGCCCATACGCTAATGAGGATATTTTGAATTGCCTTTGGGTAAGAGAGAAGTAAGTTTAGTAGGAGAGAAAATGTAGGTCCAGTGACTAGGATGATGATAGACTGAAGTTGTAGGTGATTTGAGATCCATTTACAGGCTGTGCCACATATGGGACTTCTGTTTTGCCACGGTCACACTGTTTATCTTATTCACTATTTATAAAATGAAGCTGCTGATTAGAGGAGTTTCAAGGACTGATATATATAAATGTCTGATATGGCAATGAGGATGATAAAAACTCTTTCCTCATCTTTTCAGAAACTTCATTTTTTTTCATTACACAGCAATAGACTTTGTAGGCTGTTACATGCATTCATTGCCAAACCACCTACATCTAAGAGTAAATATAAGTGCATTGTGACTTATTTGCCCATGCTTTCTCGCACAGAATTGTTTCTGTTTAATAATAATTGGTGTGTGGGAGAAAAATCTTATTACAGTACTTCTCCATTGAAATTGCTTGCCAGATACTGAGGCTATAACATGAGCTGTTCAGAGGTCATCCATCGAAGTAGCCTAGCATAAATCTGTTTTATTTCCTTTGTTGTCTGTTTCAGCATCATTTAAGTCACAGTGGAGTTAATCTATTAGACCTTTGGGCTTGTCTTCTTTTCTAAAATCACTAGGATATTTAAAAGTCTGACTTGCAAGAGAAGGAGCAGAGGTGTAGATTGTTCCTTCTCTACAGTATTTCTTCATCCATTTGCAATATGCCTTTCAGTTGATCTATATGCTTTCTTATTTTCAAACAATTTCAGTAGTGCACTGCTTTTCATGGTTCTTTTCAGAAACTCTCTGTGGGGAGTTGTTCTGCACCTATATCCCTTCGTAAGGAAAAAAATATCCTCCATATCTTCACCCATCACACTCACCACAAATTATTACCCGGGAAGATGATCCTATTATATCACAGTCACAGAGGTCATTGTAAAAACTTTATCCATGTAAAAGAAATGCAGTTGTTCTGAACATTGTGCAATTACAGATCAGAGAGTCCTTGAGCTCCCTTTTGGGGAAGAAAAGAAATAAGGAAAGAAAAAGTGGTGCTATTGGAATTAACAAGGAGAAAGGATCAAAAGCAATCACTGTGGTGAGATTTCTTAACAGTGCGAAAGGTAATACTATATATGGCTCTAAGGATAGTAGACTAAAGGACATTCATTTGAATTTTTTACTCTAAGAACCTCTTCAGTACAGATAAAACTGGAAGAACTTTGGGATCTGAATGCTATAAAAACTCATTGGAGACTTCTATACTTTTTAGAGACTGCTTCTTTTTCTTTTCATTGTGTGTATGTTGTATAGTTACTCCAGTCAAAAAGGAATAAAAAAAAAAAATTACATAGTATCGTATTATATATCCAATTTTGTGTCCATTGCTTGCATGTAAAAATGCTGCAAAAAGAACAAAACAGTGCACGTTCAGACCTGTGAAGGACTCCAAGAAAACAATTAAGTACAACTTGGATAGATCATGAGATTTTGTCAACTTAAATCTAAGTAGGGATTGTGGGATATACTGCCTGTTTTCGTGAAGGAAAAGGTGCTGTGTCAATCAAGAAACTTTGCTATGTCATTTTGAATTTTTTGAGGGGAGGGAGGAAAATGAATTCTTTCAAATGTACTAAATGCTGCATTGTATGAAGTGCTATAAGTAATGCTGTAATCTGTCTGCCATGGTGCAACAGTTACAAATAACTGCTAAAACAAAGAAAAATTAATTGAGACATAGATATTCTTGGGTATATGTGATTGCTTTGGTGATCTTTGATTACTTTTTAAAAATTGTAGAAAAAAAACAGTTGCCCAGAAATTCCCTCATTGTTTGGATGTTCTGTAAGTAGAATTTCCAATAGAATACTATATGTAAAATAACTGAATAGATGTTTCAAGCTAATTCTGTGGTTCTGTGTACACATGTAAATACAGTTATGAAATATATTACCATCAACGTCTTCAGCAGTGTTAGAATGATTAACTGCACTATTTCTGTAAACTATTCTATCCTTTAGAATAGGGCACCTATCTGATGACCAAGTTGTAACCTCTGGAACTTTGAACACTCAGATTCCATAAAACAGATTTATGTTTCCAGGAAGAAACTTTAGGTAAAGGCCTTGTTTTGAACCCTGATTGCATCAAAACATGAAGAAAAAGCATAAAGAGTGTGGATCCAAATAAAATGGGAGGTTCTTCAATGTCTCTGTGATTTCAACACTTAAAATGCAGGGCAAGGAGTTGTAAGTTAGAAGAACTGCTCTGCTAGGCCATAATTCAGAAACACAGCAGCTTGAGCACAGCGGAGCAGCAGCTTACCTGGAACCTGAGTCACTTTTGTTTCCTTCTCATAACTAATTCCTGCATGCAGAAGACACTGTAACTCCAAATGTACAAATTGAGGAAGAAGTGCGGTGTGTTTAGTTCGTTCTCATGAAAGAAAAGCTTTATTTCCATATACCTGGAAAGCATAAAACGGAGTCCGGCTTCCCTCACTCAGGAAACCTAAGTCTGCAGTGTGTATTACTGAAGTTTAGCATTGAGCACCAGGTACGGAGTTTTAAAAATGCATGTTCTGGGTATTATGTAAAATTTCAAATACATTTGTAGGCATGAGGAAAGTTAATTTGCATATTCCTGTGTTATAAACAACCACAGCTGTTTGGCTTCGTTAATATATTGCTGGTAGAAAATAGGTCAATATATATTTGCTCTTTGTTTTCTGAGCCAGCTGTCAGATTAATGGATGTGTATACATCGTGGTGGGTGTTCATCATAGGCTTAATTTCCCAATAACTTATTGGTAAAACAAGTCTAGATGAAAATAGTTTGAAATGGTGAAATACTGTAACTTGCTTCAATTTAGGATTCTGTGGAACATATGTCGCTCTGATGTGGACAATTGCAATTTTTACTCAAGTCTGTGAGGTAGGCTGCTTTTTCAGCCAGGTCTACAATGAACCTGGAATGTCATGGGAATGGTGTGTCCAGACAATGTGATTTAAGGCAGGACAGAAATTTAGTTCAAATATTTCTTCATCTTACTTTTCCAACACCATTGGCTTATGACTTGAGTTTAAAATCATTTTTTTTTTTCTTTCCTGCTATATTTCATGTTTTCAGTTATGTGCTGTTTCACAAAGAATGTATTTATGATCTGTCTTTGGGACTTTTGTCACGAGCCTGTTTTTTTGACCAACTCGTGCTAATCTGCTGAACTTGGCCCAGGATTTAATGGGAACTGTTTCCCTGTACACATCCTCATTGCCTGATGTCTCACATATCTTACTTTCTGAGAATATTAAAAATATGACAGTGCTTTTGTGAGAACATGCTGAGACTTGGGGTTTAAAGGCAGGGGAAAAAAGATGCTTTCTATGGGTAATATTGATTCCATATGTGTAAAATATGTAAAACACATTAATTTAGATATAGGAAAGTATTACAGAAATACGTAATTGGGATGCCATAAATAAATACATGAAGATTGGAACAAAGTCTTGGCTTTTCACCATCTTTACCAAACCTTTGTGTTCAGAGTAGAAGCATGCTTATGTAAGTAGATAAAATTTAGAGACAGCAATAGTTGTTTATCTTCAAAATTTGGGTTTTTTTGAGGAACAGAAAGCTTAAGGAGAAATATTTGGATCGCTAAAGACCGGGTTTTTTTCTCATCCAAGATCACTTAAAAATAACTCAGCTGCTATTATACAAACTATTTAAAAATAACTGAAAAATTCATTAGGTAGAACATAATATTTATTCTGTATTGTAGCTTGAAAGTAGGATTTTTAACATCTGGGTATTAATGCATAGTGCTTTCTTCATTCCAAAGCCATAAACGCAGCAGCATAAAAATTTGAAGCGTATAGAAGAGAATACAATATCCACACATGATATAAAAATGCAAAGCCTAAATGTTTCTCAGTTTCCCCACAGCTCAAGGGAAAACACTTCCTGAAGAAGTTTCATTTCCTCAGCTTTTCATTAGCAAATTATCCACTAATAAATAGATGCTTTTTTATTTATATGCTTTTTAATCACTGTAAGATATATCAAGGCTTGTGTTAATGCGTGATAACACACACCACATGTTGAAAGCATAGGGCTTCACCTTCTTTCTGACAACACTCACAAAGCATATGTTATCTCTCACTAACACTTGCCTTGTTGTCTCTCACTGCTAAACTGAATCGCACAATCAACTGCACATCACATGTGAGAGCCCCTTGGGCTTCAGCCAGTCCTTTTTTGACAATTGGTGCTAGCTGTGAGGAAGCAGTCCATTAACTTAATAAGCCAACATTATATTAAAAGAATTCTTTAGGAATGAAATAGAATTGCGAGCAAGTTCTATTAAATTCAAATATGCAATATTTAAGATTACGACTAAAACAAACCAATGAAATCTGTAAAATATGAAGCTAAGGCTAGGGATTCATCTAACATGCCTTGTGTGCAGACAGGGTAGAGCTGATAGAAATGTCACATTACTGTCTTCTGGGATGGCTGAGAAACCCTGGCACAGTGGGGAGAGCTATCCAGGCTGCAGATACAGTTTTTCTTTCTGTGAGGCTTCAGGCATACAGCTATCTGCCTTCCAGCCAGCCTGCAGGCCTGATTTGGAGTCCTCCATGCTTCCCTCTTGAGTATGATCATGGTGAGGATGCCCTACTTCTTTTAGGTGAAAATATTGGAAGAACAGCAAAGAAAATGGAGAGGATGAGACTGGTTGGTTGTGAGGGATGTTTAGGCAGCAGGCATTTAACAGCTCTGAGGGAGGGACAAATCAGATAGCTAGAAACCTCTATTAAACTCCTTTGGCATATGAAAATAAGCAAAATGTATGATTAATTCATAAAGATCTTGTTCATACATGTACTGTTTTCATAAATGTTTTTTAAGTAAGTTGGGAAGTAATCAAGCCTCAAAAGAGGAGGGTAATCAAGAAGCTTGTTTTCTCTTTCAGAAATGAAACGGAACATGTCTTGTAACACTTTTCTTTTTTTTAATGAGATTTCAAAATTGCAATTATTAAACAGAATTAAAAATAAATGAAAGAGGGAAACCTGTAACTGGGCAAAGCTGAATTAGTTTAGCAAAACTCAGTGCAGAACTCCTGTGGTTTCACATTACATCTTATTCAAACAACCAAACTTTATGTAAAAATTCCTGTTACAACTCATATTGGACAATTGCCATTCCCAGTTAAGTCCGGAGTAACACAACAAATATGCTTTTTCAAACTAGCTTAATAGTGAGTATAAAACTGACACACAAGAACAAATTCTTAATGCAAGTCTGGACTTGAAGACAGAACTATTTCTAGTGGTTGTAGAGAGCCTAAGTTGTGCAATAATTGGCAAAACCTAGTGGTAGTAGTAAGTCTCAATGCCATGTGGTTTTCTCTTTATTCTGCTTCTCTCTGAAGTGATCCATCTGAGTTATGCAACGTTAATACCAATGTAAGCCTCCCGCAACCAGTGACTGAAAACCTTACAGGTATTCTATAAGCTTAGAGAAGGTTGCATGAAAAGCCACGGAAGCCTCCTTCTGCAATCCTGATGCACTTGGTACCAGACCAATATTGCAATGGTCAAAACAAAGAAAACCATGAATCTGTCTAGAATCACATATAAAGCCAATAGTTTAGTTTCAGTATCCCATCGGGAATATGTAAAGAAGACAAGTATAAATAGTTTTCCTTGAATCTCAGTTTCACAAATCCTGTAGTATAAGAAAGATTTTACATATGTACATAATTGTTTTGGAGTTGAAACAAACTTACACATATAGCTTTTGTAGGAGCAGGGTCATAAGATCTCATGGGATAGAGACCGGTTTTATCCTTTTCTTTAGCCTAAAAAATATAAACACTTTTCCTAAAGTTTATTTTGTGCTACACACCTGGGAACTGGTTTGAGTGCTTAAATAGCAGTCCATTGCACCATAGCACCAAGTGCATCAGGGTTTCTGGTCCATAAGGATGGGGCTGACAAACAGGGTACAGGACTCAGAGTAGACCCACATGTTTCTAGTGAGCCAGCTGGGGATAAAAATATCTGACATGATACAGGACACAGTCTTTGGGCAACTGAATTCCCAAATTCAAACTTGACAGAGGTTGTCACATACACAGAACTACCAAAAAAAGATGAATGTTTAGTCTTGTTCTTACTTTTAAACATCTGTTCAAAATGATTTTTTTTTAGATTTTTGAAATGTGTAGTATTGTCACAAAGATTTTATAATTTACCTTAAGAACAGATGCAGTCTGTTTAATGCAGTCTTTAGTATTTTGACTATTTGGTACTTCATTGTCTGCTCACAGTTATTTTCTGTGTCAAGCTTTCATCCATGGCAATTATTCACCTGTTTCCTGCTAAAAACAACATCAAGAATGTGTACAGGTATTGAATATTATTGCTGGTTTAGTTTAGTTCAGTTCATATCCAAATAAACATTTCCTTGCAAAATAAGATTTCTACCTACACAGTACTTGAGAAGTTTTTCATCTTTTAAGCCTGAAGCAAATGTTTGAACTAAAAGGTCTGTCTTGAATTTTACATAGTTTTGCTTTCAGATATTGAAACAAAGCTATCTTTACAAGAAGAAGAAAGCCAAAGGTCTCTATAAAATGTCCATATCAGATCTTTTACACATTTGTTGAAATATTATTATTATAATCTATAAATGTCAATATTGCCTTCTCTTCAATCATATCAGTGACCTTCTGTACAAACAAGGTTGTTTATCATGTTGTTATTTTATTTCTAAAGGACTGTTGTATATACTTTCCCCAGGAAGTATAACTACCACAGACATTGAAATCATGAGGTTTAAATGTGTTCCCCAGAGAGTAGCTCATTTTCACACTTGAAGAGCCAGTGTATTTAGGCCAATCTAACCATCTTCCTGGACAATTAACTTTCTTGTCTAGACTACCTGGGTAACAACATTTATGGAAGGAAAAAAAATCTTAAGTCTTAACCACTTTTGCAAGCATTAAGTTGACAACAGCTTAAATGATCAGAACATAATTTAGGACATGAGTGACCCCCTTTTGTAACGATAACCTCCTTTATATAAGCCTTTTCGTGACAAGGAAGACAAATGAACCACTCAGGTCTGTGTAATGGCCCTTGTAAAGAAGAAAGTGAGCCCAGAAATCTGGGACCTCATAGCTTTTTGCTCAGAGATGTCTGAACATCCTTTGGGCAAGCAGCTCTGAG
Organism: Himantopus leucocephalus; assembly: GCA_003993805.1. NCBI lineage: Eukaryota > Metazoa > Chordata > Aves > Charadriiformes > Recurvirostridae > Himantopus > Himantopus leucocephalus. The sequence continues at coordinate 62,045,045 of RSEF01000002.1, forward strand.
ATGGAAGAAAGTGGAGGCTTCATTAGAGTTTATTTCGTTTCCATTTATTATCTGGCCTGCTGGACATGGAGACTATTGATGATGGACTGCTAAATCTTTGAAAATACGTCATCGTTCCACTTTTAACTTGAAAGAAAATACTATCTCTCAGCATTTCCCCGCTCTGTCTCTGGAAGTGAAAGATCTATTGGACTATTGCTGAAGTTGCAAGTGGAAAAGGCAGAAGAAGGAATGGCAGGGATTGCAAGGGGAAGGATCTTCCTCTTCCAAAGGTTTCTTCTCCCTGTTGTCCAGCTGAATGAAGAGTGAAGTTGCCTTGCAACTCATTTTAACTGATCCCTTTTCCACAATAGATTAAGCATTCAGCTAAGCATCATGACTCTACTAGTTTCTTTGATTTCCTGATCTGTTCCCTCACTTGTAGCGCGCAAACCATATATTTAGGTACGCTGAACTCACCAGTTGTATATTTTAGCAGCAGACAGGGACTCTTACTGTAGTCAAAGGGACAGTAAACAATTGTAACATTTATGGTTTAAGGAATAGTTAGTCTGGCCTAGCATATCCATTGAGCCTCCTTCAAGAAGAAACAGGATCTATGAAATGATGGACATCATTCCCACAAGACAGTAATAGGATTTTAGAATCAGAAATATTTGGGTTGGAAGGGACCTCTGAAGGTTACATACTCCAAACACCCACTCAATGCAGGAACAACTGCAAAGCCAGAGTATTTTGCTAAGGTTTGCGTGTCCAATCAAGGTTTGAAAATCTCGAAGGATGGAGTTTCCACAACCTTTCTGACCAACTTGTTCCATTGTTGCACCTCTCTCATTATTACTGTTTTTTTCTTATTTCCAAGCAGAATTTCCCCTGCTGAAACTTCTGACTTATTACTTCTCATGCTTTTATCATACACCTCTGAGAAACATCTGCTTCTGTCTTCTCTGTAATGACTCTTTAGGTAGTTGAAGGCTGCAATCAAATCTCTCGCCCAGCCTTCTCCAGGCTAAAAAAACCCAGTTAATTCTCTTTCTTTGTCACTGTTCAACTACCATATACTCCATCCCCCTAACCATTTTAGTTGTGCTCCACTGGACTCCGCAGTTTGTTGATGTGTTAGGAGACCTGAAATTGGATAAAGGGTTCCAGATGCAGTCTCACAAATGCCAAATAAATGGAAATAATAACCCTCCATCAAACTACTGACTATGCTTTTGCTAATACAGTCCAGTATGTGGTTAGCCTTTATAACTTGCAAGGGCACACTGCTGACCTGTATTTAGCCTAGGACTCTGCATATCCTCTTCTGCATAGCTGCTACACACCCAACCAGTCTATAGTCTATGCCAGATCATGAATTTATTCCATCACAGGTGCAGAAGTTTCCATTTACATTTGTCAGACTTCATGATGTTCATGCTAGCCCATTTTTCCAGTTTATCAGGGGCCCTCTCAATGGCTGTCCAAACACTCCAGCATATGAACCATTCCCCTCAATTTGGTGTCATCCACAAACTTGCTGAGGTTCCAAGTATCCCATTGTCCAGGTCACTGATAAAGATGTCAAGCACTATTGACCCCTGAAGAATAGTATTTATAACCAGACTTTGAACCACAGTCTATCATTCTTTGAGCTCAGTGGTCTAGTCAGTGGTACCACCCACTCTGTAGTCCATCCAAACTGTACATGTGACCTCCATGTGGCTACTAGGATACTGTGGGAGATTGTGTTGAAAGCTGTGCTGAAGTCAAGGTAAACTATATCCACTGCTCTTCCCTGTGCACAGAGCCAGTCATTTTAAGGCACCTGGTGTTTTAAGACCTTGATATTGGTAACAGTTGGATTTTTAATACCGGGGTAGCAGGAATAGAGCGTATAATTAGTTCGTTGGTTTGGCTGCGAAGAACGTGCCACATTGTGAAGATTGTCCCAGAATTACCCTGTTCAAGCTGCATTTAGAAATATCAAGTTTATTAAAGTCTGAAACTTTAAACTGATCCTTGTACATTTGCTTGGTCAGCTGCATATCTAGATGGAACAATTGTGTGCTGGAAAAAAGGGGGTCAACGTGAAACCAACCACACCATCTCACCATGAAAAATTCAGTAGAGCTTCAGGGATTTTAGAAAAAGGTACATTTCTTTTTTCAGCAAACTCTTTGATGCTTCTCCTGGAGAGTACTTGAAACTGTAATTACTGCACCATGAATCTTTTTAATTTATGCTGATATTAAAGATGGAAGTGTCAAGAAATATTCAGGAAGGAGCACAGGGAAACAAAGACGGGATTAGAGAGTCATGGCCCTACAGGAACATGACAGAGAAAAGCGTTCCATTTTATTAAAAGAGAGATGCAACAAGGAGGCTTTCAAGTGTTCCTTCTCATCAAAGAAAAGTCAAAAGCCTATAACACAGTTGAATGACATAGAGGATTTTTTTTTCATGGTTTAAAAATCCTTTAGAGTGCTGTAAGGCTCCTTACAATTGAGACATAGTTTCCTTTCCACCATCATCTTGAAATCTGATAATCTTGAAGTCAGATATTTATGTTAGTATGATATATAAGAAGCGCTTGGGCTTGTGAAAAATATGTCAAATTGTTTAATGGAGCAAAAACCATCCTGCCATTTCAAAAATGCCATGAATATGCCATGCTCAGTCTTCCAGCTACAGAGTGAATCGCAATTAAGGACAAAATCTATTTAACTGTGTCGTTATTTTAAAGTTGTGCACATACACCCTAATGAACATGCAGAGTCAGTAACTCCATAGTTTATGAGAGCATTCTGGAGAGGTTGCACTGTGATGACCTATTATGTGAATTAGTTGTACTGTTCATAGTTCTACTTCGTCTATCTGGCCTATTTTATACTGTGCCTTTTTTCCAGTTCTTCTGTCTCTTCAGGGCTCCTTACAGCTCCTCTCCTGTTTGCCAAATCCAGAACCTGAAAATCAGGAAAATTCCTATTCATTTCAGAGCTTGACTATATCAAATAATGTTACACTCTTTTTGGCTTCCTTTTTTTCCTAAAGACTCTTACTCATTTCATTCTATTTTGTAGTTTTACAATACAATTTTACAATTGCTTGTTTCCCTGGTAAGTGGATAACAGGCTAAAACTCCCACAGCCTGCTGTGCTTGTGTGTTACTTAATAAAGTTCTCAAGCCTTCCAGAAATCAGCACTCTAATAGGATTTTGAGTTGGCTGGCTATTTCTCCTCCTTTCCCTTGAAGTTGTGATACTAGGATGTCTACTGGAATAGAGTTGAAGCATGTGATGACACCAGCTTGGTAAGGAGAAGGAGCAATAAAATCCTTAAACAGACATTCAGCTACTTTTCCAAAATTTAAACAGCATTTGAAAGGATGTCTTCTTCAGAAAAAAAATGAGAAGTTTTCCGTAACAGAGGTACAGTAACAGAGATGAGCTTTTTGGTTCAAACATAGTAGTTTTACAGAATATAGATGAGCAGCATAAACTCCCATAAGCCAAGTCCTTCATATCGTTTTTTGTTATCATAACATACCGAAATAATTTTCTTTTAAATTTAAGGTATCTTACACAGCACATGGAGCTGCAGCAAAATATAAACAAAATTTAAAAATTCTGGACTTGATATTAATGGTCTCCTGAGTTTCCTGGCATTGGGAGCTCTTTATATTGTAAGAAACAGAGCTGCTTTGATAAATTTGGACTTGTGGACTTCAGCGAAACAGTAGTTATCACATGGTTTTATTACTAATGCACAAACTAATCTCCAAATGAAAGATTGTCCATGAAGTAAAACCATAAGCAGATATGTAATGTAAATTCTGCAAAGGCATAGTCAGCATTGCAATGAGCAAAACAATGAACATGGATGAAGGAACAGGGGAATATGATCTCTAAATTTTTACACGCTATATTCCCTTTTATTTCAAGGGAATTTGAGTAAGCATCTGCCCTTGGATATAGGCAGGAATGGCAATTGTGAATAGATTTGTTATGTAAAGCTTCAAAACAATTTACTGAACCAAATGTATTTCATTTTTAGGATTATTTGTTAAATATTACATCTCTCAGCAGAACTGTTGATATCAGGCAGTGCTTCCTGTACGAGAATTTCCCTCCGATGGTTTCCTCCAGATTGTTATATTATATGCATCAGTTTGTACATAATGTGCTCTGTGTGTGTGTAGCATGCTACTGGAGCGCATGCATACTATTACAGAGATGTGATCATTTCCAGTCTCTCTACAGTGTCAGCTTAAATTGGTAATTTTATTTTCAAACTCACTATTCCTACACTGTATCTCAGCCCCTGACGAGCCAGCTGTGTGTGTGTTTTTCTTTGGGTGGCACGCAGGTGTTTTAGTAAGCTATGGAACCTTTATTATTAGGCAATGTAGAGAATGCAAAGATTAAACATTGAGAACTTTGTAACTAATTTTCTTGTGTTTTACCTACTTTCACAGTGGGAGACAGTTTTTGACCTTGAAAGATAATTGCACAAGTTCACTTCTATTAAGATCCCTCCCCACCCTCCCAATAATTTAATAAGTATAGGAGCCCAATAAATAAAGCGTGTAATGTCAGTATTATGAAAGTTTAATCATCGGTCATTACAGTAGAACAAAGTAATTTAATAATTGCTCTGTGAAATACCATTAGTGCATGTTAACTAACTGCTATTGGATGCTAGGCATCTGAGGAAATATATAATATCTCTCCAGAGCACAACAACAGTCACTCCCTCTGTACTGCAAGTGGCATGCCTCCAAAGAAGGTATGTCTACCTGAGAGACTAATGCAGAGGTGGCAGCTCAATAAAGGAAAAGCAAGAGATTTGATTTCCTGGACAGCTGGACTTTGGTTAGCCTTACAAATAACTAGCAGCAGGTATATACCATAAGCTCCTGGCGCAGAGCCATCCTCGTGTTCTGGGTTTGCATAATGCTCAGCACAAAGTATATTTCTTTCCTGTCCCTGATGTATTGCAAAATGTAGCGATATCCTCTCTCATGTTATGTTGTGTTAGACTATAGACAGTGTGACAGGCTGCCCGTTCCTTTGATCACTCAGTAGTCAAGTAGTCACCTGGTCACATCCCCCAGAAGTGCACGTGGTACTGCAGATGTAACTCAGGGGGGTCTTTATTAATAATTTAGTTGGCTGCCTTTTTCTGAGAAAATGCAGAGCTAATCAAGAGAAAGTGAAGGAGAGATCCTTCTACAAAATTCTGAAAGAAGAGATTTAACTATATCTAATGCGGTTTCTGATTCCAAAATTTTCTGCACCTGGTCTGTAAACAAACCTATTGTTCAGATCCTTATCCTGACATTGTTGTTTCTTTTTACCTCTGATTTGAAACCCCTGATTTGGAATATTTTAAGTTTGCATCTGAATCTAATTTTTAGATATGCACAGATCAGCCTACAGACTTGGGACCAAAGGCTTTAGCCATTTAGCTTTGGTTTATATTGAAATGTACTGACCAATTACGTGCAATGGACAAAGAAACATGGTGATTGAAATATCCTGTTAATATCTATCCATAAAGAAAACTAAGGACACAAGACCACACTGCAGAGATCAGGGAGAAAAAGTGATATATAAGCTAATAACACTTTGAAAAGCAAGGACCAGACTCAAGGCAGAAAAAAACAGAATCTCCCTGCGCTGTGGTATAATGTTCCTTTCTCTTCCCCTTGATTCCTTTTTTTTCAGCAGCTGGTACTACATTATTTGTCAGTCTCATGAAACAGTCTCATGTAATATACTGCTGCTTGTTAGAAGGCCCTTGTTAGAATTCCAGAACAAACAAATATATTTGTGAAAAAAACCCAGTATTCCTACAGTTGATTTTCATCACGGAGAGATTACATTAAGCATCCCGGATGTTAAAATGACCTGAATTTTTCCCACCCTTACAGTTTACAATGAAGTCAGAACTTAATCTTTGAGGTTTTCTCAAAAAAAAAACCCCAAACAAACAGAGCAAAAATATAATTAGCTTTTCTGTAACAGAAATAATAGGATGGATAGGATGAATGAATATCTCTGGAAAGTAACTCTCTCTCCCCTGCTATTCATTTTTCCCAAAGCAGCTGTTCTGCTAGAAAAATGTTGAATGAGGATGTTTTGCCAAGAAAAACACATGGCCACATGTTATAGTTTGAAAAGAGGTGACTGACTGTACTTTCTTAAGTTAAGTCTTTAGTTTATTAATTAATTGCCCTTAATAATCATTTGAAAAGCAATAGTAAAAATGCACGTGTCTCTAAGCCCTTAACACAATAATACCCAGAGAAAGATGTCTGGAGCAATAACAGAAAAATAATTCAAAGGCTGATAAAAATAATATATGGACCACATATTTTGTTTATTACTGGTTATGAAGCTGAGATTCAGAGGGCTACACTATAATATCCTTATACTGAATATTCTCAATAAGAATGTTAGGAAAATGTGGCTAGGAAGGAGTTAATCGTCATCTTAACTTTACAACCATTAAGTAAGAAGCAACAATTAGCTGATAGGCTACAAGAGAAAGAAATTTTAAGGACTGAATATGCACTACTATTAACATTTTGATTGTCTTGATATTTTGAGCAATTTACTGATCTCACCACTAAAATGATAACAAAAATAATGAATACAGTATATTAGGAATTTGTTCCTTAAAAATGAAGAACAAGTTAAGAATAAAGAGCACATAAACACAGTGTCAGCAGCAAGTCAGAATAATTAAAAGGAGTCTCAAATTGTCATTAAAATGTGTCAAATAATCATGCAAGTTTTGTGACTGGCAGGTAAAAGTCTTTGGATGAAGTCACTGTCTCTGTGAACAAAATGAAAAGAGCAACAGGAAATCCTGAGTGTATCTATATAATTAGAAAGTTTCTTGGCATAGAATGGTTGCACAGGTAGTGCCTTTTAAGTGTTTCTATGAAATGATAAAATCAGGGCAATTCACTGTTGAACAATAAATTAAACTCTAGGAAAAGACCTTCCATGTAACTTTCCCATGATGACATAGAATAAACAAAGGAAAACATAGTAGAAATACCCTGAAGCTGAAAAAGACAGTAGGGAAAAAATTACAGAGTTTTGAGAAGGGTGCTGAAGTGCACGGGCTTCAGTGGACAACTGCATCAGTTTTGTATACCTATATAAGGACAAAAAATGCTTCTTAAATGCTAAAAAATTGGAAGTGGTGAGCTGGCATTCACCTGGCACAGGTGTAAGTGTAAGGTGGTTTTGTAGTGATCTGGAATTAGCAGATGAAAGATCATAATGATTCACTGGAGGGCGATAAAATATTTTTACTAGATTTCCGTATTTCTGTCAAACTTTAGAAACAAAAAGCATATTGGAAATTCTGCTGTGTAATTTTATAACTCACCATGAGGTCTGGGCAGATTTGGATGTTGTTAAACAGACAACAGTTTTCTTTGTTTCTGAAATGAATGTTTGACAGCTTGGAGACTGCCCACAAGAGTTCTCGCTCAACAGAAAATAAGGTTTCTGATTGCTTATTTTTATCCCTTTAATGTTTTCTTTTCTGTAATAAAGATTAAATCAGTATTCCCATACTGATTCCAGCCACCACATTAAACTAGGATTTGTTAACTTCTCTTCGGTAACAATGTTGTGCTTCTGGTTTCGTTAGATTCTTTTTAAGAAACAGAACTCAAAACATTGTCTTTACACTGCACAGCTGTAAAATGTTCCTAGCAATTTCCCTTTATTATACTTCATAAGCAGTGACTTTGTAAGCAATATGAGAGTCCAGTGCAATGCTTTTTTGTCAAGCAAATGTAAAGAGTAATTGGAGTTACCAACAATTACTTTTTGGGGTTAAGGGAATCTTTGATTCGATTTTTATATTGGAGAATTGATTCTACTATGCATTGTCCCTATAAGTAATATAACCAATCATAATTGTGCAGCAGATAAAGTCATTATTGATCTCTGTGGATTTCTTGTCTTTTGAGTACAGGTTAGTTCCAATTTTTTACTGTATGGATTTTTTTTAATACATAGATCAGTCAGCAGCAGCAGTGATTGGGTGTTGGGGTGAAGAGAGTTTGTGAGAACACTCTCAGTTTAGTTTTTAGTCACAGCTGGCATCTTTATGGGCCAGTGTGGGTACAGCTTAGATGAGAATGTGTGCTGTAATAGCCTAAATAGTTAAGACAAACAGTGCTGTAAACGTCATCTAGAGTTATAACTCTCCAAATGTCCTAAAAGGAAGACTACACCCTGAATGGCCTGTGTTGTGCACCTTTATGCCAACCCCGTATCTCCCCTTCACACACCCTTTATTATTCCAGTTACTGGGGGAATGCATGGCGACAATAGTGCCAAGAGAGAAATACAGGATGAGAAGCAGTATCAACTACAGGAAATTAATTGCAGATGCTTTGTTTACTCTTCCTTGCGTCCCCTTTGCATCAGTGCTGCTTGTATCCTTTTTTAAATTTGCTTTATGGTATTGTTGGCAAAATGGATCAATCACTCAAAAAGGATGGTACAGTCACATAAGGTTTAAATCACTGGGTTTTTTTATTTTATTTTTATTTTCTCCAGTTTAAAGAGTGAACAGCGTCTCAGGAAAGTTTAGAAGTGTATTGCACTAGGTTATAATTAGCTCAAGGTATCACTTCTTGCAGTAGGGTTTATTCTTTGAATTGCCTGGAATTTAATTTGACAAGCACTGATCTGCAGACATTGTTAAAATCCTCGACATGGCCATTTCAAAGCTATTAGAGGCGCTGCTTCTCTCTCGCTGGCGTCAACACAGCACTTTCAAAAACTCTGTGATAAGTTCAAAACATTTGACAGTTGTTTATGCATTTAAATAATTTTGAACTCATGCAAATTTCAAAACAGGATACAAGGCATGCAAAGTTCTTCCTATTCTTCAGGAAAATCCTGTCTGCCTCTCAAATGATAGCTTTCCACGCTCTCAGGAGAGGCTCATTAACAGAGTGTATCTCCTATAGACTTACTTTTTGGGCTATGAGTCATTCTAGCTCTGCTGTGCTGCATTCTTCCCTCCCTTGTGTACAAAATGGGCATGCACTGTTAGTTTTACTGCGAAGTAATTTCTGCTGCCTCAAAAACCTCTTAAATTCAGCTTTAGGAATTTGAAACATAGCTGTGAAGCAAGTTCAGTTTCAAGAGTCCTACAGTCTGTCAGTGCTTCCTGGCTGCAATCTGGAATATGCAGTTTTATTATAGCAAGCATTTCTTCATCATGGATTCTTTATATAATATGTGCACAACCTACAGTTAATGGTGTGGAAATGTTTTATTGCAACTTCCTCTTTTTAGTAGATGCGTTTCTAAATGATTTTGCCTAAAGCGTCTGTTATGCCTCCTGTAACTCATTCAGGATTAAATCCAACTTTCATTTAGACTCCAAACTGTACGTAGCGTATAAAAAGAATCTCATCTTGCATAGTGTTTCCTTATCCTACCTTTGCCAGACCTTTTGGTGAGGAATACCTTGTGGTTATCCAGTCACATTAGATGATTTAAACTCCAGCCAGGATAAAATAATACACAAATAGAAGAATTAATAACACTGTAAAGTGACAACAGAGTGTATTGAAATTCAGTAAAGATGGGCAAAGAAGTGAAAGAAAAATGTACTTAAATTACTTATAAACCAGAAACCCCTCTTTTTCATTCCACTAACTGTGATCTAACACTGTGGCAGGCAGAGAAGCAGGTTGTGAAATTATTATGCCTTCAGTTGCATCCTATTAAATGAAACTCCCCTTTGGTTATTTTTTATCAGAGTATACTTCTCTTGGTGTAACATTTTACTTTTTGCAGACAGTTTTTCCTCTGAAGTCTACCAATCTCCAGACACTTTTAATCCTTTTCCCCCCAAAATGTAGTCTACTTACTCCTCTGAGACTGTAAGGCTGACTGTAACTTCAAATTAATGTGTGGTTTGACTTAGAGATGCAAACATGTCTTTGTTTGGCTGGGTATCATTTCTGATACTTGAAAGGCTAACTGCAAACTCCTCATTTCAGCGAAGGATAAGCCCCTCCTCTCTCTCTGTTAGATCACTGAAAAGTTTCAGAGTGAAATACGTCTTACTGTGGATAATGCAGTATGTCGTATATCATTTTACATATTAACACAGTTTCCACATAAAAATTCAAAACAAGTGGAACTTATTGGTTGCTCTCTATCTCAATGGGAATGAACCATTTTGACATGAGATGACCTTGGAATGAATAGCCTTCAGCCTCCTTTTCCTAAATGTATTGTAATAGTATGAGTGAGACAAATATACAGCCCAGCTCCTTCTAAAGTGCATTAAACTGCGGTGACCATCCACAAATGCATGAGAAAGATCTTCCACTGTAAAAATGCAAGGATTAGAAGGAGGTCTTTATTTCTTTGTTAAATTGTTTGAAAGTTCAGAAAAGCATTTAGGCAGTTACAATACTTTTTTCCAGTGATCTGAAGCACCACTTTCTACCTGCGGTTTTATTCCTGGTATTTTGGAAAAATCTTGCATTTTGGAAGGACCAGGAAGCTTACCATTATGCCTGAGACATCTGGAGTTGGAACAATAAATTAGTTTGGTCACAAATCAGATAATAAGGTTTTTTTATATGTCCTCTGACTTTTCTTTTCTGTGCAGGGAGATGGCTAGTTGATTGACAACTTTTTTCCCCCTTATCACAGTCTTTTAGCACCCAGAAGTGATGTGTTTGGTTAATTTATGGATCTGCAGGGCTCCTTGATGCAAGATATGAATTACCTCACAGAAACAAAGCTCCCAAAAGATGAATTATATATATACTTATGGACATGGAGATACTGGTTTCTACAGTTATAGTAGCCCTTTAAAACTCAACAAAAGATGTGCAACTTCTTATCTATCGGATAACTTTTTTGGTCTGGTTCTCCATATCGGATAATTGAGTTTCTATTTTTATGGATATTATAGAAAAATGGTACCATCACACAAGGGAACAAAAGAGACTGACCTCAAGATATTATTTGCAAAGGAAATTGGATTGGTGGCAAGTAGTGATGAGTCAGAGACTGATGGGTAAGCAGCTTTTCATTGGAATTCCACTCTAGGACATAGCCTTTTTAAAAAAAGTAAGAAGTGAATATTTTTAGATATGGTAAATACAGAACATACTTCTGTATTGCTATTTGAGCTGTGCTATATTTGTAAACTAGAAACTGGAGTTAATGGCTGAATGAATGACATGTGCCTTTTCAGCAAGGAGGAACAAATACTGGTTCAGTCTTTCAGAACTGAGAGGGTCAAGGAAATCTGTCAATAAATTGTGATCCTGCTGTGTTTACTCCGCTTATTGTGGATTGAGTTCTGTTCATCAGAACAATAGCAGCCATGTTAAGACACATTTTGTTCAGCAATACCTTTTGCAATGAGTCTTTCTTCATGCAGAATTCAATTAATTTTGTTTCATGTGCCCCTAAAGCATTTTAGAAAATTTATGTTGTACTAAATAAGGCAATACCACCAACTGTACCTTGAAAACCCGACCCTCAAGTGCATATTTTGCAATGAGTTAGAGTAGCTTTCAGATAGTGATGGGCAAATTTGCCTTCACAAGCGTGTACTGGTTTCGGTGGTTCCTGGAGGTGAAGATGTAAGAGTCTTTGAAGAGACAGACAATATGGTATGTGCACTTTAAGGAAAGAATATGAGAAGATCTGGTCCAAAGGTATAACTGATATAAAAGATCCCACCTTAAATGTTGTGTTGTGCAGAAGATTTGTTGAGGAGCTTGATACTGGAGTTTGAAAAATGGTAGAAGATTACAGCTATGAATTAAATGTTGGGATACATTTTCATGTACAGTATAGTCATATTGTGGTATGACTTTATAAATATGCCCTATCTAAATCTTGATTCAAGCAGTCTATAAGTTTGAAAATTCAAATCTTGATCCTAAATATCTGGAGTACTGCTAGGTGCTCATGCTTTTCTGTCCTTATTTCTGGTTACCAGTCATGTTTGATTGATTAAAACTTGGCTGTAGTCTTTGATGGAAATGAACAACAATCAGGCAAGCAAACATAGCCTTTCATTTTAATCGATTGCTTTTAAATTATAGTATCTTGTTTTATATTTTTGTTCTCCATCATTTATTGTTGAAGTTCTTTGGGTTTTCTTTTATTATGCAGACTTGTTACTTGATAGGCATGAATTGACTTAGTGGAATTTATGCTCTGTTGATGTCTTCAAATTATTTTGACATTTTCAATGTTATATGAAATTACCATATTATTCTCCTTTAATTTAAAGGGTTACAGTCAGTTTAAACAATAATCTTTGTACTGCACATGTATTAGCTATATTGTGGAGGAGGCCACAAATGAATTGAAAGAAATCTCTCTTTTCCTTATATTATTATAGAGAAAGGTGTTTTTTAAAATACTGCCAGAGAATATTTTTCAGGTTTTTTTGTTATTTGGAATTATTTTTTATTTAACATTAACATTTTTATTTAACATTACTTTTAGACTTAATTTGTTGGGATTGTTTAAGAGTCAAAATCTACCCTAGAAAAAAATGATAAAATAATAGCAGTGATTTCTACACAGGAAAAAATTTTATTTCTTTATTCTCTGTAAATCAGCTTAGCTCCACTGACTCCAATAAAATTATGCTAACCTACACCAGCTGGAGGTATGGCACATTATGCAAATTTCCTTTTAGCTGTAGCCTCTTTTCTTTGTTATCCCCAGTGTTTCACCCTATCTCATCATCTGCCCTATACTCCTCCTTCTTCTCATCCCCTTCTCCCTACCCAAATAGAAGACATCAGCTTCCCTCATCTACCCATTTTATTCCCCTTACCCCAAACCAAGTATCTTCTGCCATGTCTCCTATTTAATACTGTGTTTGTGAGGAGCCTTTATCCCACCACCTCATTTTCTGCCTTCAAATACTTTTCCTAACTTTGCTTCCCATTACGCTTACTAACAACTGTGTGGTGTTAAGTCTGCTCTGCACTGCTGTGCTGACCTATTTGTTTGTTGTTCTGTTTGACAGTGTTTGCTGCTTGTCTCTTGCTGAGTTCACAGTGTGTAGGGCCTTGAAATAGAAAAGACGTAACTATTTATTTGTTTTGAGTTTATAGAGCAAAGTAGCATATTAGAGTTCTCAGGTGCTAGGCCAAATAGGGGATATAAATTAATCTACACTCTACTAGATTTTCTCAGTGTTGTAAACTCACAGCTCATGACTAGAGAACATCAGACAAAATATATTTTATGCAGAAATCGCACAGAAAAATAAACGCTGGAGTTCCTTTCCATTTTTATTCTCCCCCCCCCTCCATGTTTTAATGAATTTAGGAATAATAATCATAATAATAATAATAATCATTTAGGAATAATAATAACCTAAACTGTAGAAAGTGTTCACATCTTGATGTCTGAATTTCCACCCAATGTGGGGTAAGAGGAGAAGGAGAAAGGGAAGAGTTAATGAAATAGGAATCTGTACAAATATCCTGCTAGGCTTTGGAAATACGTTCGGCTTTATTTCCGTTTAGCTCTTCTGATTTATCTATGCAGAAGACCAGAGAGCATGATGCCATGCATTTTTTATTTGATACTTGCTATGTCTTGATAGGCACAAAAGCCTCATCTTAAACTGGGACTTGTTTTTTTTCCCCTCTATGCACAGTTCTGCATAGTTTGTATCTGAGCCAGATAATGCTGATTTCACCCAGTATTGTTTCTCTCTTTCTGCGCTGCTGCATGTGATTTCCTAACTCATTTGTTTCAGCTTTATGTTCTTGTGACTCAGTTGACTTCAAAAGATTCACAATTCAATCCCTGCTAGCAGCACCTTTGCATGGAAAAATAGGACTATTTTTTAAAAATACTTTAATAATGAAATCTTTGATTATATCAAGGAGTTCTCCATATGTCAGAGTGATTTTGAATGTGAATTTTATTTGGAAAATTAACTTAACCATAAGATTTTTTTTAGCTATTGGAAATTTAAATGTCAGACAAGATACTTATGCTTATTGGATGCCATTAAACTCCTTCTAATAAAGTCTCCATACTTACTGCTTTTCTCTGGAGAACATATAAACAGAAAACTGAAGAGGTGGTGGAAGTATACCTTATAGTTTGTACAAAGCAAATCAAACCCAGCTTTTTCGTTCCTTTTGAAGTTTACTTTTTAATTCTTATTAATTAGGCCTTCAAATTATTAATGTTTATGCAGATTTCTAAAGCTTCATCAAAGGTCCTTACAGCATAATGCAATTAAGTTTCAGTTGATTAGGCAATTATAAATAAATGAGATTTTTTTCTATGCGAACAATGCACTCAGATAAACTGGTTTGTGGAACTAATGTGATAAAAAGAATGCTGCAGGAGGGTTGTCACATTTATTATGCAAACTTAGAAAATCCTTGGAATTTGGAACTTTTAACATTCCGTTCTCCGCCTGGCTTCTATTGATTTTTTGATAGGGAAAAGCAGATAAGATGTAAATTATTGCCCATTTTTTTACTCTTTAAGTCAATTATTCACCATAAGTCATGGCTAGGAGACATTTGCATGTTAAATTCAAGCTTAGTTGTGGAAAAAAATCTGTGCTTTGTACTTTTCAAACATTTTAATTATACCAATGGCATTTATGAATATGAAACAAGTAATAAATGCATTTTATTTGTTCAAGAGATTACTGATGGATGATAATATTCTAATTTGGAATAGTTTTACAGGTTCCTTAAAGTCTTTCAAAGCTTTTAACGTAGAACAATGCTTTTCTAAATTTAAAGTAGAAATTGCAGCAAATAATAAACCCCTTTTTACTCTTGGTGATATCATTTCAAATAGAGACTATTGCGTATTTAGAACATACAATCTAAAATAAGTGACAGAATATGTAGACCATATGCTTATCCTCTTTATTATGTTTTACAAGATGTGAATTTATTAGTTTTTACATCAACTGTTGAATCCTGAGAGGGGCATATCTGACCAGGCATTCTGAAAAGGAAGAATGCTTATTCATATATATATTTGATGGATAAGAGATATTGTGTATCCAGTTTTTGCTAATGAAGCCTAAAATGTTTTCCGGACAGATAGACAAATTTTAAAACTGCATTGATTATTGTTTCGTTCTTATATCTTCTTTCTGTTCACGCTGCCCTTGTGACTTCAGTAAATTTTTCCCCACATACTGTAAGCAAAATGAGGACAATAGGATCACTTAAATGAAGCACATATTTACATATTTTGCAAGACTTCAGTCACAGGCTTTTTTCTTCTAGATTCTAGCCTGACTAAAAACAGGCCACATTTGTCTAAATTAAGATTAAGTCTTTTGCTGTGAATGGGAAAATCACATTGATAACTGAATTTAAGAGTATCACCAGTATTTCATTGGCATTTCTAATCTCTCTGATTTCAACACATTTTGACTTCAAAAAGGAATTTATCCTGACCAAGCCAAGATTTAGCTTTTAGCCTTGTTTTTTAAGGAAGTGAGGATAAGGTGGTTCATCTCCTTGTCTGTTTGCTAATATCTTTTGGATCTGCTGACCCACTTAAACCTAATTTTAAAATTCAAAAATAAATAAACCTTTGTGATTTTTGTTATAATCCATGGGTATATATAGGACATGAACAAATATCTGTATGTATTTGTTTTCATTCAAGAACATTTTTCTTTGCCACATCCTTGCCAATTTGCTTCAAGTAGAAGGCAGCATATATAGACTTGATGTAGCATAATTGTACATGCACACCACAAAGAAAGAGAAGCTCATTCTTTGTTTCATAGAAAATATCACACTGTTTTGCTTGTTTAAAAAGTGGAGTGAAATACATTTCTCTGGATATTATATACTTTTTAAAAATCACCTTAATATTTCCTTTTGCCAACATTAAGGTATTAAACTAAGACTTCAAAACTTTTGAATTTGAAAGCTGTTTATAATATAAAAGTTTTAATTTTAAAATGCTAATTAGAAATATTTCATTCCAAAAATATTGCAACAGTGATTTATCTTATGTAAATTAATTTTTCTCTTACACAAAGTTATAACTATAGCCACATTTTCCTGATACGTATTACTTTTTGATATTTTTCAATAGAAAAGACATTAATTGACAAAACTTCTGAGAAACTCTTCTGTACATATGAGATACAAGTTCCTCTCACACTGACAGCAAATTGAGAGATCACTTCTTAGGGATGGATACACAGAGGAAAATGAAGAATCCAGGCAGGAACACTGATATTTTGCTTTTGATTATTTCATCAAAAAGTTGGAATGCACTGCTCATTGTTTATGACAAATCACATTCTTTTTCTTACCTCAGGTTATAAAAATTTAATTACCTAAATATTCTTTCATTGATTTAATGTGTTTTCCTATTGGCAAAGGGTTCAGCAGTATATTTTCCAGCCCATTTCATAGTTCAATTTTGGATGCGTCTAGTGGCAGGATTTCATTCCTCTTCTCAGCTGCAGAATTGATCTTGCAATCTGAAATGTCTCTTAATGGTCATTTAAAATGCAATTTGTTTCTTTATAGCTTTTTAAATGCCGTTTGAATAGTATTGTTATTCTTTTATTGTACATTGTGCAACAAATTCTACCAAAAAGAACTACCAATATATAGCAAGAAGTATTCAGGCTTGATCATTGGTCTGATCTTTCATCTGCCTTGCTAACAGTAGTTATGGGCAATATTTGCATTTATATGTATATATACACACACACACGTATATATAAGGGGCCTATGAGCCATTTTTCTCATTTCAAAATAGTTATGATTAGTGCTTATCCAGTTTCTCACATACAGAGACACCCACTTTCATATGCATATACTTTCTTGTTTCTGGTTTCCAACATACTAGATTACAGTAGATAACTGAATGGAAGCTGAAATAGTTATTTTTTTCAACTCTGCTTCTGAAAAATTCTTTCTTTATGAAGAAAAGTCTAGCAGCATGACATCCTGGCAAGGCAATGTAACTTGTTTCTTTCATTTATTCTCCAAAGTAAACAAAGCTAATGTATTATCAGTGCCAGCAAATCTATTCCTGCAACACTATGCCTTTTTGTAAATTAATAGCTCCTAATAATATAATTATTTTCACAGAGAATAACAAAGGGCACTTAGAAAAAAAAAAAAAAACATTTGAAAACTGGTATAAAAAGGACATTTGATGATGTTATCATGCGTTACAGGTGCAATGGAGTACTTTGGAAATGGAGGGTCCTGCTCAAAGTATCACTTTACTCACACATTTAAACATCATTGCACATACACTGGCACACCTAAGTCCATATTTAGCAAGTTGTTTTATCTGCTTATGTGCTTAGTAGTGGAATCTGTTTTTGATTTATATTTTTGTCAGTAATCCGCATACATATAGGTCAGTAGGGTCCAAACAAGAGCCCAGCATGTCCTGTAGGTTGTTCCCATTCTGCACACTGGAAACACAGAATTGATGGGTAGCAACTTTTTCTTCCTGTGTTTACAAGCAACACAGAACTGGGGCCTGCCTCTGGGACCACATGAAAAGACGGGATATACTTCTAGGACTTGTAGGTTTGCATGATGGTGCGATCTGCTCTCACAGTTGAGGAGAAGGGAGAGAGAAAGGAATATTCCAGGATTAACGTTAATTAATATCACACAGGTTAATTAAATTCACACAGGCGCCAATCCTACGCACATGCCAGGCAGACAAAGAGAAGAAACTTGTGGAGTAACCTGCATCCACATTGCAAGTACGGTGCTCTAAATTGTACCGTGGCATGTGGCTTCAACCTTTGTTCCATTAAATATTCAAACATTTTTAGTACACCAGCAGAGACCTCAAGTGCATAATGCAAGTCAAATCTTCATCAAAAATAAGCCTACAGTGCACTAAATCACTAACGCATTCTACATATTTTTACTGAGTTTGACCATAGTACGTGTATCATTTGTTGAAATTTGACTATGTTTAACATGTTTCTTCAATGCTGGATCACCTTCACTAAAACTGAGAGCAAACAATTGAACAGTGATGCTTACAGGATTTGATGGAAAAGGAAAAGAAATGGAAAAGGAAGGGAAAGACCTTCCTTGATTAAATCTGCAATAGCTTGTTATACGGGTTTCACCATATGATATACTGGCATCATGATGTATGGCAACCCTCTTCCCTCACAGCTGTAATTATAGAAAGTACATTCTCTTAATGGGTGCTATAAATTTCAGATTAAGAAGCCTTTCCAAATTTTCTTCTTTTAGTAGCAGTAGGGCATCCACAAACCCATCAATTCTATATATATATTAATATTTTTAGCGGGCGTGTCCAGGACTGAAATTCTATACAATGAAAACCAAATCCTGAGGTAATAAAAATCAATATAGGTGTATTGATTTGATACGATAACATTAGTATGATAAGAATGTAAGTCTTCCATTAAGCCAATTATTACAGCTTTCTTACACACTTCTAATTTTTTGCCAAGTTGAGAGATACCTTTCTGGATGCATTCAGGTAAATCCATCTGCAAATAGAAATGGATTTAGCTATGTTTCAGTAAGGATGATTAATTGCTTTTCTTGGGCTTGCCTTATTGAAGAATGATGGATAACACTGTTTTCCCAACAGATTGATCTGCCTCTGGTCTGTTCTCCAGTTTGAAGAAAAGGAAGGAGAGTTTGTGTGACAAGATTCTCCAGAGAGCTTTGCAGAGCTTCATAGGCTAGCCTGCAGGGACTACAGGAAAAATAACAGTGTGTCTAGAGGATCTTCTCACAATGCTAGTTTTCTAGCCCTAATCTTGAATAAAGCAATGCCTTCAAATATTCAGTTGTATTTGAAGAGTTTAAAAAATCTGGGTTTTTTTTTTCTATCAGCAATAATAACATCATAGTATTCAAAATTATGGTCAATTCAGTTGTAGAACTCATCAAATCTATTACAACGATAGCCCTAATGTCAGTACATAATATTTTATAATGTACTTCCACATTTGTATCACAGTAGACTTACTTCATAAGTGATGGAAATGTTTTGCTATCATTAGAAGACTGTACAGGAACACACATAAAACCAGTGTCTACTAAATATTTCAACAGCATGCAACAAGTGAGGTTATGTTGTCAACTCTCCTTGCATAAATGCAATGATTAATGGGATTAATTCTTTTTCTTAAAATATCATCAGTGCAGTAGGAGTTTGAAGCAATGTTCTGTCTTCTGTCTCCCTCTGATTTTACTTGGACTGAACATGCCTTGAAAAAAATGTTGATGTGGGTGCAGTTTCATTACATCTTTATCAGAATTTCACCTGCTCAAAACAACATCTTCTATTAGTCTCTTGAGAGACTCCTTGATACAAGTTTCAGATTACCTTGCAAATGTCAGAAGTCTGTCTGGATCTGCCATCACTTACCCCTCATATTTTCAGTACTTGCAGGCTGAAATGAAAGTGTAGAATAATAAGAATAGTTATAGTACACTTACACTGCAGCTGCAAGAGTACTGTGTACTGTGTTGACAAGGTAAATGATCCCTAACTGAACTATGCACTGTCATAACTAGGTTGCTACTACTACTTTAACTTGCTGTTTTAAAACTAGCTCAGTTACATGTATGACCAAATCATTTCTGTGACTGTATTACAGAGATACACTTAGTGTAGAATTTTCACACAATACTACTTGTTGCTTTATGTGAGGCTGTGAAGGGGGGGGAAAAAAAGCTTCATAGTATTTTACCTGGACTATTTTATCTTCATTGTTTTGAAAAGTTATAGAGCTAGTATTTCCCTTAAGATTTTGGCTTAAAATATAATTGATCTAAATTGCTGTTGGTTGACTGGTAGTGTTAGAAGAAAAGACAATTTATCATGAAGGATGTTGTCTTCCTTTGAGAATGGCAAATGTCTGCTTTTTCTTGGCAAAAATGATATGAATGGCATGAATGATGAAATAATTGCTCAATAAGTACTGGTTAGTTTGATACAGGTTTTTGTTCTGAGGACTGATTGTTTGGATAGAGTAATTGGAGTAACTCTTTAAAGATGTGACAAATTTTCAACTGGCTATTATTAAATCAAAAACATTCATTTGTATTATTTAATAGTACTTAAAATACACAGTCTCAGATGAAAAGCTAAAAAAATCCAGGAATTGTGTCAATAACATTGCTCAAATGAGTCTTGCAATCGCCATCTTACTTTTATAATCTTTCTTTATATTACTATGAAGATACTGAATACTTCAAATCATTAAAGTTCTGACTTCATGCAAGCCAGGAAATAACTTGAATTTACTGGGAGGTGTTTAAGAAGTAGTTTAAAATCTCTTGTTCGTGCTATTCTGGAAATGTATTTTTTGATGTGGTAGTTTTTAGAGTCAGAAGAGAGGTGAGGAGACAGAAATGCTTCATGCTATTTTGACTTCATAGGATTTAATTTTTAAAAGGATTTAAATCAAAGGATTTGAGTCAAAGGATTTAATTATTTACATTGGATGAGTAGCTATACTAACAGAATATAATTGTATAAATCTGATTTGGACTGGCTTATATAATGGCATCTTCTATTTCCAGTTGTAGGCAGTGGCAAAATGATCTTTGATCACTGCTGTGCAGCACATTCAGCAGTAGGATTGTAATGTGTGTATTTATTTAAAGTCTAACAACAGTCATTTCAGTCACAAGCTGATGGTTTTTTAAATGTTTAAAATTTGAATTATGAAACAATTTCTGGTAATATACTGCACCTCTTCTTCAACAGTGTCCACACCAGCAAAATATCTCCTTCATTACTGGTAAAATCTGAAAAAGAAAGTATGTGAAAAACAGTCTTCTCTTTGAAGATAGGCAAAATGAGAAAATGTAATACTCTATAGGTTTGAGATGAAGAGCTGAAATTATAAAACAGGGGCTCATAAATTGACATGTTTTAACTCGCTCTTCAACTTTTGAAAATTATTTGGTTGGGATGAGTTTGTGTCAGGAATGTTTGCTCATAGGTGAGGGAATGAAAGAAAAATGAACAGAAACCACCCAAAGAACAAGGTCACCAGTTTCCTGACATTACAAAATGCTTTGCTCCATGCAATTACATCTGTATTTGTTTACTAATATAAGAAAGAAGTATGAACTAAAATATCTACTACTTACTGAAAGAGGCAAAAGCAATGGACTGGAACTGTAATTAAATTCCACATGGTGGATGCGGGCAATATTCTTGGGACTTGCCATTTCCCTTCAGCAAATCTGAGTTTTCCTCAAGAAAATTGACTTTTGCTGAACAGCATGAGCTAAACCAGTGGATAGGTGTAACTTCACCCAGAAGGGACAGCATCTTTGGTTTTTCTATGATTGCATTGTGTCTTCTGGGATGGAGGTGATCCTGGAGGCAAGGGAGGTCTTCCTTGGACGGCCAGCTGGTGCTGGGGTTGCCCAGAGGGGGAGCGTGGCCCTTGCCACTGGTGTAGGGAGGCAGTGAGGGCATGGGTACTGACAGCCAAGGCTCGGGGAGATGGCATAGGGATTGCTGTGGCATGGAAGGTCACTGATGTACCTGGAAGCAAGCTTGGAAGATGTGCAGCGTAGAAGGAGTCCCACTTAGCTGCTGGTTTTCTGTTTAAGAGGTTGAACTGCTAGTTTTATTTGTAAAAAATTTGTCTTTCAGCCACTCTGGGGAGTGCTATGCAGAAAAGCCTAGTTAGACCCATCTCAAGGTTCTAGCCAACTCAGCTGCATTTAATAATTTGGCCTCCAGCTGCATCATCCTATGATGAAACTTTTTGGAAGGGGGGTTAATTTATTTTTTCATATTATGGCATTCTGGTAGTAATCACATGTGTATGCTAGTGATATTTTGGGTTTTTTTTAAATTTTAATTGGAATTATTTAGAGCTGATTGAAATGCTTTCTACTTTCCAGATTATATTATTTCCTAGTTATGCAAACAAGCTATATTGAGATGTTAGGAAATGGTAAAAAATAACAAAATAGAAAATGAATAATAAAGTAAAAAAAAAAAGAATCTGAAGTTTTTAAATGGAATATTGAAATCAGTGTCAAAAAACTGGTTTGCGTTTGAGAATTTTCTCAGTAGAATTTTAATCAAAATTCAAAACAATGAAAATCTGGGATCAAAATATAAAACATTTTAATGGAAATATTTGAACAATTTTGATTCCTTTCTGAAAAAACGATTGCTTGAAAACACTCACTGAGAAAAATGAGGTGTAATTTCCTTCCACTGGAGACAGACATGTGCTTTATTTAGTGCTAAAGAAAAACACCTTGTATGTAGATTTATCAACCATTTTTATGTTGTTGTTACAATTTTATTCATCTTCACTTTCTCTGATCTTCTAGCTGAGAAGAACTGAGCATAGCTTCTTTTGAAGCCTTTTAGTAATTTACTGTAATCAGAGTGCAAACTAATAAGACATCTTCCCACAATGGAGTATCGTGCCGAAGAGGTACAAAGAGTAGACATTGAACCTCATTGGTGATAATCATCATAATCTGTTGACCACTCTCTCTTTGACAAAAGACTTTGTTTAATTCGGTTGGTCTAGCTGTGGATGTGTTGTGGATGTGTCATAGCAAGGCCACTCACAAGAATTTTTTTTATTATTATTATTTTTTAAATTAGTTGCCATAGAAATGGAAAAAACGCCAACCACATCTTCTCCTTTACTGATATAGCAAGACCTTCCAGCACAGTGGATTTCAATAGGTAACAGCTTCTGTGGTTATTCACTCCCTTCCTGCATAGTTCTATTCACTACTTTGTGCATCAGGCGACAGAAGGGCAATAAGGCAGGGAAGTAAGAAGGAATAAGGTGCAAGGGAAAGGGCAGACTGAGGAGAAAACAGAAGAAAAATGTAACAGCAAGTTTCTCAGATAGCCTGAAGTGTGTATAGTTCCACTTTTATAGAGCTAAACATCTGCAAGGCTGCATGGGATGTTTGTGATTTGGGCAAGAAGCATTTAAGAGAGGACTCGACCTCGCAGTGTTGCTCCATGTTTGCTCCCCAGTGGGGGCTCTCCACAGGCCACTGCTCCCTCAGTACATATCCACCTGCTCCGGCAGGGGCTCTCCAGGGAACCTCTGTGGGGCTGGAACCCCTCCTGCCCCTCCTCCTGCTTTCTCCTAGGGGCTGGCAGGGCTGTTCTGCTGAAAGTTCATTAGGTAAGAAATGAGGACATTTTTTTGATCACAAAATACGTGCTTCAAGAGAGAGTGAATGAATGATAAAAGCAATCGCATCTTTTATGCTGGTGTAAGCCAAAAGGTAAACAGATTTTGTCCTGTTTTTTTTGTATTGTTTTGAGATTATTTAATATAAATATATTAATATATATTTAAATATAAATAATGTAAGTCTAGTGAAAAACTTCATTCCTTTGAAGTATGGTATTTACATTTTTTTTAGTGCCAGGGAACTCTGCTGGTTGAAGTCATCGGGTTCTCTGTTTCTGCGACCCTAACCCTCCCTTACAGAGACTGGTTTAAAATTAATTTTGTGGATTGCTGGGATTTGACTTTCTAAGGCCCCATTTTCAAGTTCCTTTCCGCAACTGTGAGAATGGGAAATTTAAAGATAAAATTGTAATCGGACTTGGAAAAAGAGGGCAGAATAATGTTATGGTAGAAGTATGTAGGATGGGCTTCTGGTCAAAACATGGAAGTTCATGTGACACAGAGCACAATCCTGCTGGTCATATGTATATGTGTGTGTAAATATTTATGCTTCAAGACTAAAATCTCTCAAGAGATATTTAGTTCATTATTTCTTACATTAGAGTAACCTGGATATATGTCAGAATGTGTCTTCGAGTTAAACCAATAAAATCTCAAATTGTGACAAATGAGCCCTTTTAATAGTGATGCTCTTCCTTTTACAAACAGAAAGCAAACTTAGAGATCATCCAAATAAAGTAATTAAAATATATGACTAGCTGGATACACTTTATTAGATATGATTTTGGGCTGTTGCAGAGACAGTAGTCAGTGCATTACACATTATGATTTTCAAAACTGTACGTAGTCCCGAGTACAAACTGTGGAGGAGACAGCCCAAATGTAAAATAACAGTATCCAGGCAGAGCCTGTGAATGCTAATAGTTTTTTTATCCCCCCAGAAAGGAGGTTTAGTCAATAATTAAAATAAGTAATCCGTATTTGACTTAAGATAAAAAGAACTAAAATCATCTGTTTTTTTTTCACTTGGCTTTGCTTTAGCATTCAAATTTAAGCACAAATGGAAGCATAAACATGCTGTCTTCGAGAGCTGCTTTTACCAGTAAGGCACTTAACATGCAAATCTAGAACATAAATTTAGCTTACAAATGGCATTGCACAACGATTACTGTTACATCTCCTTCTGTAGCCAGAAAGAATGTGGAAAACTTGCTTTAGAAATAACTATAATTCAAGGAGAAACTGGCACAAGTTATTATAGTCTGATCACAGAAGCTTGCACCTTAAACTGGTGCATAGCATTGCTAACTAGTGCAGGCATAATTTTTATTACTTTGAAGATAGACATTATTGAAGCTGGATGATGGGTAAATTTAAGAAGATGCATAGTACTTCCCATGAGAAAGTCCAAGCATGTTTCTGGAGGAGGTGAGAGTAGGGGTTCATAAACTTGACTTGCCAAATTTTCCACTCCTTTCGCTTGTGACTTGAGGCTCTTCTTTTGTATAAAGCCCTATTAATTCATAATTCTTGCCTTGCTCCTGGTGGAGTACCATTTTACACCACATCACTGCAACTGAAACGAATGTCTACGTAAGCTATAAAGGCAGTGGCAAGATGGGCCCCATGAGTGTATAAGTGCTCAATGTGATGTGCAGTCCACTTCTGTCATTAGGATATGAGTAATTCGCAGAGATTTCTGCAGCATTTCTGTATGCAGTGCTGTCAGAGAGCCAGACGCTTATGTTGTGTATGTGTGTTCTCTCTTGCATAGCACTAAGTTTCTAGCAATAGGCTGGTGTGAAGGAGATAAGTAGTAGACCCTTGTTTTAAAAACATGTAACACACTTACTAACTCCTTGTTAGTGCTGTAATTCCCTGGGAGCAAAAACCTGGGAATTTGAAGTTATTCTTCCAACTCAGTGGAACGAGTTTGGTTATTCACAGTTTGAGCTCACATAAAAGAAAAAAAAATAGTTGCTAAGCACTTTAATTCCATGTCTTTTTTTTTTTTTTTTTTTTTGGAAANATCAAAATTATTTGGAAATTACAATTATTGTGATAATTTCAGTATATTGTAAACACATTTTTCTCAACCTTCCATTAGTGATCACCTTCTTCTGATCAAGGAAGAGGACCGTAGGTAATATTTTAATAAATATTTAATATTTAGTTAATGATTTGGCACCAGATCACTGTATTAACTCTCTACAGTATAGATTTTAAGTTCCAAAGACACCTCATAAGCTATTGCTGTTTGAAATAAGGCCACAAAGAGTTGGTCTAAAGCATGAAAGTCTTTAGAGGTAGGTAATGAACTGACCTCTAGCAGAGCTAGCTTAGATTCAGTCACTCTGATTCCTCTACTTTAGCTGCTTTTGGTTTGTGCTTTAGCTTTAGATGTATTTTTAGCCTTGAACAGCTAGTTTCTGCATTGGATCCCAGTGGATTACACCACAACCTAGTATAAGAAAGCATGTTAGTGATTGTATTTCTTCTCTGTTTGTAATTGCAAGTATTTTTTGTGTGCACTGATGTTAAATGAACTTTCAAGGCTCCTTTCTTATGTAACAGAAAAACATACAAGTGCAGATATAGTGGTCTGGGTTAACAGCCTTGATAGGCAGAGACTCAAATGTGAAATCACAGCCATGACATTTACTGCAAGTATTGTCTGAAGACTTCAACATAAGAGAACTTCTTAAAACTTGTATTATTAGTTGGTGTTAGAAATGAGTTTGTTCAGAACTGAACATTGAAAGTAGGTTAAATTAAATTATATCTCCTAAATGTTGCACTTCAGAGGCTCAGTGGATTCTGTGTTCTCCAAGTTAAAGAGTAAGTTGTCTCCCCATCTCAACTTGTAGTTCACATCATTTTATGACGTAACATCTCACACTTGGAAAACCCAACTCTGTAGCAGTCATCCATCATTCCTTCTGAGAATACTTAGAGAAAGAATAATAATTTGCCTTTGGAGTTTGGTAGTTTTGTGTTGTTTGGTGTTTCCTTCTCCTGAGGAAGTAACAATGTTTAGTTGTCATTTTTATTATCCCTTCTTCCTCTTAGGAAGCTGCTAGACAAGAAAAGAGTCTCAGCTCAACTTCTGGATTATCACTAGTGTCTATCGAAAGACACAAGTGTAGAGGAAAGAATAAAAGAATGTTTAAGACATTTTTCTCTTTCCGCTTCCACTTAATTATCATTACATACAAACTTTTTTGACTCCCTGATTGTCTTGGATTAACATAAGAAAAGGTTTTCAGAACTCACAATAAACATAATGTATTTCATACAGTCACTTCATTATTCATCTGCATTCATCTAATATCTCATCAAAGGTAGGTTGGTGTTTTTCCCTTTTCTCCTTGTTGCTGACTACTTAGAACATAGTCAGTTTCCCTATAGGACAGTCGCTTTGCGGTGTTGTGTTTGCCTACTGTTGTTTTCACTTCAATTTACTGTTGACTGCAAAGATTTTTTTTTTTATATATACTTGTATGAAGGACACCATATAAACATAAATTGTGTTGAACTACATAATAAAAAGCCTATTAGTGTGAATACCTTCTTTCAAGGCTGTCATAATGTGTTCATTTGAAAAAGAAGCTAGTGCAGCCCCGTGTTAAGTGTGATCATTTAAAATGTAATATACCTGAATTGGTTTCTTTCTGTGTGTGTAATGGGGTATTCTAAACTTTGTATCAAGGTCATTTTTGCAGAATACCAATAGCTGACACTACTGCTGTAAGACAACCTAATAAAGCCTAACTTATGTTGGCTTTAATCTAACTTGATGAGTAATTTTCTTAAAGAATACTCCTACAGCCGCTAAACTTCATTACTTATGAAAATATTGTAAATCATTCCTCTGCTTTTTAGTATGCCTTCTGTTCTTCTGTGGTTACCTGTCTCACTATTGCTCTTTATCACACGGTGGTGCAGATGGAAACCCATCTGAAATAGCACTGAACCCAGTTTACTCCCGTAACACTCCTCTGCGTCGTGTAGAGACTTTGAGCTACCTAGGGTTAGGTGAGTGAAAGTGGTGCCATTTTTGTACCTATCCAAAGCAGGGAAAACAATGCTTTTCCTACTGAAAAGCAAGCCTACAACAGAGGCAAATAGAATTAGGCTACATACTTATCAAGTTACAGTCTGGTTTCCTAAGGAAGCAGGGAATATACAGACATTTGGTCTATCCAATAAGAAGGTTGCAGATGAAGTACTGAAATCCTTCAGAAACCAAGCTTTGTTGCTGTCTTTCTTCATAGAGCAATCTGTTTACTGTGAGTTCCTGATAGGGAATCTGCTGACCATTTTTCATTTTATACTGCAGGTAACTAAACCCACAGAACACCTTGTCTGTTGAAGGATGTTATGGTTATTAGTAGTGAAATTAATAAACCCATTAATTGGATACATCCAGGGAATGTTATATTCAAACATTTATACCTGCAATAAAGATTTGCGTATGTAATATGTACATTAAAAGCAGGCCTCCAGCCTATTCTAGGCACTACTCCTACACATAATCAAATCACCCAGGGCAATGCAATTATGTGTGTTCTAAAAAGGTAAGTATAATAAGAAAAATAATAGAACAATCTTTTTGTAAACCCCAAGTCAAGAATAGGTATCTTTAATGATACTCTGCACTTTGCTTTTCATCTGAGCTCTTAGAAGTACATCATGTAATTTAATGTTATACTCTTCTACAGGGGAGAAAACTGAGACTTGGGACTGCTCTGACATAATCAAATAACTAAGCTTCTTGCTTTGCGGTTTCCTGCTTAAACAGAAAACCACACTGTCTCCCTCATATCGTTTGTAACTCTCCATTAATTTCTATGTATTTTTTTTATTCAGGAGTAAAGTCTTAAACATACGTATTTGCAGTTCTAAAACTGTTTGAGATGTTTGGAACTGAAAGCATGCTGCAGTATAATGCTTATCTCCTCATGGTCCCTGGCTTTTGGTGTGGAGCAAGATGTAAGAGAGATGAGTCTGCAGCATGGAAGATTAATGTTGTTTTTGTGTTGTCTGTTATGACGCTTGGCCTCTATGAAATGGTCTTCCTAGGCTCAATTACTTCTGTGCATGTAGATATTGGTACAGATTCCTAGAATTTTAGAACAGAAAATTTGTATGCAATTAAATCAATCTTCTACCTTCTCTTCTTGAAAAATGTTAATTTATGAAACTTCTAGCTTTGTAGCAGTCTGACACAAATAATTTATTCCAGCTGCCTATGGTATCATCAAATGTTTTTAGTTTTCTGGATTTTAAATATCAAAGCTTTTTTTGATCTAGCCTAAGAAATTCTGAAAGCATTTTTTTCAGATTTTCATGTATCTGCAGAACAAATATGTATCTGTAGAACAAATTATTTTTTAAATGCGTAGCTGCAAATGGAAAAAGAGATAAATCCACCATTTTTGTGCATGGTTTTAAATCCTAGAGAACCAAGCAAAAGTAATTTTACTCTTCTGAACTGAAGGTTTAATTCTGAACCTTCTTGAAGAAAAAAGGAAAAAGATGATGGCTAAATGGCAGCAGGGGGAGGAGGATTCTGCCTTGGAGCAGGTAGAAGAGCTAGTGAACAGTCTAGGATGTTCCCTGCACCTTCAAAGTGATATAAATTGTTATGACTGGTATAAATGAAATTATATAAACACTTCCTTTCAAGCATTGAATTACTGAAAGTAGTTATGGTTTCTGACTGTTCCCACCAGTTCCCAAGTGAAAGTGTCTTGTATTACTTCTGTGTCTGAAAACTTGGTTGGAGTGAATTCCAACAACAGCACCTCCTGCATATTTTGGCTAACAAGCTGATGTTTGACACGAGCAACTCCACGTGAATTCCTAGGAAATCTTGAAATATCTATCCAGTAAGGAATGTGCATGTGTCTGTCTTCAGACCAGCATGCCGCTTTCCTTAAGCACCATAATGACTCAGTGACCATGAAGATTTTCCCATCTGTTTTCTGCAGGACTTTGCTGTTCTGATATTGCTAAAGAGTCTAAAATTCACAAAATATCTGAACTGAAGTAGGAAATTTGAGGGGAAATATCCCATTTGGACTTCTTTTTCGTCACTGCAGTCCCTTCCGAATTTGTGGCGTTGTGATGCTTCTCTTGTGCTTGTGTGTTCGACTGCTAGAAACATCTTGCACATGTTATCGCCATTGGTCAGTTTTGCTGCTAAGTTGTCTATATGACAAGGAAATAAAACCTGGAGGTGATTTAAAACTTCTTTTGTAGCCCTTTAAGAAACCTGCATCCTATTCTGTAAGCAGCGCCAGCCCTCTGTTGTAATTGCTTTCCTTCCCGCTGCTAGCTTTTGGGCAGCACTTGGACTGAATGTGATACATCATTCCAGTAACCAAGGCTCGTCTGAGGAAACCTGGTGTGGAATACTTACAGCTTCATGATCACCATACTAGCTGTCAGAAAAAGAAGAAGAAAGCCAAACTAATAATTCGGGAGAGCTGAAGAACATTTGGGAACTCTTGCCTGGCACCTGCTTTTCATGCATTGAGTTTCCCTAGAGCAGTTCTATTCAGTGAGAAACCTAAAAGCTGAAAAGAGGCTGTGCTCGTGCTGAGTGATCTGAACTCTTACTGCACTTGGATGGCTTTCGTGAGACTATAATTTTACATTTTTTAAAAAACACCCAAAACCCAAATCTATCTATTTTTAGAAATAGTATGACAGGTGTTTCTTTTTTAATTATTATTTTATTTTCTTTTTAGCTTGTCTCCTCTGGGCAGAGTCAACATTTTACAGGTTTTATTTGCATTGGAATTTTTTATAAAGCTAAGCAATTGGTTTAGGTTTTAGAAGGAAGATAGTTTGGGCGATTGTTTAACATTCCTATGCCCAATGTCACCTGTCTTTTTCAATAGTAAAGTTATGAAGTTACATGGACAAACTGACATTTTTCTCACTCCTGCAAAGACTGTGAAGGTTGGTTAGAAACAAATTTATGCCCATACATTGATGGCTTTTTGCTAGCCTCTGTGAACCAGCAGCCAAAAGGAGAGGGAGCTGGAACTGCACCTGCTGTATAGCACAGTGGAACCCCTGAGATGGAAAGATTTTTCTGGTAGTTTATTCACAGAATTTGGCTGAGAGTGTGACATTGTGTAAATGTGTGAGGTTAATATTGCCTTTTCCAACAAAACATTTCTTGGTCTGGTTCTATATTTATTTGCATAGCCCCACCTCACTGACACTTAGAAGATACTAGATAATTATAAATGATATCTAATTGTGAACATATATTATTGGTTTTTTCATTTTGTGAAACTTGAAAGTTACAAGACTTTTTGGATTAACAGTTCAAGAAAAATGAGGTTTCCCTGCACTGAATGTCTATACATAAATTGAATTAAGAAATCTATTATCATCTCTGTGATGTCCTACATTTAGTTACCTCTTACTAATGTTTACTGAGCATATTATTTATATTTATAGAATGTCTAATTGACATGTTAGATTCCCCTTCTTTCTGAAATAGGAATAAAAGTCTGATAAGTTAACAGTCACCAAAACGTCCATTCAAAATGATTTGTAAATGTTAAAAGCAAGAAAGTATCATCTTAACTTAATCTGACCTCATGCATAACACAGGGCATAAAACTTTCATCTGATAATTGCTACATTAAATCTGTAATTGGGGGAAAATAAAGGCTATTCTTCACACAAATACTTCATTCTTTTATTTTTTAAAAACTTGTGGAAAGGGATTAGTTGCAGTACCCTTGCTATTGTTGCTCTGAATTCCTTTCAGCTGCTAGCTCATCCTGCACCTCTTACTACTGGCTTAAATAATTCTCCACCATTATCAATATTTTTTTCCATGGGGAATGATATGTAAAGTTTTATCAAAACTATCCTGCTAATACTGACAATTTAACTCAATAGTTGACTATTTTAGTCTGTGGGTATGCCTATGTTACTAATAATGAAATGAATGAATGAATGAATGAATGAAAATTCTTCATACGGCGGTGTCCAAAGAGAAGGTGGATTTTGGAGGGAGGTTTTGTGTGTTTTCTCACTTAAAAATGTGAAGTTTAATATATAATATGTTTTTTATATAGATCATGATTTTTCTTTCTTGTCAAGTGATAGATTTGTCTAGCAGTAGATCAAAAAAGAGCTATCTGTATGGCTACAATCACTGTGGCTCTGCTGAGATTTTACATAGTTCTGTATTTTGTGGATTTCACATTTTTTATCTTTTACTTTGTGTGATTCTTTTATGTATTTGACTTCAAAAGCAATAGGTGAAGTACAGTGTCCTGAAGCATAGTTAGCCTGCATGTTCATTCATGCGCTGATTTCCAAGGTCCTTCTAACTTCTCATTTGCTGTTGCACTTTCTCCAAAGATGCTGTCTCTTGCATAGCTTTGATATTGTGCGTTCTAGGAATAGTTGTCTTTCCTCGTCCTTTTGCTTTATGTACGGGATAGCATATGCATCACCTGAGAGGTACATTGATAAATATTGTGTTAACATTTTAACATTTTTAGAGCTTTTCAGGTGCAACTTGCTGTGGATGTTTCATAAACATTGTTAATGCTTTGTAACAGCTCTTTCTCCACTGTGCTGTTTTAATTGCTTCCTTTTCCCCTTGTTGAATTCAAAGAGTTAAGAAAATTTCACTGAGCTATTTGTGAGAATGGTTGCTTTCATTGTGATCTCTTCTGAATATTTCAAGTCTGCAATTTATTTTATAGAACTAGGGAAGGCAACTCCACTGAGAACCATGCAATGTGTGAACGGTACCAGAAAGTCTCTTTATGAATGATGAGATTTGACATCGATATTTGTCAGCTGACACAAACAAATATTGAAAAAAACATAAATATGGAAAAGGATATGAGACAATAATTTACCCAGTATTTTTTTTAAAAAAATCAACTATAAAATGAAATATGGCAATTATTTGAAGTAATGTCTGTTAGTAATACCACTTAGCAGAGATGAGCAAGTTCTGCTTGGCATAGCACATGCACAGGACACATGCTCATAGAAAAGCTTCTCTGA
The DNA here is from genome assembly GCA_003993805.1 of Himantopus leucocephalus. NCBI lineage: Eukaryota > Metazoa > Chordata > Aves > Charadriiformes > Recurvirostridae > Himantopus > Himantopus leucocephalus. Next base: position 62,077,322 of record RSEF01000002.1, read on the forward strand.
GTCAGTTATGAGACTAAAAGTTTCCTAAAATTAATTTTCAGTCTGTATTAATCTTTTATCGGCACCTAAATTAATTCAGAATTTTGTTATACTTTCATAACACAACATATAACATACAACTTTCAAAATACTCATAAGGTCTAGGAATTGTGGTCCATTGAGAGTGAAGATGAATTTAATCTCTCAGTCACTTTGGTCTTTTAACCCAATCTTTTCCCTATCTCTTTTAAATGCTAACGCAAAGCTTCATCCAAAATAAAGAGAAAGCAAAATAATGCTTTTATTACACTAATTTATTGTACCTTTTATTGTGATTTCTTTTGCAAGGCAGACAGGCCAACAAAGAGCTAATGTGCTTGTATATTTGTATGTATTGCCTGATATCCTTGATGAAGAGTGAATGGGAGAAAAGGAACAGAATCGGATAAGCAACATCTCTGCCATCCACACCTGTTCTGAAAGGCAATTCACAGGCATTTTTCTTGCTTGGTGATGAAAAAGGAGATGTCAGACAACGTAACTTCCTACCAGCGATGTTCCACCAAAGCAAGAAGGGGAAGAGTCATCCTGACACTATTTATCGGGCCTTCTCAAATACTGTGGATGCAGTCACACCAGGAAGTCTGGAAATGTTTTTTTCCATAAGTTGCCCAAGATAGTATAGCTCTCCATTAACCAAGCAGAATCAGAGTCTTCGTTATTAGTATATTTGGGCAAAAACTATTTATTGCTTTTCTCCTCAATATCTAAAAGCAAATTAGAAATATTTCTTACATTTTGTCTTATATTCAAGAAGATTGTGTGCATTGTTAATCACTCTTACTTTACCTAGAAGTAAAGACAAACACACAGAGGTGTGAAAGGCAGATTTTCAAGAAGCAAAATTTAATTCTGAGCGCCCCTGCATTTTTTTTTTCTTGGATTGTTGGGGGAAGCAGGGGAGGCATTTGGGATTGTGGTGGTTTTTTTTTTTTTTATGTTTTTTTTTTTTTTTTTNTCTCAGGAATTCATTGAATGGGAGGGTTTTTTTGTAACTGAAGGCTACTAGTTTGAGTTAAATTATTTCTCTGTATATTTGGCTTTGTATTGGTAAAGTGTTTTTTTCTTTCTTTTCCTCCCTTGATTCATTCTTTTCGTGTAAATGCCAACCTGCAAAAAATTAGTAGCACTCAACAGAGACTGTCATTTAGCTGAATGAATAGAAAGTTCTGTTTCTGAGACATAAGCATCTACATTCTCTGCTGCTTCTTGTGTTGGTCGCCAGACTGCAGCTGGAGTGCAGGACAGTGACAACACACAGTGGTGGATACCCGTTACTCTGTTACAGTGTCATCTCCTAATGCTGCAGCCTGTGTAAGTGCTGTGAAAAAAAAAAAATAATAAAATTACGCCTGCTTCAAGACTTGCTAGAGCTTGACTTTTGCTCTTTCTGATAGCAGGTGGAAAAATCTGATGGCTTCTTCACGGGAGTTTTAATGATTTTGTTGTAGAGGAGAAAAATAGTTTTCAACAGTCAATGGGGGTGTTTATTTAAAATATCCCGAAATGTCAGTTATTCAGCCACATAACAAGGTTGTTGAGGATGAATTGACAGAGCTGTGAATCAAGATTTCCTGCCCACCTGCTTTTCTCCCTTCTCAGCCTTGTCAAATTACTCTTGCTGAAATCAAGGAACGTTAAGTTCTTTTAAAGAAGTGATACATTCTCTGTGAGCACAGTTCCTTTTTCTTCCTGCCTCATAAATATTTAAAAAGAGTTAATCTTGTTTGTTACCTGACTGATAAGCACTGGGCAAAAAATCTGTCAATGCAATTTCATTACTGAACTTAGATCAGAGCTTTTTGAACGTCATTACAGTTATTGGGTAGAATTTTAAAAAATAGCCAAATGACTTTGAAACAGATTCACCATTTGCACTCTTTAGTAACACTGTTATTAATGCATACATAACTCAGAGTAGATGCAATTACAATTTACACTTATTTTGTGATATATTCCAATAACAGTTATTTATATTGCAGAATGAGGCATGAAATATGACTCCAGGACTTCATGTCATGGTTTTGGATGTTGTTATACTCTAAGGCAATGGAGTGCAGATTCTGTCAGCTTTACTTAATCCTGTAAATAGCATGCTTAAGATGAATGTAATTACAAAAAGGACTAGTATGTAGTCCATTTGGCATTTCTATGTTTGTTGCTATTTTTGCGATGGATTATTTCATTTATTTATTTTATTTTTTCCCCACTGAGCTGTTAATTTTTGACTGTGAATATTACATAATTAGACAATCCTGGGAGGAAACTGGAGCCTGTTTAGTAGCAAAGATCATTTTGACCTTTAGGCATTAGGAAATCGGGGGTCTTCAGTGATTGTCTTAATCTTTTGAAATCTTTTTTGGCAGTAGTTAGGTGTAGTTAATGACATTACCTCTTTAGTTTCTGGGTTTGCTATTAATAGGTCAGATGTTCACCTTTCAAAATTAATCTCTGGCTTAATTTCAAATCATGTTTTAAAGATTTTCATCATGAGCAAGACAGCTGGAGATACAATTTTGCCATGTGGAACTCTTTCCATGGCAAATTCTGTAGATGTAGTGGTTTGGTTTTGTTTTATTTTATATAAATGGAGCCTGTCAGTTTCTACTTTGAAGAAAACTGGCCAAAATATTTTGAAATTATAATTACAATGTTTCTAGTAGCTGTTGAGGCACAATGTGTGAAAGTAAGGTACCTTAACAATAATACATATACTTATGAAGAACTGAGGAAAGATGAAAACAGAAAAAATAAATGGGCAGCTAGAAAATTCATTGGCTCATGATATCTTACTGCAACCTGACATTCTTCTTTCTCCCTTCAAGGAATGCATGGGGGAAGGATAAGGCAGGTGTCCTACTCCTTTTCCTGTGTCAAATAAAATTTGCATCCTTTGTACCGCTAAGATACTATGATATAAGCCAGTTGCAGTCAGTTGCTACACTGTGTAAAGGTTCAGGTTACAAAAAGCTATTCTATTATAAATGAAGCCCCAAATTAAGCAACCCTTTTCCAGACTCTTTGGCTTTAGGTCTTTTTGAAAGAATACATTTCAGGTTTTCACCCTGCTTGCATGTTATGGATGTCTCTTTCCCCTTATTTTCCTCAGACACACGAATCTGAGAAACAAGAATAATGCCCTTTAAACCAGTAATTGATAAATTGTAAACATTATTTTTTTCTTAGCTCTTCCTGCATCCTCTGCATACCATTCCCTATAATAGATGTTACTATAGATTTCTCTACCTCACAGGGTGCCCCCATCATTGCCAGTGCCAGGATGATAGGGTGCACCAGTCTGACAGAGGGGAGAAAAGGAACTGCAGGAGCAGAAGGGAGGGGGGAGGGCAGGGCAGGTTGGATAAGTGGGACAAATGGGGAGATGATGAGTTTTCCATTTTACATCTTCACAGAAACTGTTTGTGGTCATCTTGGAGAGTACTGTCCTCTTCATCCCCAAATTCTGAGAATGACTAAACTATAAATGTATATGAAGAATAAGTAGGGAGTGGTTGAGAGGGAACACTTGTATGTAAGTATTTGGAGTTGTACTGGAAGAATCAGAGACAAGAAGACAACCAGAATGGAAAAACAGAGTATGAGGGTAGTGGAGGGGCAGTTGGAAAGAAATACTCCTTCTTGGGAATGTTTGGAGTCCATTTGAAACAAAAAAAAAAAAAAAAAAAAAANGCACAGATTTTCTCTGTGGAGGCTATGGCCTATGCTACCAAGAAGCAGGAGGTATGATACCAGGCTAAAACTACTTTTAAGCATATGTTCTTCTCTGTACAAGTAAGACAGCTTGCAGTTTCTAATTTTAAGAATTAAGAGTTTGTCAGTCTTTGTGGGCTTGGAGTCAGCATATGTAAATTTATGAATATTTAAAAAAAAATTAATGAACTGCACTGGACTATTTCATTTTTCATTTATCAGAATCCACCATCTCTCCTGGAAAAATAGGATATTGAAACTGAAATATAGTAGCTTGCCATCCTAAGTAGTCTGATAAATTACACGGACACCATGCCAGACTGACATTCCTAGTCTTTATTGCATTTGGTTTAATACTTTTATACTTTTAAATTCTGTTATAATAAGTTTGGCTGGAAAAATTAAAACTACAGATGTGTATCTCTGCAGCTCAAATAATATGGCTGCCTTCCAGCATGGTCTGCTTTCTTCAGCCTGAAAGAAAAACTGAATGAGGGAAACTTTAACAGTTGTATTGCAGCAGGAGTTGGATAGTTACTGCAGGACCAATGGTTTAGGCTGGCAGTGATCCACTGTAGTGACAGAAGGTGTCTGTAATAAAATCCAGTCTGTGAAACTAAACTAGATGATACGGGTACACATATAACTATCCATTAGTGATTGAGGGTGCCATCCCTCTTAAAATGTTGCAGAACCAACCCTTGCAATCATATTTACAGTCTATTGTAGTGGCGATAGTCAGTTGTCAAGCCTTGTGCTTTAGCTGCTTGTGAGCAAGACATATTTTGTATAACATAACCCTTGGAAATAAGTGTCACTTGCTGCTCTAACGTGCTATTTTTGCCATTTTATTCTGACAACGGTAGCAACTTCCCAAGGGCAGGCTGTTAGATAAGTCTGCAGAAAAGTATGAATATGGGCTTCCAAAATAAGTATGTGTTCAAGTTTTAGCATAAAACACTGCACATATCAGACCCACACTTATGATCTCTGCCTGCCTGCCTTCACATTACTTCTACTCATTTGGCTACAGGCCCTGAAAAGTAATTGCTGATAAGAAATGTTATTCAGGACAGATAGAAATGTTAATGATTATGTCTGTGTTACACCTGAGATTATGTAATAGCTTGTGTCTTACAAGGGCTAATTATATAATTAGACTGTGTGATATGGATGACATACAGAAATCATAAAGCCCAAGCTAAAGGAAGGAACTTTGATGTATACATTTTGGTACAATTTTTTGTCTTGGATAATGTCTGAGCATTTAAAGTTGCAGAAAAATAAGAATGCAGGATGCTTTTTCTGTCAGTAAATAAATTTTTTTCAATGTTTCATCCTGCCTACTCTCCTAAATGCCCTATTCATTTATTTTTAGATACCCTTTTACATATTTGCAACAATTGACTCAAACAGGACCCAATTTTTATGAAATAAAGCCAAACAAAATATTCCTAATTCTGAATGGAAATCTGTTTTCCTACATGTATTATGCTGACCATCACATCCAACAGCCAAGAATTTGGTAATATAAGTTCTTAGATTGCAAGAACAGTTTTTAAACTGCTGACTGCTAAAAGCTAGGGAGGAGAAAAACTGCATTATATCCACCTGTTTTGTCCCTTTTTCCTAAGCTTCACCCTGAATTTGCTGTCAGAGACAGGATATTGGGCTGTGTCTGTTGATCTTGGGTCTGGACCACAACAGCCATTTTTTTACTTTATTCTTTAGCTCTACAGGTCTTTCCAGTAAAGAAGCATCACTTGCATGTTGTGTAGTGTAAATAGCATTTAATGTAACCAAGTTTAGTAAAAATATGTTTGTTAACGTGTCCCAGAAAAATTCAATAGATAATGTTTTATTTTATTAGATAACCTTGATGAAGGATAAAGTCTGGACTTGGTAAGATGTTTTGAAAACCTTATGATGGGCCTTTTGTTTATTTTTTTGAAGTGTAATCTGGGAGTAACTCTAGTTCACTCACAGTGTGAACCCTTCAAGGCTTGCTCAGGAAAAACAGGTCAAATGACTACATATGTACATGATTCCATCTAGTATATAGCATGCAATGGCAGTGACGCTTTAAGCTTAGGGTGAATGCATTCTAAAATGAAATTTTCCTGTGTAAAAGCTCTACTGCACTTAAATTTTATGTAGACCCTATAGAAGAGTTTTAAATTCCTTTTCCTGATCCTTCACTTCCTCTGAAGACTGTGCCTACTGCTAAGTCCCTTTTAAGTCTGAGTATTAGATTTAAGTGAACTCTAGGGCTTTTGTGAGCTTCACCTTATACAGGAGTAGGCATTGGATTCCCGGCAGATATCTTGATGACTTCATATAAGTCAACCAGTAAAAGAATGGCAGCAATCCTCTTCCATTCTGATCCCTTACGATGAGTTTCCTCACGGTCTGAATTCTCTGTTCTGGGGAATATCTGCAGTCAGAAACTGCTGTGTATAAGATCCTCTGCTTCCTCTTTTGGTTTCAGTTATTTCGTGAAATGGAAGAGGAGCATCAACTCCTTCAAGTTTGAAAGACAGACTTTCATCTTGCATTTGAAACCATTACTGTACAGTAATTGCTTTTAGGCAGAAAGGTAGAATCAATTGTTATTGTCCGTTAAGATGTTTAAACTCTTTAATATTACTGCCTGTATGGCAAGCAGTTAAGTAAAAGCTTTTATACAAATGCTTCAGATTTGCCTGGGGAAAACAGTAGCTGTCCTGAAAATAAGGGTAGCATTTTAGAACTGCAGGCATCTGATGTTCTACAGATACTAGTGAATAACAAAATTAATCCAATAATCTGCAATTCCTTAAAGAAAGAAGATGTAACAGATCTTACTTGCTGAATTAATTGATTTTACATGTAAATGTAATCCTTTTCTAAAGACAGATTTGTTCCTAAGAATACAATTTGAAGTAATGAGGTTGCCTAAATCTGATGGTGCTCCTACCTCATGTTTGAAAGCTTCAAAGATGAAAGAGAAATTCGTGATCGTTTTGCAGTCAAGTTTAAATAATTCATTTGCTTGCTTACTATTCAAAGCGTACTAATGAAGTGAAATATCTATCACAGTGAAGATTTCACAGTCAAAAATATTAAATGTGGCTAGGAAATACAACTTACTGAGCTAATTTTTGATCTTCTCATTCACATGTTATTGTTGTTGTTGTTGATACTGTATTGCTGTATAATTGTCCAAAGTGTGCAGTACATTCATACTGTTTACTCATTTGCTGTGCTAACAGGCATAAGTCATAAGATCTTTGAAGTGAACTAGAGAGGAGGTATAGATGAAGAACTATAGACCATAGCAAGAATTTTTCAGTAGTTCCGTTACTGCACATAAAACAAAACTTCATGCATCTCAAAGCTACTGAACAATACAATCTTGTCTATCCGGAGTGACTGCACGTTGAATGTCATTGGAATCAGTAACAGAACTTGGATAGTCTTCATGAGAGACAAGATTATCCTTCATAAGGCCACGTGAGCTTTAATTAAGAGGAAATCTTTCCATGGAAAATAATGCAGTACAGGATATTCAAACAAGAATTCTTCCCTGTTTAATACTATCTTTTTATTATTACTATTATTTCAATCAGGAGACATTTTTTTTCTAGTGCTAGGAGATCAAACCTCTTTCCTGAAAGCAGTATTTGAAGGGCTAGCACACTATAGATGTAGCTACTGTAGCTAGTGATACGCCAGAACCACCAACAAACACAGGTGCTTAGATCGTATTTTCATAAAGTGGAGATGTAAGCATAAAGTATGTTCAATGATATATCATCACAGATTTCATTTTAAACATGACTATGAAATTTCCTCCCATTTTGATGGAAGTTGTGACACTGCACAGTTGAATTATTTTAGTAAGAGCATGGATGAAAATGTTCATACAATTTAATAACTTCTTAGCCTTGAGGAAAACATAGTGGGAGTGTGATAATGAAAATGTTAAGTCTGATTTGTTCAGAAGTGACACTGTGATTGGCAAGATGATGACTGGTCGCTTTGCTAGATGAGGGTTTTCTTATGAAAAGCTGCTTAAGATGGCAAGCTAGTGTCCGTCATATACAAGGGCACTTTCATACTTTAGATAATGTTTACCATTATGTTAACAGAATATGTTCACACTGAGCAGGAGAGAGTTTATTAGATGAAAATGAAGAGCAAGAAGAGGTAATTTTCTGCAGCAAAATAAATGCACTACCATTGTTTCAGACACTTGGGGTGAACTAAGTGAGAAAATCTTGCACTGGAAGGAACAAACAAGATTTCAAAGGAAGTATCAGGAAGTAGGGATGCCTTCAACAAATCTGAAAATACCTTACAAATCAGTCCCTAAAGCTCGCTTTTCAAAGGCAGTTAGGATCATCTTTTGAATGGATCAATCTAATTGTAAATATGTGGATTTATAAATCTTCTGGATGAGCTTCACTGAAAACAAATAATTTTTGCAAGTCCTTAATCGTCTCCTCATGAACCCATGTAATACCACAGCATCCCAATTGTAATCAGTTTTATATTGTGTAGGTTATAGTCTACTGGACAACTATGTTTTATTATTTGATATATTGTAAAGATATTTAATAAAAAAGCAGTAATAAAATTGGCTACTAATGGTCTTAATGCCTTCCAGAGGATGGCATTAGGATTGTAAAACTGTTTCCAAGTAAAACACTCCTTTATCCAGTACAGTATAACTGTAATTTTCCCCAATATGTTTTGTTGTTTACTGTTTCTGCCTCTGTGCTTACCCATTATTCATAGAGTTGAAAGCTAAAGTTCACAGTACCTGTTAGGGGTTTTAATGAGTGTTGTTCTCTACATGATATTGGTTCTAAATTCATAAGTAAGAATATGGTAGAAATATTTCATGTTCTTAATAAGTACGACCAGAATAAATCTGTAGCTTTATCACCAATTCTATTTTTCTTGAACTTTTGAAATAAATGGCTCCACTTCAAATTATTTTTAGGAACCTTCTTAATACAATTTTTTATAGTTATTATTGACTTCCATTCTTTAATTGGAGATGTGAGCTGCTGCAATTCCACAGCATGAACACTTTCCTTATTAGAACATTAAGCAAGTCTTCTGCACTCTTGAGGTTTAGAAATAACAGTGGCTCTTCTTGCTCGCTTAAGGAAATTTTGCAAGGTTGTGGATAGCAGTATCCTATCTCTCTGGCATAATTCTCAATTACTTCAGAGAAAGGCATCCTTTCTTAATTACTTATTAGAATATTTAGGCATTGTAAGATCTATTTAAGAGTACGAAACCTTTTTTTTTTTTCTCCCTCAGGTTTTTTTTCTTTTTAATGTATGGTGGCTGAATGTGAAAACTCTAAGTTTGCAAAATAAATTTGAAAGAAATTAATGCTTTATTAAAGCCCATATCATAAATTCATTTCTAGTTGTTTAGATGAAACAGTATTTTAATTTGCAGTAATCACAGGAATATTTATTTTGAAATTATTTATTGTTATTGGTATAACACACGCAAGGTTAATGCTCAGCTCAAATACAGAACTACCCTATTTGATGGGAAGCTGAATGCCCACGTACCTTCTCAATCATTATGCTTTTATTGTTTATAGTAATTTAATTTTGCATTTCCAGTAATTAGCCCTGGTTTGTGCAAAGACTTGATCATGTATGAATCACTAAAAGTTAGTCACTTAAATTAGCAGCCTAAAAAATGGAAAAAAATTCAGCTTTTTCAAGAAAGTGACAGTTTTCACCCATGGGGGTACTGCTAGCGATGTTCTTAAGCCTCTATAGGCTTGGGTGCATGGTTTGTAAACTAGGAAGTGTATGAGTAGCTCAGAAATACTTAAAGAGTTAAATACCCAGTTCTTTTTCAAACAAATTCATTTTGCATTATGGGGTGTTTAGCTCCAAGTTTTCCCATAATGTTAGAAGTAAGAGAAAATGAATTAGTTTTTCTGAAAACATTTTGGAATCAATTTTTCTGGTAAAAGGTGTTAGACCAGCACCGAGTCCCATTATCAAAATGTCTACATGCAGACGGGTTTAACCCTTTTCAGATGTTGGTGTCAGGTATGCTCAAAGGGAAACAAAAGCACTTTGATTCAATATTGTCCGTATAGAAATAAGAATGTGCTGGCTCACAAAGTTCTATCTCACATAATATCAATTGGAGATGTGAATAAATTATGCCATTTTTTGCAGAAATTGAGGCCAAAGTTTTTGAGGTATGTAGAAAACTTGCCCGGAAAGGCAAATGGGGAAGGCCATCAGAAGGAACTGTTAAAAATTACAGCCAACATTTGGGCAGTTGATTCTGCCTAACAGTACTATACTGCAGGGAAAAGTGAAATGAGCTTTCAGCCTGATTCTAATTGTCCCTGATCAGAATCTGCCTGATTTACCGATTGGAGTCAGCACGGAGGCACAGCATGCCCTGCTCGCTCAGTCAGCCAACACGTGTGCTTTACCTGAATGATTACCCGTGGCAGAAGCGCGCAGCCTGCTGCTGATGGCTGGGGAGTGATGGACGCGCTTCCTGATCAAATAATACGTTTTACACTCACGAGGGCTCTGCAGTATTACAGTCAGTGTCACTGGTTGCCAGACAAAACGAGTGTCAATGTACAGAACTCTAGCAATCACTCCTGTGCACATGCTTGGTCACTGTTAATTGTGACTAATGTATAGTGCTGTATCCGTCAACCTAACTGGAAAACATCTTTTAGATTATGGTATTCAGTAAGAGTTGTTACCTTTACAATTTATGACTCTTGGGTTAGGTTGAGAAGGCTGATCTTCTGATACGTGCTTTTGATTTTAATTGTATTTTACCATTCCAAGTGCTGTGGAACTTGTGATAGCCTATCTGAAGACTTATGCCATTCTTTTTCATGCCTACTATATAACAGTTTCTATTCGGTGGGAGTTCAAGTTATCCCATTAATAGTAAGAAGCTCACTTTCAAAGTAACATGGAATGAGGGTATAGTAAGTTGGATCTGAGAGATGAGTTCAAGTGTTTTCACTGAGTAAGTTAACAATAAGTCATTAGAAAGTGTTTGAGAAGGAAACAAATGTGGAAGGTAAAATCAGACAAATTGTCTGAATTTCTGAAACAGTAACTCTTGAGAACCTCTTTTGATCATACCTACCTGTAACGATTTGGTAAGATATGACATGACTGCTCATTATTTACAAAAGATAACTTTACATTCATAAATAAAAACTGCAGTGTGAAAGAAGCATCAGTGAAGGAATGCATTTACTGAAAAGGAGGAAGAATACTTTGTAAATAAGGTTTTTTAAGTTTTTTTCAAGATAAAGCACATACACTCTTTCACTCAGTTCAAGGTTGCATTGTGCAACGTGCATGGGAGAATACTTGTTTCTGAAATTAAACATGCATGCTTAATATTACGCGATTATGCTTCTGCAGTTTGCCAAGCAAGCTGAGTTACAACAAATCTCTCTGGTGACCAGGAAAAAAACCCAAACGAATTGATTAATTGAGATTCTAGCTGACTAGAATGTTCTTCTTCTTGGCAAAACACTGTGCAGTAGGGAAATTAAATATAGGCAGTGAAGAAGTTATTTTTCAGTGGAGATGCCGTAAAGATCTTTGACCTCATGCTGACCATAACTGTTAGTACAAAGCACTACTGATCACCTGGGATGTGAAAGGCGGCATTTGTCTGGCACTGGACCTGTTCTAATAAGTCCTGGCTTTCAATGAGCTAGCTTGCAGTTACTGTGCTTCCCATTGCTTTCATTTTATGACAGACGTGCATGCTACTGCTATAAATATCTCTGCATGATGGTTTAGACATGGCCTTTATCTTTTTTTCCGGACCTCTGGAGTTAGTTTGGAGAGGAGAAGGAAAACTAGCTATCTAGTGTGTTTTAAGCATTAAATCTCTAGTTTTCAGCACATTTAGAACTGGGATTTTGTTTAAAATTTAAATGTAGTCCAAAAGGTATCATTCAACTCCATGATATCTGAGGCTGTCATTTATCATTTAATAAAGGTACTGTTGAGACATTACTGTAGAGGAGAATGTTAAAGACAACTTTAGGTATGAACGTATTTAAATAATGTTGAAGAAAGGTTTTATCTATTAAGCTATTGTTGTGCACGATGAAAGTAATGAATGTATTAATGGAATAAAAAAAAGCTAATATCAGTCTTTGAAGGTGATGCAAAGCATAATTACAGCTAGGGAGTTAAAGGATGAATAAAACTGGTGGTTTGGAAAATTAATCAATAAAGAATATTTTTTTATATCTGAAGATTTACACTAATACCTGTGTTTTTTCCTGGTGTTAAGAATAAATAAAAGTAATTTCACTTATTTATGGCACTTGTTATAAAATTAAAATCTTTGGAATTAATATGTTCAGCAACAGAACAGGGTTTCTTTTGGCATTCTACTTTTCTTTCTTTTATTAAGTCACAATTATTGGGAAAGTTGTAAAAATTTCTTGAGCATGAATGAAAAATCACACCGTTTTGCAGGAGAGGTTTTGAATTTGGCATATTCCTTTTCTTCCACAAAAGGATGTAGTTCATTTTCTGCTTTAACAGAGTTTAAAATTAAATTAAAGAGATTAAAATTTCAGCCCACTTAAATCAGTCCAGCATGATTATAAATGATAACCAACACTATTTGTGATGGCTATTGACTGATCTCTATCCAAATTTGTGGTAATTAACATGTGAGAACTTCTATTACATAGCTAGTTTTGCTCCTTTTTTCCAAAGCTGTGGCTTCCTCCTGTTGCAGAAGATGCTTCTATTGCTCCTGCACCAGAGGTGGTCAGTGCTATCTACTGCTTCTTCTCTATACCATATCTTTTTTTTTTTTTTTTCCTCATCTAATGAGTCATTATACATAGTTAGAAATGGGACAAGGAAGTCTTCTGGCTTATTTTACTTAAATACAGCTGGCTGCTGAAAAGAGGAGATGTGCTTACTGTGTAGATATTTGGAGTAGGAAATCAATTTTAAACAAGATTCAGAACGTCTCCTTTGTTAAGTGACACTTGACTGATACCTCTTTAGCCACATTACACTGCTGTTGTCACTCCCTAGCTAAGGTTTTAGGATCTCCAAGGGTTTATTGTATACTACTTAGCACTGTGGTGAGCTGTGTGTGGTGCACTAACGTGTCATATGTCATTCTTTATTCTGGGACACGTTGAGCTTTGCAGAATGTGTATGAGGATAGAGAGGAAATTTTTTAGCCTATTAAAAGCAGCACTGGTTTATAAGATTGGTACAAGGAACACGAAAGTATGCTTCTTAAGCTGCTGACTTCAATTTACAAAACAGAGAAAATAGTGTTCATATAATTAATTTGTAAGGGGAAAAATATATGGGAAACACAAAGAGGAATAACATGAATAGCCTCCACTGCATGTATCTGCTTCTCCGTTATTTTGAGATTTGATTAGAAGCTTTGATTGAAGCCTTTTGTTGTTTGTAAGTGTGAAGACCCTGGTGTAGTGTTTGACTGAGTATTTCCTTTAAAAAGAAGCACAGATAGTTAACCTGCCATTACATCAGGGGTGCAGGTGTTCTGAAAAATGAATACCAAATCAAAGCTAAAGCCATCAGTACAATGCCACTGGCAAGAAACTTCATGTTGCTTGCTCCCGATCTGCAACTGCACAGAGTCAGAGTCGATTACACACGCTTACTCATCCACACTCTCACTGTAGAGTGTTTACAATCTGGTAGGGTGACTTTGAGGGTAGAAAGATGAGTAGGAGGAAGGACCAAAAAAATTGATTATTTTGCTCAAAGCTAAGTTCAGTACCGAGAATGTGTATTCAAAATGACAGCAGGGAAAAATATATAATTGTAATTCCAGCTGTGAGATACCTGACTGGTACATTTCAGTGTTTAGGGCAGGTAGCTATCATTGACTTGAAGTATCTCATTTATTGCGGTAGCTGGTGTTAGTTAATTTGGATTTCAGATTTTCTTAGCTGATATTGATCTTACATGCATTGTTTTTGTTCTTCATAGCAGTGCTTAATGGATGCTTTTGGATTAATACCCTTTCTAAATAATAAATCTTGTTAGGTCTACTTCCTATTATACAGGGTGCCGTGTGTTTTCTTGGTCTAATGCTAGTTCACGTTCATCTAGCTTTTAAGTGAGGTACCATCAACATGTGCTTAAAATCTGATCCTTTGCTCAGGTTTAGTCAGTTTTATTTTACTGAAAACATCACTGATATCCATAATTTTATATTTTTATGTGATTTTTACAGTAGCTTCGGTTTGGTACCTTTTGGTTGTCTGTAATCTTCTGGCATTTTAATATCCATATTTTTAATATGTTGGTAATCACAGAACAACCTTACAGTGTTGTTCGCTGGACTGCAGCTTGGTGTTACGCTTTCAGTGCTTCAGTCTGTGACGTTATGCAGACCCTTTGATATCTTGTGCCTCTGATCTGTAAAAAAAACCCCAAAACAAAACAAAACAAAAAAAACCCCAAAATTCAAATCTGATTATTTTCTTCAACTTTTCTTTCTTTTCTTTGAGTATACGAGACCTTGTACTTTGTGAGACCACCTCCTTAGAAGTGGCTTCAGTGAATCCAAATTAATTAGGCTGTCTACAGCGTTAGGCTTAGATTTAAGATTGATGGTACTCTTTCTTGTGTGTTTGGGACCTGTTTTGGCAAGCACTTTAGAATGTGATCTGTGTCATATGAAACTTTTCATTTAATTTCTTTTCACTGTGTGTCTTCTTCATAGCTGAAAGTGTTCTGGGTATTTAATTAGATAACTTTTCGTATTTGTTCTGTGTTGCTTCAGTCCAGCAGTTGGTCTCAGTTATGAAGTTTAATTTAATTTATATCAGTTGTAAAAATTATATTTTTGCACTAGAATTTATGCAGTGAAAGTTTGACAAAAAACGGTCGCCCACCACTGAATCACTCCTGCCAGTTCTGCATAAATACATACTTTTCCAGCTACTTTTCCCTGGGATATTAATAGTCATTTATTTCCTTCAATTTTAGAAAGTGGTTTTATCTGTGGATGTGGATGTATTTGATAACTTTTCTTCTCTCTCTCTCTTCATATGTTTCCTGCCCCCACTTTTTTTTTGTGTCCTAAGTCAATTTACCTTTACCTGCTAGAAGAAAAATCAAAAGTGGGTGTTTGGTTTGGTTTTAGTAGCATTGCTGCATGTCAAGAGGTGTTTAAAATGCGAATAATGGTCTTCTTTTTGACACACAGGAAAGATCTGATACATATTATCATGCTGGTCAGATTTTCTCTCTCACTTTAACCTACCCAAGGGGTCAGAAAATGCATATGGTGCTAACCCACATTACACTTTCCAGGCAAAGAATATTTTTTTCCCAATATTCTTGTTTCATATTAATACCTCTGAGCCCCAACCTTTACTTTATAAAATGGGCAGCTGGCTTTGACACATGTATAATATTTAAATCACTAGTGCTGTACTTAGTACTGACGTATTGTTGGCTAGATTTTTTTTCTCTCACAATGAGAGTGAGAGCTGATAGTGGTTAATGCTGCCAGGTGACCTGAGGAATGTGAGCAATATTGCATTGTATGAAACCATTTGAGAGCCTCCTGTATGGCAGTGCACTCCCAGCTTTACCTGGAGACTCCATAGGCTCAGCATATTTCAGGACAGTGTTTTGCAAGATTCCTTCATTTTATGAGGAAAAAGGATTCTAAAGAAGTTGGAAAATATGATTTCTTTGTCTTTGATAATATTAGGCAGAGAGAACTAATGTAATGGCAAGCATATTGTGGTCTAGTGCTTTTGCAGTGCTGCCTTTAAATAGGAAATGTCAACAAAGGCTGGATTAATTTCTCTTAGAAAGGTATTTTAGTATTACTGTCCTGGATATTTTTTTTTGCCAGTAGCAGTTCTTAAGAAATAACATTTAGAATACAGATAGTTAAAGCTAAATGATTTGAACTAATATTACAAACTGTTTTGATAAGTATGGAACCTGATCTCTTTCATTTTTTGCTAAGCATCATACATGATGTTATGCAATACTGTGTGATATATAGCATAGATATACCTGATGCCAACTGATGGCAGTTTTGGTCAGATCTGGGCAGATGGAAAGCTAAGCTACCCATTGTAATGTAAATTTCTTAAATCTTTTTATCTGCTGGTATAATAAAAGCTTGCTACACCTGAGAAGGAATACTGCTATTTTTCACCTGTAATTTTTGTTTGCTGCTCTCAGCTGCATTAGTATTCAGAATCAGCATCAACCATAAAGTATTTTAAGATTTTTCAAACAATCAAACCCATTATTTTACTGAAAGAAGACACTGAAGTATAAAGTTAACATTGTAAAATAAAATGTATAATTGCTGTCATCGTTGCACGCTTCAGAATTTCAAAAGAACACGTCTTTGGTAATGGAACACAATTTCTTAGGATTCTTGAAAACTGAAATGCTAAATTTTGTTTTTCCCAAAAGATTGTGAAGGACAAATGTCCGGTCATTTGGGCTAGAAAAACAACGTAGTCAGTAACATGACCCACCAATTGTAGAAATGTGGGGTTTTTTTCATGCTTTTATAAAGCTAGGTCGTTATCTGGGAAGACTTACATGTTTACATTTATAGACTGGGCTTGGATCCTTTGAACAGAACTAGCTGCAGTGCTCTCTTTTGAACATATAGAAACCTGTTTTGTGGGTCAAGGTTGAAGGTCTATTGTCACAGATTCACCTGAAGGATAAACATCTCTGCAGCACCTTAGGAGCATGACACCATGCAATGAATAAACCTGATTGAAAGAGGAATGTAGATCCATAAGACATGAAAGTATATGAAAGAATATGTAGGAAGACTTTAGTAGCTACTATGTAGTTGAGGTTGGCAATTACAAACGTATGTGTTTCCTAGCACAACTTTGGCCTGAAGGCAGACTATAATTCAGAAATAAGTTACCTAGAATTGTTGAACTTACCCCTGAACAATTGCTCTTTGAAACAGAGGAACAGAGGTCTTTGGTAACGCCTTTGGAACCAGTACATACTAATACGCACCACAGAAACAAAATAAGCTATCATTGTCAATAAATAGTATTCTAGTCCATATTTCATTGCATTAATGGTGGTGATAAACCAGGCTTTTAGGCTTTTTAAGAAAAACTGTTGTCTCCTTGTTTCTGTCCACTAATGTTCTTACTGTATTATTTCTGTGCACATTTTCTAGACCTTTTTGGGTGACTCAGGTATTTTTGTGCCTCTGAAAATCATAAGCAAATTATCACATAAGCATGTGATATTCCTTGAGTATTACTGGATATTACCCAGGGGTTGGTACTGGGTCCAATTCTGTTTAACAGCTTCATTGATGACTTAGATGATGGGAAAGAATGCATCTTCAACAATATGAGACTGGGAGGCATGGCTGATACACCAGATGATTGTGCTTGACAGGCTGCAGAAATGGTCTGACAGGAATCTGATGATTTTCAACAAAGGGAAATGCCAACTCTTGCACCTGCAGAGGACTAACCCCATGCACCAGTACGTGTTGGGAGATCAACAGCTGGAAAGCAGCTTTGCAAGAGACCCAAGTGCAGGTGCCCTTGCAACAAAGAAGGGGAATGGTATCCATGGATGCAATAGAAAGAGCATGGCCAGCAGGTCAAAGCAGGAGATCCTTCCTCTCTTCTGAGCACTGACGATACCACATCTGGAATGATGTGTCCAGTGCTGGGCTCCCAGTGCAAGAAAGTCATGGGTCTACTGGAACAAGTTCAGTGAAGGGCCACTAAGGTGATCAAGGACTGGACCGTATTTCAGATGAGGAGAGGCTGAGAGAGCTGAGACCATTCACCCTGAATCTGTGGTGGGGACCTTATCAGTGTGTATAAATACCTGATAAGAGGGTGCAAAGAAGACAGAGAGAGACTATTCTCAGTGGTATCCAGTGAAAGGCCAAGAGAGCACAAACTGAAATGCAGGAAATTCTGTTTAAGCACAAGGAAAAACTGTTTTTACTGTGTGACTGATCAAACACTGGCACAGGTTGCCCAGGGAGGTTTTGGAGTCTCCGTCCTTGGAGATCTTCAAAACCTGACTGGACGCGGCCCTAAGTAACCTGTTCCAGCTGATCCTGCTTTGAGCAGAAACATTGGAGTAGAGTATCTCCAGAGGCCCCTTCCAGCCTCAGGTATTCTCTGGTTCTATGATTCAATGAGTATATGTAATCTGACATCTAAGAGCAAGGTCCAGATAAAATTGGGCAAAAAATGTTGGTTGAATCAGCAAATAGAATACTCTCTTTTTCCTCTACTGAAAAGCAGACAAGGAACTGTAGAAGATTTTTGGGGTTACGTCAGGAGGATATTCAGGAGGAGAAACAAAAATGTGAACTCCATTCCTCTCGTTCTAATGAGAGCAATGATGGTACAACAACAGGCGCATTCATTTTGTGGTTTAAACTAGTCAATGTTTTGACTAACACCTTCTAACTCAACTAACCAAAACAGTTCTCATTGGAATCTCCAATTTTTACATGATGGAAAGTTGCTTTTTCAAATGAGATGGATGTTTAATTAGAATTACTTTCTTTTTTGAGTGGTATAATTTGTCACAATATGACCTCATATTTCATAACTTCGAAAGCTGCCTAATTCTAATTTTTTCCACTTTGAAGGAAAAAAGCTGAAGGTCCAAGAAAATGTATGCTTAGAAGTCACTGACATGACGGATTTCAATATCTCTAAGTAATTAGTTAAGTTATGCTTGTCTCTTTCATTAAAAGCACCATTAGACAGCCAGATGCAAAAGATGACTGTGGTAAATGGTTTTTCAGGTAATTCTTGATAATGTTAAATGTGGTTGTCATTTCAATTGATCACTATGCATCTTTTCTTAAATATCCATCCATCTACTTGAGCTGCCTACTCAATAAATTGTATGTGGAAATCATTGGGATAATTTAAAGAAAAGAATTCACCTAGTTTAACTAGCTGCAGAATGTTTTATTTGTTTCTGTGGGTATTTTTTTCATTCTCTCCTGAGATTGCTGAAAAAATCTATACTACAGACATTTCCCTCTCCTTTGTTTCTTAGCACATTTCTTCCTATTTGAGGTTTCTTTGGGAAGTAAAATATACAATCAATGTGCTGTGAAGAAAATTATAAATCTGTGTGAAGGGCTGTACATTGCCTGCAGTCTGTGCTCATGCTTGCCTTTCGTTTTAGTAAGAGAAGTACACCAGAAGGTTGATGGGGGCACTGATTACTGTCATAGCACAAGGCTGAACTAAAGGACACCTTCCTTTCTGTAAGTGTACATACTTTGCCAAGTGAAAGCCCGTAGTATTTGGGTTATTCTTCAGATTGTTTTGTTGTCATACTGATTTTACCCTGTACAGAAGCTAGAGCAGGAAATGGACTAAATTAGGGATTTTTTCATCTTGACTTTTTGAAAAGAGGTTGGTTGGTCACTTGCCTTTTTCAGTGTTACTATTATATGAGAGATGTGATGTGCTGATAAGGAATATAGAATGAAACGTTATGGCTGCTACTGAGTGCTTAAGTAATACTGGCAGGGATGGAGCGAGAGGAGGGGATATGACAGCATGGCACAACGACATTCCTGGCCTGAGCAAATTCATTGACAGGTATCCACTAAGTTTAATGTGCTCATTGCTTGTATAGTGATAATTGCATTCCCGTAATGCCCCTAATGTACCTTACAGCTTCTGGAAGTATTTACAAGGACCTTAGTCTTGAGTAAGTATCTCACAATGCATCTTCCACACAGCATGTCTGCAAACTGTAGCATGATGTATCCTATTTATCCTATCTCCCTTTACAATACTGGGCTTTCTGCATTTTCTTTTGAGTAAAGCTTGGTCATGTAGTGATGGTTGGGGGATGCAGTCCTGTAATATCTAGCTGCGTTAAAGACTGCGGCTCAACTCTTTGTTGTTGCTTATGCTGGTTTGGTTGAACCCAAAAATTGTAGACTGCTTTTGGTCCCATGCTTTGACATTAAACAAAAGACAGTTTTCTGCTGGATGGAACTGTCATCGGTGCTCAGAAATTTTCCATTGCTTCCTTTCAGAAAATGCTGTCTTTCTCCCTTTTTTCCTTTGTAGTTGGCTTTTCTTTTGACAACCTTTTTTCTTTTATCTAGTGGTGTTTAAGCAGGTAAATACAAGTTTCTTTGAATAGCATATTTTATTAAAACAAAACAACCTAATTAACTCATCCCCCAGTTATATGCTCTGGTAATCCTTTAATGCAGACTCCTTACAAATAGTGTTATTACAGATAGGAAGAACTAACATAAATCAGAAGTGTCAGAAGCTTTTTCAAAGAGATTTTTTTCCCCCAGATTTTAAAGGAGTCAGTATTCTAAATGTCTATTGTACATCTTATTTATTTCTTTAACTTCATTAGCTAGGAGCTGTTATTCAAGGGGACCTTTTAAAATTTAGACAAAGCTGAAGTAATAACTTTAATTTGTGTAACTTGTTTTAGTAAATTAAGAACTAAAACATTTGTCACAAATGTAAAGTTATCATCAACTCATCTATGTTCCCTTATATGATCTTTTATAAAGCATATTTTTAAAATATTTAGTATTAATTCTACCCATATGCCTTTGAAGCACAAGAGCTATGAATTACCTTCTTAGAGAACAAAAAGCTAAGCACAGTGGTCCACAGGGATAATCAAATGGGGAAGATATTTATTTTGGTCTAAAATATCCTAAAGTAAGGTATCTGAAAAGAAAGGGAACAGACTAATAAAGGTGAGTAATAGTAACTCCTTCTGTGAATATTTGATTCCCCTTGAGTGTACTAGAACTTCTCAGTGCTTTCAGTACTGCTCAGACCCTGCATGGGTGTGTGCATAGAGCTGCACGCTAGATAATTAAGTACAAAAGGGACAGACAGCTGAGTTTAGGTGGGGGGAAAGGAATTGTTTGGGACAACGAGTCTGGAGTAGATACAGGAGGAAAACTAAGGCTGGCTACAGAAGATGATTTAGAGAGCTAGACTATATAAGTGAAGAAGAATTGGCGAAGAGCAAGCAGTTCGGGACTAAAGCTAGTGACATGCTAGCTGGGACTAAAGTTAAAGATAAAGGGCAGCTGTTTGACAGCTGGCTGGGAAAGCAGGTAGCTGAGGTTGTGCAGACTGCCTGCTGAGGGAGCCTGCGTGGTGGATTCAGATAAATTAGGAGAAGGACAAGGGAGGGCAGAGTTTTGGTGAACACGCGGAAGAGTTGTATCCACTAAAGTTCACTTTCTATCTGAGCTCTGAATGGACCATGAGACTTCAGAGACTCACTGTTCCTCTGTTGTCAGGAAACCTTCATCACAGGAAGCATTTTATTTTGTGATCCCTCTGCTATATTTTCAGTAGATACACCTCCTTTGAGAATGGAAGGTTGTATATCAGAAATATCTGTATCCTTTTTGCCAGATTTTTATTTGTCAAGATAGAAATATTCCCTGTCACCGTGTGTATTTCAGTGAAATTTTGGAGGCCCAGAAGGTCTTTAGGTTGATTGTACTTTCTTCTTTCTGGCCTTCCCCAAACTTCTCTTTGGCAAGCCATTTAGTTGATGAATGTGCTGCATTCATAACATAGATATTCCCACCTAGTCACTCTATGGCAGCTTTCTGAGCCATAAAACTGCTCATCTGGCTGGCTGCATCATAGCAGTGCCCCTGGTTTTTACTTGCAAAGTTGCTTTTGAGACAAGGCTGTCATTTGGGCACAAATTCCTGTGAACTTGAATTGCGTGGAAGATCCTGCAAACTTGAAATGTGTGGGTCTTCTTGTGTTTGTTTTTTGTTGTGTTTTTTTTTTCTTCACCTGTTCTGAACAATTCAAAGGAACTCTTCCACAAAGTGGAGCTACTGTCATTCTGTGATAGAGTAAATTGTCATAGGTCTTCTGTCTTTTTTGAAAGTTGTTATGTAGTAGTTGGGATGGTGGATTAATACTGGATCTAATTATTGCCCTAAGGATTTTCTTCTTGCCTTTATGCTCCTTTGTACACTAAGTAGTTACTCAAGCCATACTTCTTACAAGCAGTTAATAAAGGCACTTCTCATTTTTCAGAGTAACAGCTTGAAATTTCTGTAGAAATATCCTGCAGAAACACTGAGCACTCATAACTGAAGCCAATGGGAATGTTAGTTTGAATGGGTGAAGTACCATATAGCAATCACCTTCTGGAAAATCATTTGCTAGAGTTGTCAAGTTAGGTGTGAAAATTAATAGGATTTTTTTCCTTCGTCTGTCTATGCCTTAACTATCTATAAAATGGAGTGATACCATCTTTCATTTTGCTGTCCATTTTAAAGATTTATGAATTTTTGTGAAGCACTCCTCTGTTCTGAAAGGTGCTATTGAAAGTTCAAGACAAATGGACAGATTTAAAAGGTTCGTCACAGTTTTATCAGTTTGCAGCAAATATTGACCAGCTGATCATTAATAACTTTCACATGTATGTAATGGTACAGGGTTTCTGGGAGGGAGGGGAAAGACATTCATATAGAAAATGTGTAATGTATATATAAAAGTGAAGTGAATTCGTGGTTGAGTAGAATACCCTAACAATGATGGTTTTGACTTCTTATGAGTTTCACTGTACAGCTTTAAAATCGTGTTCTTTTAATGTTCTTTTGGCTTTGTAGATCTAAACCTGTATTCAAAATGCAGCTGTAAAAGCAAGTACGTTTTAGATGGAGTAAATTGTGGCCTTATTGAAGGTGATTGAAAAATTTCCATCATCTGTGATCTTTTCCTCTAACTTGTCACTCATCTGTGATGAATGAAATAATATATAAATATGTGCATGACTAGCTTGAATGTCAGCTTAGAAATGGAAAAGTTTGTTTCTTTATTCCTCCAATGAAACGTCATGCTGTGGCTGTTCTCATGTGGCGCTCAGGTTGTGTTAGTTCTCTGAATGAAATCTTTATGTGTGATCATGGTGTCTTTTCAGAATTCCTAATGTTACTTATTATTGCACTCCCCAGGAAAGTGCTTGTGACGTGTAGCTCTTCAGCAATGCTCCTGCCAAAAACAGAATGGATGACATTGATGTTGTGTCTGATCAACTGTATTTGGCACCAAGGCATGTTACGTTTAGCGTGATTGAACAGTAGTAAAAATTCTCTTTCTGGACACTCATCAGATTGCTGTGATTATCTATCAGTGATATGTGTTTTAAATTTTGTCTGGCCTATTATACTTAGAAATTAGTTGTCTCTAACTTGACTTTTTTTTCCCCAAAAATACATTCCCGTGTGGTTTTATAATGAAGAACGGAACCAATATAATTGATTGAGATTCAAAGGGGATGCAAATAGATACTGAAATAAACATTTGAATGTAGGTTCCTCTTGAGGCAATTTACATGGGATGTGTAGCATCTCTCTTGTGTGCCTTGTGGTCATCTTATTTCTCAGGTATACATTGGAGGTGCATCGAAAGCATCCTAAAACAGAGTAACACAAACTACGTCATCAAAGTCTACCATCTCTCTAGACAAATAATAATGCTGTCAATAATGAACATTGCATGTTGCTATACATTCCATCTTACAAATTCTAATTCTCTTCTGGTTTTGCACATGCTTTCTTTGAGGGGAAAGCTATCTCAAGTTCACTATACTAAACACATTATATTTCTTTACTTGTTTTGTTGTCAGTTTCTTTCTCTCCTTTTTGTGTAATTTCTTTCAAACTCTACATCTCACTTCGCTCATTGATGCCTGAAATAATCTTAAATTGAGTTGTGGCCAAATAGAATTTCTTGCTTTCCTTCCTTGCCTTTTTACTGTAACTGTCAAAAATAAGCAGTCTCTCTTTTCTACCCTCTGTCTTAAAATTCTGCCATTTACCCAGACTGCAAGAAGAAAGGTATTATTTCCAAATCAGACTATTTAGTCATTTTAATATTAATATTATCGTTACTAACTAATATTGGGGAGAGTCTGTTGTGTTGCTAAATAATTTTCACTAAAAAATCATGTACATGTATCATACATGTTATAGAAACTGATGACGAAAGCAAATAAAAATGCAAAGAAAACATTGTCTGCTGGTGTGGAACGGTATTTAGTTGTTATCTGTTCAGATTTCCGTCTGCAGAATATATTTGTTAACTTTCATCTCTTCAGGTTTATCTTCCAGGCAAGATGTGTTGTCACTGTTGGTGGAACAGTGAGCTTCTAAGATAATAACGTTCAATGGGAAAATTGAAATAGGTTATAAAAATGTATTTTCTGTTACCTGATTGCTTAATAGTGCTTTGAATTTTGAGGCAGAAAGTGAGGTGGTCTAGTTTACCTGCTGCAATTCTCTTCTGGGCATGTAGAACTTTCAGCTTGTGTTTTGTTCTGATGTTCATAGTTCAACAACACTAACTGCCAACAAACTTATTAATGGTTCTATATAAAGGGGAATAGTAACACTGCATTTTTTGCAAGAGTAAATTATAGACATCCATAGATAAAATTGCTGCAGTTCTGAAACTGTATTTCATAGTCAGATTCTTAGGGAATGAAGACTCAAGAAGTTGATAACTGCAGTTCAGTAGGTAATTACACATGGTGATCAAGACAATTGGTGCATATTATATTCTTAGGCTGGTTTTAATCCAGAAAATTCTACTTTAATCAATGATATTATTATAATTTTACATCGAGGCTAATAAGACCAGGACTTGGTATTTTTGATAAGCAAAATACTGGGTCATAAATACATCCTTTTCCTTATTTTAGAGATAATAGTCTTGTAATGATATTCAGTACTGAGTGTGGGACTGCAGACGTCCCCTGTCACAGTAAGAAGAAAAGGTGATGTCTGCTCAGTCCCCCACCTTCCTTCTCAGGTGAATTTGTGCCTTATAGTGCTATTACGTAGCTCCTACTGTTGTTGCTTTCTGGTGATTCAAATTTGTGCATTACCTTAAAATACTAGACATGAACATGTTGGAGTGGGTCCAGAGGAGGACCACAAAAATGAGCAGATGGATGGAAAAACCTCTCCTATGAAGGCAGGCTGAGAGAGTTGGGGTTGTTCAGCCTGGAGAAGATTCAGGGAAGACCTTATTGTGGCCTTTCGGTACTTAAAGTGGGCCTACAGGAAACATGGGGACAGACCTTTTAGCAGGGCCTGTTGTGATAGGACAAGGGGTAATGGTTTTAAACTAAAAGAAGGTAGATTCAGACTAGATATAAGGAAGAAATTTTTTAAGATGAGAGTGGTGAAACACTGGAACAGGTTGCCCAGAAAGGTGGTAGATGCCCCCCCATCCCTGGAAACATTCAAGGCCAGGATGGACAGGGGTTTGAGCAACCTGATGTAGGTGAAGACATCATTGTTCATTGCAGAGGGGTTGGAGTCGATGACCTTTAAAGGTCACTTCTAACACAAACTATCCTTTGATTCTATTAATATTCTCTGGGAAGTCCTTCCACCAGTTGTGTTCTCAGAGTCAGCCCTAGATTATATCATAGAAGCATGCTACTAGCATTTTCCCAGGCATCCAGAATCACAGAATCACAAAATAGTAGGGATTGGAAGGGACCTTCGGAGACCATCTAGTTTCACCCCCCTGCCAAAACAGGTTCACCTAGAGCAGGTTGGACAGG
>RSEF01000002.1:62102743-62137132 GCA_003993805.1 Himantopus leucocephalus
GGTCATTGATAAAGATGTTAAAGAGAACCGGCCCCAGCACCGACCCCTTTGGTCATTCTTAGGCTTTTTTCCCCATATGCAGCACCGGAAGAAGAATTCCAGCCTCTTCCAAAAGAAAAATCTTTTACATTTTTACATAATATAGTTTTTTATAACTTCTTTCTCTCAGTTGTGTTTCAAACTCTAGTTTAGGAGAGAGTAGAGGGAAGAATTTGTTTTGGAATTTATTTCCTGAATCAGGTATTAATCAAGCATTATCAATCTGATTACAAACTTATTTTAAGGGTTCATTGCACTGAAGAAACAGCACATTTACAGCTACCTTTAAGAATTTTACTCTTTAGAGAACCGACTTTGTGATTTGACACCATGCTTTATATAAGAAGCATATGGGCTAATTTCTTCCAGCTCATTGGAGGAACTGGGACTGAAACACTTCTTTATTTGCAGTATTCTGACAAATTAATGAAAAAACAGTATTTCTAGCCATGGTCATTTAAAATTCAGATATTTAAATCTGGTAGTATTAGTTTACCCTGATTTTACATCTAGCCTCCAGCAGCAAAAGTTAGTCAACCTGGATCAGATAGTGGCTTTAAACTGTGAGTTTTGTATGAAGGAAAATGTTTCTTCGTACAGTAATTTCTGCATGGTGATTTTCAGTTACAAAGATCTTGCAAAATTTGTCTTTGTATCTTGTATCAAAATGTAATTGTTTATGGAAATCTGCTTCTTTTCTAAACTCTTTGTTGTATGGAGGAGTTTTAGCTCTTCAGGGTAAATGGCAATCCTTGGTTATGGGTTTGTAAATATCAATTATCTGCATTGCTTCACTGTTTGGCTCGTGAGACAGATTTCAGTGACTTCAATTTGCTGTTACTTAATTATACTGTAAGATTTTCTGACAGCTCCATTACTTGTTTCTTAACTTTATTCTTAACAAACTCATTTTCTTTAAAAAGCAGCCTTTTGACTAATTTTAAACAGATGAGGCTCTCGTGTGGTAACTGGCACTGGAAACCAATATAAGACTTTTAGCCTCCACAGGCAGTCTTGATCTTGCTGGAAATGTCTGATGATCACATGTAAACCGTAAAATTTCAGGTAAAGTTTTACAGAAGCACTATCAGGAGAAAACTTCCCTATTATTTTTCACATTTTTCTGTGAGGATTCACATAGAAATTAGAATACAAATACTCTGGGTGAGATTGTCCAAAGGTATTTGAAAGCTTAAATACGATGAGGGATCAAAGTGGCATTTTAAAATATTTTAAGTCACTTAGATGTGGTGGGTTTCAGTGGTTCTTGCTTGGACACCAGAATATGAAGGACCACCAGAAACACTTTACAAGAAAGGTAAAAACTTCAAAAAACAGCTGGAGACATTAATTTACAAAAGAGAAGGGGGTCAGCTGTTCAGTTTTGCTGATGCTTTTAGGCTATTTAGAGGAAGCCCTGAAGATGAAAATATGACTTGGTGATTTAAATGACAGGAAATTATGATACAAGGCAAGTGAACAAGCAGAGACTGAAGTGTGGGTGAAAGCTATGGGGAGTTATCAAAAGCAAATATACACCAGAAGATGGGAAATTACAGAAAGCTTTTTATTCTTAATGTGTAATGTTTCTTTTATTTGATATATATTTATAATAACATATATTTTCGTATTATATAACATATATTTCTGTATTATTTTCTTAATATTTAGTGACTGCAGCTAAATATCTGCTACTGTCCACAAACCTAAGCCCATTATTAATGGTCAGATTTTTTTCAGCATGCTGTTTGCGATAAATCCTGGTCTGGTGACAGTCAGACTGTAGTCAAGAGGCCAGGTATGACTAATTCCTGAAGCAAGTGGCCAGATGAAGGTGGGAGTACCCAGAGCTGTCTTGCATGAATCTGAAAAAATGGTGCTTATTGTAGTTGTGTAGATTACTTTCTATTCTTAGCTAATGAAAGGATTTTCTAAATACTTCTAACTAGATCCTGGAAACAATTTAGCTAGAACAAACAGTCTCTAAACAAATCCCCGTGTCTCTCCCAGCCCTAACCCCTATGGAAATGTGGGACCGAAATGTGCTCATGCTGGTTCTGAGTGGCTCATTAAACTTCTGGCCTGCTCCCAAGCACTGGTATCTCCTCTCTTTTCTGCATCCCCATTTTCCAAACATCTCTGAGAGCTGTTACTAGCACTTCAATAATTTGAGGCCAGAGAGATGTCTGTGGCCATCTGATCTGACTAATACAGGCCCCACAATCTGCCCACTAGTCACTATTTTAAACCCAGTAAGAGTGAGTATCTTATGGGAAGGCATCAGCTCTTCATTTAAAAGATATCAAATTAGTATTAATCCATTACATCTGTAGACAGATTGTTCCAAAGGGTTCACTGTTCACAGAGGAAAATGTGTCTTATTTCATATCAGTTTGCCTGACTCCAGTTTCCAGTGATTATACCATCTCACATATTTGCCTGATACAGTAAATTTCTTCTGTTGTCAGAAATCCTTTTTTCGCCTTTAAATGCAACCAAGTCACTTTTCTGTCACCTCTCAATCACTTTTTTTTTTTATAAATTAAGATCAAAGTTTTACAGCCTGTCATGATAATGCATGTATTTCAGACTTCCTGAACTCTTTGCAAGCGTTGGCAGCTTTTCTTTTGGAGAGTGAATTCCAGTCTAGAATTGAACATTTTACTCAGAAGTAGTTTGCATATTATTACATACAGACTCCCTATTTTTTTTGTCTAATCCTACTGGGCATTCAGCATTTTTCTTCTGCCAAAATACTTCTCTATTGCATTAACCGTCCTAGCTACCTAGTAATTACAGGAGGACAGAGTCTACAAGCTGTACGTTATTCTAAGTCCTTCTCAGAGAGACTTGTAAGTGTGCTGTACATTGTTTGTTTCTGGATCTATCACCTTGCATTCACCAGCGTTAAAATGCATATGATGTAGGTAAGCCCACATTTGTAAGTCATCCAAAACAGTCTGTGTAACTACACCTACATCTTATACTTCTTTTTCACCATTTACTATGCTATTTGCATACTTAAGTAAAAATTGTTTGCCTCACTTGATTAAGATATCAGGCCAAAACTTTTGCAGTTGCCTTCCGTGAATGGCAATTACTTTTTTGTAGTTAGTTTTCAAGTTCCATTTATTTTTAATTCAAGGGCTACCATGATTATTAATGGTTTTTTTTTATCACAATGTTTTAAACAAAGTTTGATAAAACATTCAGTCTTTAAACATGAATGAACAAAATACAGTGATTATAAGGAAGCATATGGTATCTGCTCACACAAAAGTCCCAAAAGATTAATTTGAAAAATCTGTAAGAATGTCTTTTGGACTCCATAGATGTGTTTCTGGTTGATTGGCTGCTGTGGGAGCAAACACTATAGAAGTAAGAAATACAGATCTATATGGCATGTCAACACAAAAAGCTTTATTACCAATGTATACCAAAACAGAGACATATGTAAAGACCTTTGATTAATTAGAAATTTTTACTTAGTATGTGATATCAAGTCTTGTGGTTAACTTTACTCTTTGCTATTGGTAAATCCTGTGTTACATTCCTTATAGACAGTGATACTACTTTTTCTCACAGTGGCATCCAGTAATTCCATTCAAAGACAGCACTTAAAAGATATTGAACTGTTACTGTAGCACAAGCCAGTCAGCTTTCATGATTTTATTACATCATTATATCTAGAAATAAAGTATTTTCATTGGTAGCGATAGGGCTAATGACATTACTCTCTGATATTCACGTACTCTTTATGTAGAGATACCACCAAGTAACTCCTCTGTTTAGAAGTAAGTAGACCTCCTTAACATTGATTTGGGCTTGCAGTTTTTCTGCAATAAAAATTCTTAGGCTGTAAGAATACAGGGAAATAATCAAGAGGTTACTACTGGAAGAGTGAAGATGACCATAACATAGATAATTAGTCATAGGCCACCTCCTTTCTTTGACTGAAATGTTAAGAGTTGGTGCTTAACTTACTCAGCTGTCAGAAGGAACCCGTTTTGGGCAGAAGATGCACATTATGTCTGGGGCACTGGGTGGCAGATGCCACTAATTGCCATCACTAAGGCAAGTGTATCAGGAAATCAAAATGAGGGCAGGATGCTGCGTGATTCTGGACAGGGAAAGATGCAGCGAAGAGAGCATCCTTCTCTCTCTGAGTAGAGCTGATCAGTTGCTCTCTGATGTCATTAGGGACAGTGATGTCAAATGAGCCCAAAAAGTGATCTTCCTTCAAAGACTTTCCTTTCCTGAAAGAGAAATGGATGCCTACGTCTTTTGTACATGCCTTTTGCTGCACACTCACTCATTTGTATCCTTACTTGTCACTCCAACAGTCCTCTCTTAAACTGAGTCCCCACATAGGCATGCCACCTTGGAGTTGTCTAAGGAGCACGTCCCCAAACTAATTTCTCACTGAAGTAAACTATGGAGTACTTTTCCTTAGCTGAATCAATAAATGAAATAACAGTTGATAATTTAATATCCAAAAGATAGTGCTGATATGTAATTTCTAGTGTTTGAGTCCTCTAAACATTTCCTGAAGGGACTGACCAGCCTCAGTAACATTTATTTGCTATTGGACTGAAATGTAGGATTTGATTGTTAGCTTTGATTTAGTCAAGTGTCATCTATTTCAGTGTAAGGAATTCTGTTATTTCAAGCCAATGCTACTGCTGCAGCAGTCATCTCACAAGTGTATAAGGTCACATACCTGCTACCTTGGGAGCTCCCAGCCAATCATTCTGTGTGCCAGCCAAGGAATAGCTTTGGATTGAGAGGCCAAAAGTGAAATAGCAATTTGTGTTTTGGAAGAGAGTTCTAGTAAAGTAGCGCACGTAACACATCTGGCTTTTCTGTTTCAGAAAAATAATTGATTGTAACAGAGTTCTTCATGCAATCCCTACATTTCTTTTTACCTCATCAAGCCTGTCTTCATGGCCCAGAGAGCCTCTAATTTGCTGTGAGGCAGTGGCTGTGTGGCACTGCTGTATGGCACCCAAAAGATGTTACAATACTGATTTTTCCAAAGTTTTAAATTTGAGTCCTTAGCAGAATAAGAGAGGGCAAAATTTTTATTTAACTGTACATCTGAAGCTGATTAATTGCAAGTGTGTGTGTACCTGGTGGAATTCCCTGCTTTGTTGTGAGTATGATCCAAGGCCTGTCCCCATGCTGAACAACCGTTTTATTTTCTGTACAGCCTCAGTGTAGTTTTTCCAGAACCCTTTACATGAAAAATGAATTCTATAAACAGAAGCAATAGGCTTTAGTGCCATTGAAGATGACGAAGGAGTCCGCCCATGTTCTGTACAGATGTTGAAGATTTGAAAAAGGAATTAAGGAAAAAAAGATGTGTATGACTAGAGCCAAATTTTATCTAATCTTCTGGAAAAATAATCCTAAAGCTGTTGCTCAATTTTAAAGTCAATGGGAGTTTTGCCTGTTACAATTTGGCCCAACTAAACTAAACTAAACATCATAAAAGTGCCTAGTTTTCAAAGAAATGTAGTAAAATATTAAGGAAAAGAAAACCAGATGACAGTAAGATCAATGGGAAAACAAACTGTGGAAGAAACATGTGCAATCCAAGATGAAATTATATGCCCTCAGCTCTTAAAGCTTGGAGCTAATAACCTCTGCTGGCTGAGCATGTATGTAAGAGCTCTCCAAAATGAGTCATTTTCTTGGTCGGTTGTATAAGTTTTTTTCATCTTCCCCATTGACTGCTGCAGGAAGTCTGATCTAGATGCTGACTGGTGATTGCATCCAGCTGCTAATGTCAAAACATCTGTAGAAGAGGAATGTACTGTGGAAATCTCAGACAAATCACTGGGTTTGTTTTTTAGCTAAGGTGAGGCACTGATTTGTGTGATCTCATTCATTCCCACAGTAACATCTCTCACAGTTAGAAAGCAGACACCTTTGGCTCATTCTTTTCAACATTATCAGAAAAGCCTCAATTCTGGATTTTTGCATGTGATTTTCTCACAAGAAAGACAAACTGGGGCTGCCTGGAGCTGGACCTTTGAGTGACCAGTACACATGTGATTTTAGATCCAGAATAGTACTCATTAAAGGAAGTCCCACTCTTCCTCAGTTGTGCCACGTAGGGGTGTGTGTGTCTGTCTTTATGTTAGGATTTATATCCTGGTAGACAGACTAGTACATTGGTTATGCTTTATCTTGGACTAAGTCATGGTAAAATGCTGCAAATAACAAATGTGCTTGCACAACAAAAGTTCATTGTATTGTTGCCTGCTCTCCAGGTTATCTTCTGCAATGTTTTTGCGTAAGGTTCTGTTTGTGTCTGAGGAGTAATTCCCTTTTTTCCCTGAAGACTTCCTGGGGAAGGGAACCAAAATTCCTTATTTAGCCTGCTCTGACCCCTCCCAGTTTTGTCAGTCCAGATTTTGTAGAAGAAAATATTGTCAGCTTCCTCTGTGAAGGAAGGTTGAAGAAACCTGCACTTTATATGGCCTCATGTCAGTGTAATTTATTCACCATTAAGTGTTTGGTGCAGTATAGAAAAACAAGGACTGCTGTGGTAGATGCTAGCATTTTCTTCTTCTTTAGTAGGATGGTCTTCCTTTGGGCTTCCCATACAGCTACAGTTGCTGCTTTTTTTTTAAGCTCTCAGCGAAATGCAGATAATGCTGATACTTCACCTTTTCTACCTGTGTATTTCTTTCACCTCTTCACATATCAAAACTTACAATAATTTTGTACTAAAAAATCCTTCTAAAAACTCCTAGAGGTCATGGCAGCAGTGGTAAAACCAGGCTGGTAATGATTATCCCCAAGAACCTATTATTTTCCTTCTATGACTCATGCCTTTCTTTTCAAAAGCAAAGCAAAGCAGCTTATAAATCAGGTAGGTGCAAGCAAGTAAAACAATGGAAAAGAATGTCATATTTGAGCAGTAGTGTTGCCATCATGCTGGTAGCTGACAATAGCAATTTTTCATTGCAGAAATAATAATGTTTGCCATCTATTATGAAAAAAATCGGAAATAAAAGAACCCTACAGTTTATAAAGTCTCACCAGATTGCCAGTTGCAGGGCTGTGCTGAAAATGTGTACGTTCACCTGCTGTTTGGTATCAGCTGTTCTAGCCACAAAGTTGTGAAGTTAATGCAAAGGCACAGCTTTTCCCTGAATGAGGCTATATTAGAAAATCTTTAAGAGGAACTGCATTTCAGGTGAATCTCCATTACTTTCATATGAAATATATTAGCTTTGTTTTATATTGTGTAAAGTATGTCCTGATGAATGTGAATAAAGGGGTTAGTTTGAATTCAGAGAATAGGGTTCCACATGAGGCAAGAATACTCCATTACCACATAATTGCTTTCCTCCTGATAGATGCAGAGGCTGAAATGTGGTTACTTAATGCAGTTATAATTTTTCTCCTCAATAGGAGAGGGAAGGACATTTTATACAATTCATGGCTGTGAAAATGAAATCTATATTTGATAATTCCAGATGACTGACTGAATAGGCTTATGGTTTTGGACACTTGTTTCTAATATTTTTTCTCTCTTTAGTGCAAAGTTATGGCAATACGCTCCTAAATCTGTGTCTGCTGTGACCATCTTAGATGATGCAGCAATCTGGTGAAAAATATTCATGAACACTGAATTTTTAATGAATTATTCTAAGCATGACTTGTGAATTATAAATGGCAGTGTCCTTACTACATCATTAAAAGTTCTGTGAAGACCTGCAGACTATTTTCTTTATAAATGCAAAGCCATCACTTTGTTCTGCAGCATATTGTAGAAATAGCTATGCTACAAACTAGCAAAGCCTTATCAGCTTTTCAGCTGATAAGATTTCTTGGGTTTTCATTTTAGACGCTGAAAAATCTTGTTTATTTACAAAGAAAACCTTGCTTGGAGGAGCTTTCTGAAAACCAGTAAACTGAATGAACAGGATAAGGAGAAATTGGCCAGTCTTTTGAGAGGCTGTTGAATTAAATACACGAACTTCCAAGAGCTCAGATTTGGTGAAGTTTAACAATGCCATTTGTTATTTATACCACAACACATGTTGTAACTGCAGTCTGCAAAAGTCTCAACTCAGGAATACCATTGCTGAGGAATGGGGAGAAGAGAAGATGATTGGAGTTTGTTCTTCATCAAGGATAACTTTCTTTCGTGTTAAACCACTGGAGATTCTGGGTCTGCCATTGAGAATAATTATAACTGTATCATGCCAAAATAGTGTGCTTTTGCAGCCCATTCTCCATCTCTTCAAGGTTTTTAAGAGCTCAGACATTCCTGTTCTTCAGTTTACAGACAATTTTGCAAATCTTTATGAAAGTTCTTACCAGTGTGAGAAAAGAGAGGGATCTTCTGAGTCTGCTAAGTAGGAAAAAAATTGATCTTTTCATTACCAACAGCTGAAAGCTCTTCAATTTTTAATATCAGATTTCAGTTTTTCAAGTCCTTTCTTCAACAAGTTTTGACATCTGTTACATTTATTTGTCATGATTCATTGTTTTCAAATGGAAAGTGAAATCTGGCATTTGCCAAAAGGTCACCAATGTAAATATCGATAATTGCTTCTTACAGTTCTGAAAGAGTTTTCAACACTGGTGAAGTTAAGGTCGCCAGAAGACACCGGTTACAATATTTTAGCAAGGGTGCTGTGAGTCAAGTTGATGTGTACTGCAGTAGATACATCAGTCTCATGGCTGATAGCTTGCACCCACAAGATGGGATCGGTATGTCAGTGCTTACTTTACAAATCAAATGACAAATAGTTCAAAATATAAGAATATAATAATCCTGATGAGTAAAATCACTTGCAAAAAATAATGTAAGTAATTTAGAGGTGATGTTAGAAACCACTCTGCTGTTAAATCTCATGACTGTCAGCTGATATGCCCTTTCAACACCTTTCATGCCCTCTTTGAATTTTACTGTGGCAAGATCAGTAATAGAAAACAATCTTCATGGAGCTTATTATTAGATTGTCTTTAAAAATAAGCAATACATAAGATTTCTGTCTAAAGTTACTTCGTGGTAAAATAATATGGTATAACTGATAGACTGGTATCAATTATGCAATGCAAATATCATGGACAGTATATTTTTAGAGGCAGTGAAAATGCAAAAGAAGATAAATGTGTTATGAAAATGAATACTTAATAAGAACTTGTGGTTCTTCTTTTTTGGTTTTCAAGACAGTTTCTACATTCTTGTTTTCTGAATGGATCAACCACGAACATATAACAACCCAGATTAACTTAGCAGAGGCAAAAAATAGATTTTCTTGCTTCAAGCTACACGTGGTATTAGTCATGTGGTTAACTGTTGACAGCATGATGAGGTAAGAATTAATACTACCCATTTGTTCTGTATTCAGGGTCTTGTTTCAATTACAGAAGTTTATTACATAACGATACTTTAAAAAAAAGTATTTTACATGGTTAGTTGACAAGGCTCTGGCATTTCTATTTACTTGTGCAAAACAGTATATGATTCAATGTTGGAAAGTATATCAAAGACAACAAATGCAGTGTTCTGCACTCTTAAAGACGTTAATCACTTTCTTCAGCCTATTGTGTAGTTTGCAAAGGTAGACATATGTTGCTGGTTGCATTGATAAACTTGATGGCAATGTACGAAATTACTATAGTACTTATGAAAAATAATAGATGTATAGCGGCTTTGTAAAATTAAAGATTTTTTCTGTGATAAGAGCTGAATGTGGTAAGGGTTGGAAAGAACAAAGGTTGCCAGGGCATAGTGCATAGGTGATCAATTAAGAGCATCATTCTTTTCAGCTTTCATGAAACCATTGTTTTACATTTCTCTTGGGTATACAAATGTCCTTCACACATTTCAATGACTGCTGAAATGTACCATTTCATATTAAGGTGAGTATCAGTTCATAACATAGATGGGTTTTCAGAAGGGAAATATTAAAATGGATATTCTGGCATCTAGAACTGGGTTCTGTGTCTGCCTCCATTATGGAGCCTGTGGGACTGGGTGTTATCACTGAGGCCCTCAGTCAGATTTTTATCTGCAAGAAGGTAGCTTAAGACGCAGAATGATCTTAAGATGGTCTGTATTATGTATAATTAATCACATTGCACTGTAATCTATCATGGATTTTGGCATCATATTACGAGGGTGTACATATACATAATACATATCTAGGCTGATGTAGTATACAGGCGTAAGGGGTGTTATTAGTGTTACTACTCATGAAAAAATAGGTACAAAAGTGCATATCACTATTGCTGTGCATGGAAAAAAAATAGGTTTTTTACCGTCTGTGTGAAAATAAGGCAGTGTTTTCATCATCCAAAGAGGAATTAGATGAAAGCTCAGAAAGTAAAACCACTTCCTGGCCAGTCACAGCACTTAAAAATTAACAAAACCCGTAATAGCTTTCTTATGGCACGGGTTTGTAAACTTTCACAGGTGATGTGCCACATTACACAGCTCTTTCTCAAATTAAAGGTAGAGCTTAGCGGGACTTATGAAGAAGGTGCGTGAACTCAGCAGAGCCAGAAGCTGAGAACCAGCTGCCTCTCTCAGGTGACACCCTCAAGATGCTGTGTCCTGCTTCTGATCTGTGGCCAGTCTTACTGAATGTCATCCAAAATCTCCTGCCATAATATATTTTGCACCTGCTTAGGAGGGTGCTGACTTGTCCTTAAGCAACTCCAGGGAGTGTTGCAACACTCCAGCCTTCCATAAACTGTTGTGGAGAAGGAGTAGGGCCCTTCAGGTCCACCACTTACTTCTGTTGTCTGTATGAGATGTCAGAACAGACTCAGGAAACCACAAAGCACAAGAAGTTACTTAAGGAGAGGATATGTGTCCTTTCCTCCACGAGTAAGAGGGGAAGACGTAAGAAAGGAAGAAGTCCACATTCAGTGATGTACAGGCTGTACCATCAAAGTCATGTTAAAACATAATCATATACTTGAATATGATTAAAGCAGGACTTTTCTATACATGGTGCTTCCCCTATCAGATCTTTATGCTATACCTTAAATTCTTTTCTAATATTGTTACTGTTCCTCTGATTCTGTGCTTAATTTTTCCATCAATTTTGGTCTCGTTTGTGAACTGTCTGTGGACAGATTGATATTTTAAAGAATATGCTTATTAATCAAAACTGCAAAAATCACTTGTTCATTAACTAGAAGTTGATGTTCAAAGTCTGTAATTAGTCACCTGATTTTTGACTCCCATTATTTGTGTTCTGCTTGGAACAGAAAACAGCTGCCACTCTCTTCCCAAAGCAAGTGGATTTTGTAATTACCGGAATTTTATCGGTGTATATAAAACCCATTTTCCATAAATAATCAGAAAAAAAAAAATCTATATTCTTGGTGTGCTCATAAAAATGAAGTAAGGAGGGGCATGGAAATTATGATGGAAAGTTTAACTTGCAAGCAGATTAATATTTTTTTTATTCTATTTATTTTTCACTCTGTGCACATGCTGTAGTGGGTGTTTCTGAAAGCGCAAACCTGGTTGACCCATGATTTCTATTTCACAGCTGGATATCATCAGATATATTTCTCCCCTGTTTCTACTTTAAGAAATGATACTGTGGTGTTATAAAAGGCTTGTGCTACTTTCGACTAAATGGAATCTAATAACAGTTTCCACTCAGCAGATGACACTTTAATATCCTTTTAAAAATGGAATCCTAAGCAGTTGTTTGTAGCTGTAAGCTGGAATGAATAAGGAGGGCTCTTCTGTATTTCTTTCCCTGTGAGTTTTTGTCTGCTGGTCCAAAAAATGACTGTTCACAGGTGTCTGTTTTGAATAGTTGTCTGGAGGCCCAGCTGTGTGGTACTGATCTGGATTAGAGCCACATTTTCTCTGCTTGTGTGTCAGCTTGATTCATCTAGATGGAAAGAAAAGCCTTGAGCTGCTGAGATGATACAGTGTGCTGCGAATTACTAGCTCAGAGCAGCTCTGGGGTGGGGACTGGCTCTTCCCTCCTGACTCTGGCTCCTCCCCAGGTGTTGGAGGATTGGACTGAAGCTGGCTGAAGCTTTCATTTTAGAAGCAGTGGTGGAATAATGGTTTTAGCATGGAGTTGAAACATTTTGAGAAAAGTGAATAAGTTGTTATTCAGAGCAAACTGTACAAGGTGAATGAATAAAGTGACTGATGTGTTTAGGAGAAACCAGAGTGGCCTCAACAGATGACTGATGCTTGTGACTAACCTGAATACCTGCATGCATCAAGTCCATTTGCACTTGGGCTGACTGGAGGGAAGATTGCGCAATCCAACGGTCATGGTAATACTTTTGGGAAGGAGTTGAGCTTCGGGAGAACCAAGGATAGCATATTGGTTGCATGTTTCTCCATCACTGGCGGTGGCATATTTGAGTGTAATTCTTGGCTAGCTTGCTTTTTTTTTTGATTTTTTTTTTGTGCTACACAGAACAGGTGTGGGATTCATCTGTCCAATATACTAGCTGTCCTGGACTCTCTTCCTAGTCAGTGGAAACTTAAGCAAGGTGTCTTAAAAGAGATCATCATGCCTTACAATTATTTCAGTGTCCCCCCTGACTAAAAAGGTAGCCTAGTTTCTAAGCGTGCAGAGGTTTGCTTTGAAATCTAACCTGACAAGAAATAGTGGGAATGCACCTCCAGATGGTGTTATTAGCTTCTCAGGGCTCTCATCTCCTTCATGCTTGGCCTTTGAAGGAGGATATGTGCTAGAAAATGCTAATGGTTTTCTTAATGAGACCAAAGGGAGAGGCAAAGCTGATGGAAAAGAAAATATACCAGATCTTACTCTGGTTTTGCGTTTACCTTGATATATTGTGAAATAATCTGAATGGGATAGAAATATATGTGATTGTAATAGCAAAAAAGCAGATGAGACAGCAGAGATTGTGCGTCTGTGATTTTCAGCACCAAGAAGTATTTACTAGAAATCAAAAGATGGTCTGATCATTTGGGTCTGAATTTTGGAGTACTTTCTGCTTCCCTTTACATGTTCTAGTAAAAGGATTAAAATTTTAGATGTAAAATTTTAAATAGTAATGATTATAGCAACACAAAACCATGTGATGTGTTTGAATGCTTGCCCCAGAAACATACTGTCTCCTGTCATGAGAAGCCTGAGATGATGAAGGGTTTTCATTAGTTTACCAACCTCACAAATATTTGAAGCTTGATTCATAAGTAAGAAGTTTTAAAATTTACATTTCACTTACAGAAGCACGAGCCTAATTTGTTTGACTGTAAGGGGTAGGTATGTAATGATTCATGCTACTTGTAGTCAACTGATGTCACTTGACAGGTATGTGTGTGGTCTGGTAGAAAGTACACATCTGTAAGGCCAGTGTGTTCCCTAGTATGTTGTCTGGCCAATTCTGTTCTTAACTAGGTGATAATTTAATTGTGCAGCTGGCAGGAATTGTCACACATTGACCTGTTAATTTCAGAATCATACCTCTTTTTTTTTTTTTTCTTTCCTCTTTTTTCTGGTTCTTTTATCACTGAGCGTGATGTTATATGGTATGGAATATCAGTGTTATATGGTATGGAATACGTCTTTGATTAGTTTGGGTCATCTGGTTGGTTGTGTCCCCTCCCAGCCTTTTGCACACACACCAATATATTTGCTGGGGGGGTGGAGAGTGAAAAACAGAGAATGCCTTGATGCTGTGCAAACACTGTTCAGCAAAAGCTAGAGCCATCAGTGTGTTATCAGTACTGTTTTCATCAAAATTGTAAAACACAGCACCATATGAGCTGCTATGAAGAAAATTAACTCTATCGTAGCCAGGCCCAGTACAATCTCCCTGCCTTATTCCATATCATTTACATCCTGCTTGGGAACTACACTATCCAATACATCCTCATTAACCATCAGCCCCCTTCCCATCCTTGGATTTATACAGAGATATCTTCCCTTAATCTACAGGTCATCCCTGTGAAATGTCCATAACATGTCCACTGAGTTCATTTAGTCCATGACTTGCGTTGTCTCTGCTATGGTGGTTGCTCTGAACAGGAGAGATGTGTTGGATTACTGGACACCAAAATCAGCTCAGATTAAGTCACTGCTGTACTTGTTCGGCTTTTGCAAGGCTCTCTCTCTGCTGCTTTAGGTGATTCCTGCTGTGGTACTTCCTAAAATAGACAACTGAAATCATGGTTTATTTTCCCCCAGGGTTAAATCTCCTTGAGGTACGCATAGGATTTCCTCATCCTCCTACATTAGCCACCAAGCGTACTGGGTCTTTGAGCAAAAGCAGTCCCACAAACAGGTTTGCATTCTCCCAAAGGAGAAGCAAACCGTGCTGTCTTTCCCAGCCAGTTCCCCACATGCATTACCTTATCTCCTTTTACAATATGTAGGGGTTTTGTTTGGTATGGCCTGGTCAGTTAACTGATCCTCAGGTATTAACTAGCCAAGTGGCTTCTGCTAAATTTGTATCCCGCTGCTTATATGTCTCAGCACCTGTCCCTTTCAGGTGTGGTCTTTAACAGTCCATTGTATCTTTCAGTCTTTCAAGCAGCTAGTGTGTGATAGGGAATGTGGTACATCCAATCAGCCCCATGTTCCCTGGCCCAGGTGCTAGTTAAGTTGTTTTGGAAATGAGTCCCATTGTCTGACTTGATTGTTTCTGGGGTGCTATGTTACCACAGAACTTCCTTTTCAAAGCACAGGATGGAATTTTGGGCAATGGTTTGGGCTACAGGATATGTTTCCAACAATACGGTTGTTACTTCTACCATGGTAAGCAGATGATGTTTGCCTTGGCGGGTTTGTGGCGGTGTGATATAATCAGTCTGTGAGGACTCCTCTTGCTGATATTGCAGCCACTGTCCTTTAGACCAGAGAGGCTTTACTCATGTGGCTTGCTTGATTATGGTGCGTGTTTCACATTCAAGAAAAACCTGTGCAATGGCTTCAGTGGTTAGGTCCACCCCTCGATCTTGAGCCCAAATATATGTTGCATCTTTCCCGGGATGTCCTGATGTTACATGGGCCCACCAAGCTATAAATAGTTTGCTCTTACATTCCCAGCATTGGAGCAACCAGGTAGAAATTTGCTCACCTGGCTGATAGATGAAATCTTTTTGCCTCAGAAAATGAAATCTTTTGGTCTTTTGGTCTCAGAGCATGGTCATGGATAGGGACCATGGATAGTTTTTGCCTCTTTTATGATTTATATCTCTTTCCTCTCCTGTCCTGCTGCAGAACAGGCTGCCTTTTCTGATTCTTCCTCTTTTCCCCTCTCAGGAGGAGCTGCTTCTCCTCTTACTAACCAAGTTGATCTCTGCTTCCACTGTTTCTTCTTGATTACAGGAGCAGCTATTAAGTCTCTGGTTTAGTCTCAGTACCCGTTTGTGTGGCCTCAGAGCAAGAGACCTTTTTCTCCACCTCCGTTTGTGTGGCCTCAGAGCAGGAGAACTTCTTTCCCTTTTGAGGGCGCTGGACTGCAGCACAGACATGGGCCAGGCCCCAAAACAGCTTTAGAAGTTGCTGTGTTACATAGAAAGTGTTGCCAAGTTTGCACCAGACAACAGGAACATGAGACACTAAAGAGTAGTGGACAAGATGTTTGACGAGCGCTGGAAGCACAGGCCTTAATTCTTGACAGGCTTGTTTGGAAGCTCTATCAAAAGCACAGATGTTAAAGCTCAGGATTAAGGGACTAGACACACTGATGTAGCCACTCAGCATTTCAAGGGTCTTGGAAAGCAAACTAGAAAGGGAAAGATAAACAACTATATAAAAGCATCGTTGGAAGCAAAACCTACGTAGTTCTATAAAGATTCGGATATTTAATTTTATATTATTTGTGTGTCAGCATTGCAAGTGTTCACATAAAAGTCTGAAATACAGCATTATCCTGAGGATCTATTCTACTTTAGAAGAAATATTCCTCAGCCATTGAGGAGATGTGAATACTTAGGAGGCTGCTGAAACAGGCAGTAGCTTGAGTGCCTTTCTAAAGCAACTCTTGATTTACTCTGTTTTTGCTGGAGAGAGAATTGCATCCCTCACTTTTTGCTTAACGAAGAGTGTTGCCCCTGCTGCCATCTCTGTAGCTACTCTCTTTGTACCACTGCTTGCAATGCCTTTGGAAGCAGACTGGGAAATGTTCATGTTAGAGGTCAAGGTTGGTGGCAGCCTGATTTGCAGTGATCATGCCCTTGTGGAATTCACAATCTTAAGGGATATGGGCCAGATGAATTGTAGAGTCAGGACCCTGAATTTTAGGAGAGCAAACTTTTGTTTGTTTAAGGAATTAGTAGATAGGACCCCCTGGGAAACTGCCCTCAGGGATAAAGGAGCAGAACAGAGCTGGCAGCTCTTTAAGGACATTTTTCTTAGAGCACAAGAGCTCTCAGTTCCTATGTGTAGAAAATCAGGCAAGGAAGGCAGGAGACCAGCATGGCTAAGTAAGGACCTCCTGGTCAAAAGAAAGTGTAAGAAGGAAATGCGCAGGCAGTGGAACCAGGGACGTGTATTCTGGAAAGAATATAGTGATGCTGCCCAGATGTGTAGGGATGTGATCAGGAAAGCTAAGGCATAGCTGGAGCTGAATTTGGCAAGGGATGTGAAGAATAATAAGGGCTACAGGTAGGTTGGTGAGAAAAGAAAGATTAAAGAAAATGTACCTCCCCCAATAAATAAGACAGGAAAACTGATTACAACTGACATGGAGCTATTTCGTGTTTTTAATTTTTAGGGGGACATTGGTAATCACTGGAAGCAGTCTTTTATTCCCCTGCAAACCGGAAGATGGTCATGTATATCAAGTGAACAGAAAAGCTGTTTTCCAGCAGCAGTCCCTTCATCTCTCTGAAGGATGTTTGAAGAAGAGCTTTACTTTTAGGTCTTGCTAAGCAGAAGTGTGTTACCTGCTCCCCATGAAAAGTATTCAGTGGTTGGAGACTGTTAAATATTGAGTGAGAGAACAGGCTTCTGTAGCAATTCTGTTCCCTGTTCTATGTATTGGCTATCCCCCTTTGTTAGAGATGTGTCTAACAAAATTGCAGCATGTGATGCCTCAAATAAAATAACAGTTCTATGTAATGTCCTTGCTGCTAAACTGAAAATTTATTGCTTGAGTGGACTGAAGATATTTTCTACTGATAAAATTTTCCCATTCTAGAGACAGCAAAATACAGCTAGAACATTATGGTTTTGTCCTTATGAAATATTTCTTTTCCTCAAAAACCATGTTATGTCACACAGGTTTCAAAGTAGTTAGTGCTTTTATAAAATTTAGCACTCAAACCCATTCTGCTTAAAAGTAATATTCTAATATGAATTAATTAAGCTGATTTTTGGGGGAAGTGTTTTTTGTTTTTTTTTTTCTTAAACAAGAATCACTGCTGAACAGTATTGAATTGTTCTGTATAACACGCTTATATCAAGATAACTGTCCTCCCTTAGGATGTTTAAGACAATTAAATTCTCTGAGCCATTGATCTGTCTTATGCTTTTGCCCAATTTCCCCATTCAGCATGCTGTGAAGTTGTGGTTTTTTTCTCTACTAACTGTTGGCAAGCAAATATCTGTTTGTGCATGGGAAGTCCACAGCCACATTTATGGCATTTCAACTGAGAGGTGAAGAGCCACACTGAGCAGGAACTGAGTGACAATTCATTTGTGATTGGGGTGGTGATATTTGAGGATGCAGTGTCACCAGCCAATTTGTAAACTTGACACAACTGAGGTTTTCTACACACAGATAGTGCTTTGTGCAGTCAGAATACTCCAGGAAGGAAAACAACTATTTTGTAACAATAAGAACTCAAAATTTAGCCTTCACAGACATTGTTCAAGGTCCTTTAATTTTGTTATCTCTGACTCAGCTTACTTGAAGATATCAGGGAACACGTCAAGCCCCCTTTCCCTTAGTTGTTAAATTCATTTATATTCAGCTCTGTTTTTCTTGAAAGAAGCTGGAGGGTCTGTAGAAATCTTGGAACAATGAAGCTCAGTAACCTTGTACAAATGTTGCTATGGCATTCCTTAGACTTTCAGTGATATTGCCTTGAATATAAATGGGATAGGACTTGATCAACAAGGGCACTTACCATTTGTCTAGATAATGTGGGGCTTGCTATTCTTTGTTTCCAAGAAGTGCTGAAGACATGACTCACTTTGCGGAAACATAAAAAATATGTTTACTAATAAGTTGTGATGTTCACTATTGGCTACAGTTCTGCAAATGAGTTCCCCATTCTTCAAATGAGAGCAAACAAATTTTCTTCTCATTCATATCAATTATTGCTTTTGGAGTTGAGTAGGGACCTGTGCTTTGAGTTTCGGAAGAAATGGAGTATTGCAGTGGACATGTCCACACAAAAGCTCCAGCACTAGCTGCAGTGTAATGTCAGCTCAACTGCCTTCCTTTAAAACCAGGTAGACTGCGAACAATACCAGTCCGCTCCACAGGAGAATGGAACTGAGCAAAGCTGTCTGCAAAAATGAGATACATGAGCTTGTTCTGAGGTGCATGTAGGTAAGACTAAACTGTTTCTAATATTCAGGCCGGCTAATTGAAGGTTACCATGGTATAATTGTACTGTACTGTGTTGGTTTAGTGGCTTACTGATCTACAGATGGAATAAGCATCTTTTTATNTTACTGATCTACAGATTGAATAAGCATCTTTTTATTTGTGCTTCATTTACCATAGGAATAAAGGTTATGGACTAATGTTTAATTATAATTATAGGGAAAGTTGCTGTGTTGGAGTTACCTAAGTTATTTCCAGGGGATAAT
Organism: Himantopus leucocephalus; assembly: GCA_003993805.1. Taxonomy (NCBI): domain Eukaryota; kingdom Metazoa; phylum Chordata; class Aves; order Charadriiformes; family Recurvirostridae; genus Himantopus; species Himantopus leucocephalus. Next base: position 62,121,541 of record RSEF01000002.1, read on the forward strand.
TTGTAAAAAATGATTATCTTGCTGCTTGGCCAGATTAATACAGTTCAGTCCCTTGCCACTTTATAGTATTGAAGGTAGGAGTTTTTTGACAACATTATGTAGGCTGTACATGGAGGCTTTTTTATTGTCATTCCCACGAGAACACCACCTGCTTTATCTGTGTCTGGAAGCAGTGATTTAAGGAGCAATAAAACATTACTGTTGAGGAATTCCATTCTAGGTCTGTGGTTTAGCTGTAATTTTATTTTTCCTGTTGTTGAATTTGAGGGCTAGGATTTCTCACTGTGTTCAGTGATTTGGCTGAACGAGGAACTCCGTTCCTACAGGAACACTATGTTTCATTAGACGGAAGTTTAGCAGAACATTGCTGCAGTTTAGCCATGACCACTCCCATACTGGTTTGCCAGGCAAGCAGTCAATGTCCATGCTCATCTAGATTTTCATCTACATTTTGAAACAGATTAATAATAGTAGGATTAATATGTTTGATTTAATAGTAGGATTAACTCTTAAAGGTTAAGGGCTACCTCATTGCTGCAGAGTTTGATGGAAAGGAGCAGATCTGGTTTTTTGCAAATTGGCAGGAATTTTGCTGGGGACTGCAGTGTTAGGGAAGGCATCTTTGTGGTTTTGTATGCATTTGTTTTGCTGTTGAGACTTAGTTATTCAAGAGAGTTGACTCTAACCAGGCCCCCAGAAAAACTGCAAACTCTGCTGCTGCTGCTCAGGCGGGTTTCTGTCTTAATCTGCTCTCATGCATCATTTTGCTTACTTTAAAGCTAGCAGCACAGCTTTTCCAAAAGCAAAGCTTGCTTCTGCACTGTGGGGGAAAATAACAACCAACCCCCAAAAAAGCCAATAGCACTTGAAGAGAGTAGAAAACAGTATCAGTTGGTAACAGCCACCACAACAGTATTTCATATAATCTTAGGATAAACAGGTTTGCAAAACAGATCTTGTGAGAAGTTTGACATATTCTGAAAGTACAGAAGAACCCAGCTCCCCATGAGCCAGTACAAAACCTGCTTTTTGTCTGTCAAGGCCCATGTTCCCTTTAGGCAGTACCTGGAGAGGTGATGAGTGGTCACAGATGAGTTGATGGTGATGAGATTCCATAGGTGACAGCAAACCTGGTGCACAAGTATTGCCAGGAGCAAAAATTTGCCTCTCACTAGGGAGTAAACTATTATCAGGTGTCCACGCATTTTCTTTATTTAAGAGTGGCATCAGTGCCCTGAGTCTATTCTGAAAGATCAGCTTCTTTAGGGCACATAAATATTATTGGTCTCTTAAGAACATTCCTGTTTTCATGTACATAAAGAACACTGAGATTTCTTTTTGTGTGGCTGAGCAGAACTCAGATGTCTGGTCTATTGGTAAATGGAATTATTTATTTCCTGACTTATTCTTTTCTGCTATGAAAATTTACCTTTTCCCAGACATCAAAGATCTTTGACGATGTCATTGTTTTAATGAGAAACTGTGGAAGGGAGAAACAGTAGGTGTGAAAATCAAGTTTAAAGTAGTTACAAAAGTATTGTGAATTCTTAAATCTGTTTTACCTCCTCACCTTTATGGACTTATTTTCAGCATGTCTCAAAAGTATGATTTCAAGTTGTCAGGATATGTAACATAAGTTGTAAGTCTATGTAACATAAATTTCTCTTAGTGAGCTTTGCAAGATCTGTGCAGAACTTAAAATTGGCAAGCCCTTTGTTGAATGTAGACAGGGGTTTGATCTTTGGGTGAAAAATTCAAACTTGATGCCTTTGCAGGGGAATGAAGCAAGATGTAATGAGTCCCACCTTCATTTTGTGTCTGATTTCTGGTATTGTGGTGTGGTTCACTTGCTGTGCAGTGCTCCAGAAGCATTGTCTTCTGATAGCCTGTTATTTAGGGCTCTGTTGAAGCATGTTGGGGGTCTCATCTGGCCGGTGTGCTGAGGTTTCCTTTTGGTTGAAACAAAGGAAGATAGGAGGTGGATAACTGTGCAGAATTACTTTGTAACTGAGTTCCACTTAACCTGGGAACTGTGTTGCATTCTTCAATAACATAAATGAAACTGGAATTTGTATCAAAGCTTGCAGGAGGAGCAGAGCCTCTTGCATGTGCTCAGAACTGAGGTACAGGGTGTCTTTTATACTTTGAATTAAAGATGGTGGTTCATATGTTCCTTATTTGTAAACGAGCAGCTCAGTTCTCATTCACTTACGGATCTCCTTCAGGCTGTTGCAATTTTGTGTATATTCTGAGATCATTGCTCAGGTGTAACTTTGTGCTTTGTTTTCTGTCCCTGAGTTCAGTGTGGACAGCATTTTCCTTTCCTGTGCACGTCAGTCAGGTGCAGAGGAAAGAACAGAAAGAAGTTCAGGGGATCCTTCCATTCCCCTCTGTCAGGTGCTGGCAGACCTGCTGCTCTGCTGTACAAGTAATCCCTGAAGACTGAGCTTTTCTGGAGCTCCACTTTCTCTGAAAAGTAGGCCACTTTCTGGCCCAGTTTCCTAAGGAATTAAGTTATATGTAGGCATGTTTTGTGTGTGTAGCTGAAACTGGAGATTTCACAAGGAAAGAGTTTTTTCAGTACCCCCGTTGCAGGATAAGAATCAGAGTCCTCGTAAGCAGTGTGGGTTTTATCTACAGCGTGGTCCAGAGCCCAGGAGATGCATGCTGTATTCCAGTTCTGCCATGAACTGCTCTGCTGTGGGCAAATTGTGATTCCATATTATGGTTGAGTTTTCTCATCTAGAAAACAGAGAGTGTGTTTGCTTCCTTTGCAAATTAATGACTGAAAGGTATTAGATGACACATAGGCATTATTAGCAATATTTTTTTTGCCTGTATCCATTAGTTAAAAAATACAAACCATTGAAATGTTTACATATAGAAGTCAGTGTCTGAAATAGTCGTCTTGCATGGGTTTTTTTTGTGTTACCATCCCTTATTTAGAAATCAGTTGTTTTATTTTAGCTAGCATTTCATAACTGCTCTCTGACTTTGAAACCAAAACTATGCAGTCATCTGTACTGGTTTTATTTGTTTATTCATTTTTTCAGTGGTCTCTCACTGTCACTGCAAGGATACTTACATGCGTGAGTTTTTGAGTACGGATGTTGTGAAGTGATATGGAAAATATGCCACATTTGTCTGTCTCTTTTATAGCAGAAATTGTAAAGGGAAGGTTTTCTTTGCTTTGCTTAACCTACTACCTACAGTTTGAGCAGCTCAGCAAGCAGGATTGAGAATGAGAAACAGATACAGCTACTGTGGGCTTCATTTTAACACTTACAAGGCAATCAATCAAATAATACAGGGTTTGTTGTTATGTACTTGGGAAGTTATCAGACATCTAACCTGGTTGCCAACTTTTTGTATATGACACATATGGTTCCTATTAAGGTAGTTATTAGACACCAGATTTTTATTACACAGTATTTTTTGTGAGGTTGGACAATGCTATTTTAGCCTCATTTTACAGAGGGACAAATAAGGAACAGAGATGTCTAACTGACGAGCACAGGCAAATTGGGTTGGCAACACCTCTTCTTCATGAGCATCTGCAGGGCAAACTGCCACAGTGCCTTATGGTCCTCCAGCGTCGTGCTGTACCATGTGATGATTCAGAAACCAGTTCATGAAGAGTGCATATCATGGTGCTGGAGGAGGAAGAATACAGCAGAGTGTAGAAACCTTGTCATCTGTGCCAAGTTAAACCGCCCTTGCTTTTTGGTTACGTGACCTGAATTCCCAAATAGTTTTGGAATGATTGTAGCTGAAATTCAGCTACAGGGACTTTACTAGTCACCAAAAGAAGAGGAAGGAGTAAGGATTTACATATACCTCCCAGGTAATTAATATGTGTCCAGTCGTCTATTTTTCTACTGACTGCAAAATAACATGTATGATTTCAGGGGCTTTTAGTGACTCTATTTAGGGATTTCATTAGTTTTAAAAATAGGCCTCTAAACAATTGCTGTAGATTTCATGATGGCTCGTGTCCCTCCAGACCCACACTACACACTTAAGCTCTGCTCATAAAATAAAACTAAGCACAAAGCAACCCTTCACACAAGACAGAAGAAACAGAAAAGTGAGAAAATACACTGGAATTACTGTTATCTTCATTAGCTGTAATATCATAGTTTTCTAAAATGAAAGGTACAATATAGTAAAAGGCACATTTTTTATTAATCCTCTTTCTCCTCCACATACAGTCTCATTCTATTTCCAAATACCATTTTTTGGTTAAGCTTTCTTCTCACAGATTGGGAATTAGAGGTGTCTTTTTTAGTTCACAGCACTAAAGTCTGTTTTAAAAATTTCTCTGCTTTCTTTCAACTTTCGGTGGATAACAAATGGCCCTTCTTTCCTCCTTGCCATTCTCTCTGTTTTCCATCAAATGTCAGTGTTACTGCAATAGCTGCTATGTTGGACCAGGGCAGAGAGCAGGCATCAGACTTCCTAAAATAGTACCGAATCCTCAGTCCTGTTGGCAGTGTTACATGTTAAGCTCAGTCTGAACTGAGATAGCGCAGTTGCTGCTGCAAACCTGGGGACATCTGTTTACCAAGGAACTTATTAACAAGCAACTTTGCTATGTCTCAGGAGCTTACACAGAGATGAGCTGTGGTTGTAACTGTGGTCTCTATCAGCTGCTCTGTCATCAAAGTTGTAATTCAAGTCAACTTTAGAAACTGAGCAGTGATGATTTAAAAGCAGTGAGTCACAGATGACCTTATTCTTATGATAAAGAATGTACAGTTTTGAGCCAGAAATGCAAAGCATCCAATGTGTGTGTTAATTAATATAGCAGCTTAATATCTGTTGTGTCAAACTGGTGAAGGGATTTGTCTCAACTTGGCAACTTCCAGGACAATTCATGTTCATCACTAAAACAGCACATATTTCTTTATTGCTACTCTGAAAGCTAGTTCAATAAGCATTTCTTTGGACAAGTTCAGCCTTCATGTTAGTCTTTGACCCTGATGAGTTCATGATGGAGTAATGTATTCTGACATAATTGATTGTTCATGCAATAACGCAGTAAATAATGGTTTAGACAAACTGTATTAAATCCACAGCTCTTGAGCCAGATCACTGCATAGAGCAGAGTGACACTGCAATGTTGTAATCCTCTCTAAGGAGCAAAACAAACTCTTATCTGGAAGATACAGTACATAAATGAACCTTTGCAAGCCAGATGTTTGCAGAGCATTTGAGTGTTTGGATTGCAGGATGCCAGTTCCACGTGCTGCTCTTGCATCCTGCATTTTCCTGTGCCCTCTGCAGTGCACAGGATACTGTCTGCTGACAGTATCTCTGTTTCTCTCTCTGCCAGCGAGGTGGGAATTAATGAGGTGGCTGATAACATCTGGGACCCGGTGCAAGCTCTTCAGTATATTAAGTACGTCTTTTTCCACACATTGTCACCTATGTCAATGGCTACTTAGGAGGTGGTGCATATAAAGAGTTGGATACATATGCTTAATTTTTTGTGGGATTAGGATTTGCTTTTGCTTACTCTTCTGATTTTTGTATAAATGGAGGGAATTATGGCACTGGCTCCTGTAGACATGGCATAGTGATGGCTTCAGAGAATACTTCCCCCTTGAACTGGTGTTGCAGAAAAATGGGCTGAGTTTACAGCTAAGTAATCATTAAAATATAGCTCAGGAGTGGTGGAAGGCAAAGCCCACTTGCTAGTAGAAGCTTCTAGCTTGGTAAAATTCCAGTGCTACTAAATTTTTGATCTTTCTAACAGGGTACCTGGTATCAGGCTACATTTCCTTCCTTGTTCTATGTTTCCTTAATGTAGTTTCTATTGCTTATTGGAGATGGATATTAGGTATATAAACTACTGCTTACATCTACAGTTGCTCTTTATATTTACATGTTCTTGCTGTATCTTTGGGAAATTAACAACAATTTAGTAATAGTTGTGCATTTTAAGGTTTTCAGTTAGGTTCAACTATTTTTCATCTTCCAGACAGCTGTTGATGTGAAGCCAAGGGCGGAGATTTGTAATTATTTCAAAGGACACCAGAATGTATTTATTATTTTCAACCCAAGTGAGTAAATCTGTCACAGTGCCCATTATTTAGTGGCATGAGAGTAAACTATAATATTGTCATTAAACCAACACAGGGGTTTTTGCCTTTTTTTCCCCTGCACATTCATTTCCTTCCTTACATTTTGTATTATATTATCTTTTTCTGGCTGAATTCTATATTGGAGATGAACAACAGCAGATCTGATCTGATTAGGGAGGTAAAAGTGTGTCTGTGAGAATACTCCTCTTGGCAGAAGATATGTGATTAAAGGAGCGGTGAGGTACAGCCACAAATCTGTTTTGAGAGATGTTGGATGAAAAAAGCTCAGAAATATTCCACGGTACTTGTAGGCTCATAGCTGATTATATAACTGAAGCCTTCCTTTTAATGTGATGGTCAAACCTCAGGAGATAATCATCTTAAGGTTTGGATCCTTATTTGAAGTTCATCCAGACTGTTACACCCTTAAATTCTATTAAATCTGGCTGGATATCACACAAGAATAGGCTTTTTTTTTAGTGAGGATGTTTGGTGCTTCCTGCCTCCACTTCATCTGGAAATACTGTAAGAAGAGCCTTTCTCATCATATGATATTTATAATTATCATTATTTCAGCATTTCTTATTCCAGACTGGGTGGAGGTTAGAAGGATGATCATTCACTTTGAACTCTAATTTAATATATGACTATGTATAAAGAAATTTCTTGGTTGAACCATCTGGGGGAAAAAAAAGAGGTTTAAAATGTCTTTATTTATTAAAATACGCCACATAACTTGTAGTATCCTGGAACAGTGCCTCTAGATTCCTGTCCAGAACTGTAGAGTAGCAGAAGGAGTGAGTGTCCCTGGAGTATCTATTACACAATTTACGTCAAGACTCATTTATGCTGGAGGGAATTTCCCCTGTATTTTCTGAATACTTAGTGGACTCAAAATAACAAAAATTAATTCATAATATAGGTACCCTACTGTACCCTTCCATAATTATATCACTAATCATGAAACTGACTTATGTAAAATGGGATAGTGAAAGTCTGGTGCTTGTTTTGTTTTTTTAATTCCTGAACCATCTCATTAAGCAATGACAAAACAACCCTGACTGCGCGTGTGCAATGTGTCTCTCGGGTGGTCTATCCGTAAGTGCTAGAGAGGTGGCAAAATTCTCTTACTGGAACTGCCAGTGAGTCTACTGGCTGCAGCCAGTGAATGCTTTCAAAAGTTTGTCTTCAGTAACATGATATATGGTACTCAGCTTTCTGAGAGTTGTTTGGGATTTTTTGAAAGAACAATTTTTCTTTGGAAACTACTCATTTGTTGAAACTTGTAATAAAACAATCTATTTGTTTTCTTGGTCTTATTGTAAATGAAAATTTGGGGGAGGGAGTTGTATTTTTTTTTCATGTGTTTGCAAACCAATCATGTCTGCAGTTTTTCTGTGCCGGGATGTTGAGGAAGAAAGAGCAAGAATTTACCACATTCCTCCCTGAGTATGTGGGCAATTATGGATGAGATTCAAGCCCCTACTTGGACTGAGCAGTGCCCTGAGTGGTAGGCAGCTGGATACTGTGAGGTGGATGAGATGTAATACATCCAGATGTCTATTTAAATAATTTGAGTGGGTGCTCCATGAAACACTGTCCCATTAAGGCACGTGTGCACTAGCATCCCTGATAATAACAGCCCATTGTCCAGGTTCTTGACTATATGTGAATATATATAAACACATTTTCTCACAGGTAAAATAATTGTTATTCTCTGTTTTAGTGGAAACACAAAGTACAGGAGAAAAAGTGTTTGCGCTTTGAAAATGAAGTATTGTTCTAGAGTATTGAAAATTGTCTTTCAAGACAAATGTGTTACAGCTCAGAGATTGCTCCAAAGAGGAATTAAGTATTTTTAATGTTCTCTGAAAGTGAGTATTTTCAATAATATACAGTATGACCAAGTGGCTGGTTCCACAGTAAAACTTAAAATGATTCTCCTGAGCATATCAGGGGAGAGTGTATCTTTATATGAATTTTTGGTGCTCAGGCTATGCTTAGTTTTTGTTTTTTGGTGCTGGCCTACTGAACTGAGTTGAAAATCACAGCTACATTAATTTTTCAGCCCACTGATCACAAAGCTTGTGACCTGGCTCTCAGTGAATATACCTTTTCTGAGTATTAACTAACTAGGGTCCTTGTAGCTAGCCTGAAAGACATGAAAATGTGACTCAGCACAGAGAATAATAACCTTCCCACACCTCCTTATAATACGAGAGGTGAAGGAGCTTGTGGTACTGTACTGCTCTCCAATTACTTGTTCTGGGAATAAGTAGAAAATGTCATTTCCCGTTCTTTTTTTCACAAAGCGTGTAATTTTTATGCATTTGTGTTGAAGTACCTTCAGTCAGAGGCCAGGGTGTCTTTGTGATAGGCATTTTATTACACAGAATGTAAAGGTTTCCTACTCTAGCCTTTACAATTTGAATAAAGAGAATTACATAAGGCATAAGAGAATTAAGCGTAGGAAAATCGAACTGGAATTAAATATCTATTAACCCATACCTCTGTCTTAAAAAAGCCCAACAACTTGCAAGCTAATTGATCAACTACAAAACACCCATGCCACAGTAATGAGGATTCTGTTGCTCCCATGTGAAGCAGCTGTTACACAGCACCATGCAGAGGATTTTTTTTTTTAACGTGAACTTTCTGTTGCAGTACATAAGCTCTAAATTACTAAATTACATAAATATTTAAGTGAATTGAGCTTTACTGGCAGACACGTAATTCTCAAATAGTTGAGATTTTTTCTTATCTACATTCTCACAATTGAGTGAAAAAACAATTTTAGTGCAGGTAGCTTTTTTTGAGAGAGAGGGTATTAAGGGAAAATCGTAAGGAATTCAAACTATTAAGATAATATTTTTATTCTATTTTGGCTCTTAGGGATTCAGTCTTTCGAATGCAATATAACTCCCTAATTATTTTTATCTGGCCTTTTGGCAACATTTAACCAGATTTTTCTAGCTAGGTTGTATCTGAAAAGTAAAATCAGTGGGAAATGTTTTTGTTTACAATATCTAACATTTATGAAAAAATTCTACAGAATTCTTGGAAGAACGGTGAACTCTAATATAGTATCTTATAACCACCAAGAAAAAAAAAAAAGAAGAAAGGTTTTACATCTTTAAATCTTTCAGTTTAGGGTAGTTTTATGAAGTCTGCTCAGGTCACCAGGACTTTATGTTGTTTTTGTTGTTCTGCGTGAACTGATGGGCAAATTGAGGTGGCCGTGGGAGCAGGGAGCTGAAGCAACCATTGATGGGACAAGCTTGCTCACCAGAGCATGGCATACAGCAGGGCTGGAGCAGAGCCCGACACTCTCTGGAGCCCTGCCTGGTGTCTGTGCTAGACACAACACTGACCTGTCTGAGCAACTAGATGCTAATTCTGTTGTCCCTACATTGTAGTCTGTCGAACCTCGTAGGCATGTCTTTAGATGTATTATTCTTCAGGTCCTCTGGGACTGTCTCTCCCATATTCAGCTAGACATCTTCAGCTTCTAATTTAGTCCAAGGACATAAAGAATGGATGCTACCGGGTTGCATGGAAGAATGGCACTATTAAAATAACAAACAGCTAATATTTGTATTTTATTTTTAGCTTATTTCCTGTTGTTTCCCTGTGGCTGCTGACGTTGTCACAAAAGCTTCCTTTCTAGTTGCTTTGCTTAAAATATACGTACATTGTGCATATATGCATCTGTGTGCCAGAGCATCTGGGTATGGATTTGTCAGATCATCCAGTGTATTTGCTTATGAATAAGGTGGTGTCAACTCAGACTCCTGAGAAGTGTGAGGAGGTTGCAGAAGGGCCTATCCCTGAGGCTTTTTTTTTCTTCTGTGAACATGGCCCTTAGAACGTAGATGCTCTGCAGCCTGTATTCCCAACTATGTGCTTGTAGGATGGGCAGGCAGACATTTCCCCTGACAGACAGACCATAGACAGTGGACTTCAGTCTTGACCCAAACAGTGTGTCTCTCCTCCAATACTTCACTGCAAAGGACTGAGTCAGAATTAGTCCCCTGTGGTACTTAATGTCAGAATGAGTCATTCATCAAGACTTACCTTATTTATATGTCCTGAAAGGGAGGGTAAGGCCTTCAGATAATAGTGCAGGATGCTTCCCTTGAGGTGTCATGTGGTTTCTTGCTCTCTCCTTTCTATTTTTAATTTCCCTTTGAAGTGAGTTTGAGTCACACAGAACTGAAAGACATATTCAAAAATGCAACAGACAATAATTCAGCTTCCTTATTTCTTGCCCTATTCATGTACTGACCAGACACTCTTCGTCTTCTTCATTTCCGATCTCCTCCCCCGTATTCCATTTGCTTCCTGAATTTCTTTGGCTTATGATAACACCACAAACCTCATCTGATTACTCATTTAGGCTTATTGTTTCCTTTTTTTCCTGAGAGGTAGCCAATTCTCATAAATATAAGTTATCCCTGGACAGGTAATTTTCAGCACATGCTGTGTTGAAATCAAGTGTTAGGCATTACAAGGTGTTCCCAATCTTTCATGAGCATTGTGAACATGTGTAATTAAGAATATTTTTTTTCCTGCTGGGCATTTGTTGGAGCTGTGAACAAGATAAAGGTTGTCAAAAGCTATCTTTCTTTGTTTTTATTTTCCCGTTATCTTCTTACTGCCTGAGGGTACAACAGAACTGAAATTGTTACACAGTAATGCATGCTGTGGCTCAATCCCAGTGTCACATCATCATTTTCACCACAACATCATGTCCAATCATAGACGAGGCATGAATTATCCATATTTTTCTCAAAATGTCCTGTTCTTGCCACATTTATGTGTATGTTTTTTAAAGATACTGTAGATGTCTCTACTGAGGGGGTTCTAATTCTACTTAAGTGGCATTAGGAGGTCCTGGCTGTAATAACAGCACCCAAAAGACAGGATTTTGACCACTGTCCACCCACAACCTCAGGATTTCATATGAAATATCTCAGTTGTTATGAATATGTGTGAATCAGTTCTTCTGGCTCACTTTGTAGTATTTGGTACCCACAGCTTCCATTAAAGGTCCTTCATCAGAGTAGCTACATGATAGACCCACTCTTATAGATTCTATATGGCACCCCGTGTAGCTTTCTCTAAGTGTAACATGCGTATGTGTTCTATTTAAACTTCTCTTCATTTCCTTCTTCTCCTAGGTATTACGACAACTTTACCCAGTGCACAGAACGTGAAGCCAACAAAGCAAGTTGCTTTTGGCCAAACCCCCTCGCAGAGGGCTTTATCACTGGAATTCATAAACAATTCTTTTCAAACTGTACTTCAGAAAAGGTTCACTGGGAAGATCCACCGGATGAAATTCTCATAACTCTGATCTTGATCCCAGTCATGTTGACATGTGCCATGATAACACTGGTAGTATGGTGCAGCAAGAGGAGTGATATACTGGTGTAAGTTGTTCCTCTGGGTTTTCTTTTTCTTTATTTCCTTCTTCCAAAAACACTAAGAAAGGAGGATGAAGAGAGAAACTCGACAAAGATTTCGGATCTGCCGAAATGGAACCTATGAGATACTGAGACAGAGACCATGCTCCTGTGAACAAAAAGCTGCCTGCTGAGTCACTGCTTCTGAGCTTGGCCATTGGTGTTGCTGATGCAAAACTCTCTGCTTCCTTTGGGCCTCATTGTCATGGAATTCACAGGCAGCTCCCAGAAACAGGAGAGTCCCCAGACAAATGGATTCCTTACCTGCAAAAGGGGTAAAGTTACTTTCCCATGGGTAAAGCTGGTCGGTAAACTAGGTTTTGCAAAACTGTATGTAAATGTATGTACGCATGGTGTAACATTGACTGTGGGGGAGATGATATCTCTTGAGTTTTTGTGCAGGGCACTTGAGGTTTTCATCTGTGAACCTTGTGACTTGGATAGAAGATCACTGGCAAAGGAACTGAACATGGATGTAACCAAGTGGCAGCTTTTCCTGAAAGCTAGTAAAAACCATCATTATCAAGATCTGGAAGTATTGCCCTGGCAAAGGAAGAATTTATGTGTCCAGTGACTATCCCCATGGGGAAAATTTCATGCCACGTTATAAAATAGTTTCTAAAATGCCTTTAAGCATGGCTACTCGGAATTGTATGGCTTACAAACAAACTCTGGGAAGATATACAGGTCTTACTTTACAGAGCTGGAAAATGTGAGATGAAATTGGTTGATTATAAATATACTAAGGAGTAATGAAGAAACTTTCATATGCCAGACTCTTTATTTTTCCTCTTTTATAGTTATTATTCTTGACAACTTGTGTTCACTGTATATTCCCCGCTCTCACTTCAATTTGTGCAAGTGATATCCTTCAAATAAATACAAAGCTGTCATGTTGATTGAGGTGCCTTTCAGAGTATAATTTTGTACATAAACAATTCTTCGTCCTGTGAAGAGTGTGGGAACTGAAGTATGAACATCAAAGCTTGGAACAGACAGAGGAGGAAAGACAAAAAATTCTACTCAGAAATCTTGTTCTATAAAGCTATTCCTATGTAACAATTTAAATAAAGATCATATGCCAAAAATAAAACAACTTGTATGTTTTTGTTGTAAACCTTTCTTTTCTGTCACTTCAGAAATACCTTTCAGTTGAATGTTCTTCTATTATAAGTGAGCAATATCTATTACAAGTGACTTTTCGTTTTTCCATACCTTATGCACACAAATAAGATAGAGGTTGAATGGTTAAGTAATGGTGTTTCATATCTCTGCTAGTTAGATTTTCTCCTTTAATATTCTGGCCCAGTGTTTGAGATTTAAGTCTGTGTGTATGAGAAGCATTTCCAGGCTTTGAAGGAAAGTAGAAGTGCCCCGTTTACTAGAATTGATTATATGTAGATAGATAAAGAACACCTGTAGCTGTACTGGTTTGTTTTCGCATCCTTTCACAAGCGTTGAAGACACTGGCTTGTTTTTTCATTACCCTAATGTTAGAATGATTCGTTTTCTAAGGTGTTTCCTGTGTGTTTTTCCAAAGATACTTTTACGTTCTCTAGATGCTAGCAGAAAATTGCTCTTTGTAAAAGAAGAATGACATATGTACTAAGGATTTTGGTTTAGTTTTCTACTTAGCTATTATTTTCTGCATTAAAATGTTTTGGTACACCAGAACTAGTGGTGAAGTAAAAAAACCCCAACCCATTCATTTGATCCAAAAGATTATTTGGTTAAGCATTTTTGTGGCCAAAACCAAATAATTTTATTTTCTGCATGGAGTTTCATTTTAATCCTCACTTTAGTTTAAATTTCAACAAGCTTCAAAGCAAGGTTCAAAACTTCAGTTTGGAACCCACATAACAAACATTTTAACTTTTTCAAAAACATGTTCATTTCAATCTCTTTGCTGTATTTGATGCAAATTCTTGACCAGTTCTGGCTCATTTGAAAATGTGTTCAGCTGATCAACAGGTCATCTGAGAGATGTCAGCCAGCCTAATTCATTATAAAACAGATTGGCCTGTATACTAAATGGAGAAGAAACTGTCATCTTGGTGACATCATATTACTAAATGTGTGTTGTATTCTTTAAACAAATGCCATGTTTAAACAGATTATGTTTAATTTGAAAATAAAATCTAGTGTGAAGTTTTCAGAGTCTAAGAAATGTAAGATTCAAAGAATAAAAGGTAGTGGATTTTCCTTCATGTGCTGTGGGGGAGGGGGAAGGATTGTGTTGCTGCTGTGTCCTTTAGATGTGAAAATTTAATCTTTTTTCATGTCTTCCCCATCCAAAGTGTGATTTTCAACTATTTGTTTATATACCTGATAGAAGGGCAGAGAAGTTGAAACAGTGCGTGGGAAATGACACTACTAATTTAATGCAGCCTTAGTGGTTAAATCTGGAGAAACATTTATAGTGTTTTAAAGAAAAAAGCAACCACAGTGTCCAGTTCTTAACAGCTGTGCACATTAATAGGGAACCAGAATGGTAACTGTTGGATCTTTTGACATAACTTGTACTATGTGTTCGTGAGAGTTAGTGGTTATTTTCTACTGCATGGAGCTTGCTACCTTTCCCCCAAAGCCTCCTTTCCATTGCCAAGAAAATCACATCTGGGACCAGGAATCTGGATCATTTTGTAATTGCAAATTAATTCTATGTTACAACAGAGTCTCAGAGGAAAATAGCGGAGATTCAAATAGAAAGAAAATAACTGGTTCAAAATCCTTCCTAGAATTGGAACAGTGGTTGATCCCAAGCAATGGTTAGGCCAGAAGAGATGTGAAAGGCTTGCGAAGCAACTAGCTGACATTGCTTAACTGCTGTGAGTTGTGGGATTTTTTTTCATTCAGGAATAACTGGGAAAGTGTGTATTTCCATGGGGTATTAAGAGCTTCAGCAAAGACCTTTAAAGAAGAAAATGACTAGCAGGAGTAACACAAAGGCTGAGAGGGCTGCCATCTCTTTCAAGAAAGATATCAAAGGTGAAGGCCAAAGGAGGAAAAGAGCTCCTGAAGTGCAAGGAAAAAGATGGTCAAAACCACAAAACAATTCAGGACTTCTTTCCAAGAGGATGACCTCACCATAAGCAGGGTAGTAGCAGCAAATGTCCCTTGGTGCATTGGTAAGGAATGGTGAGGAAATTGTGCATGCTCTTTACATCTCATGTGGAGGGAACAAAAAGCCTTTCTTTCACGTCTGGCATCCCCACAACAAAATGAATATATATGGTGTAAATGCTCTTATTTACATAGTCTGAATGTCCAGATGAATTTACAGGGATGCGCAGCATCTGTGCCCAGTGCGTGGCCACCAAGGGCAAGAACAGGCCCCTGGGTCTCCTGAGCACAGGGACTGTCTTCCTCTGAAGGGTGCTGGGTGGACGGGCGGTGGGCTGTGTCTCGCTGCCAGAGATGGCCTGGGGGCAACCCAAAGACATCCGAGAGGAAGTGCTTGAGGATCCTATGGAATTACTTGGAGGGGGCTGAGGAAGGAAGATGGGGGAGGCTGCACAATGCTGCTGGAATGAGAACCACCAACACCTTGAGGTGCCAGAGGCTATCAGGCCCTTTCAGCTGGATAGCAGTGGCAAGACCAAGGGAATGCCTTCTTGAGAAGCACTGCAGAACTCATCATCCTCATCCCCTGTAGAGCCAGGGGCAGCAGCCATAAGAAATGGGATGCAAATATGTTGCAAGAGGTCCCAGTTCTTCGGAGCAGCCACTGGTGCCGTGCCAGGCGTTAGAAGGATCCTTGCCCCCAAGGCCCCGCAGGGCCTTTTGCCACTCTTGTAAGCCCCTGAGATGGCTCCAGGTTGAGAGAGAATAGGGCTTAGACATCTCCTGGAAGGCGTGACCAGCCTGTGGGAGGAGGAGGCAGGTCTTGCTCACATGATCAGGAATAGCCGATCACCAGCGCTGCAGTCAGGAAGGAATTTTTCCCTTGGACAGATTGATGCTGGTCCCTGGGGGTTTTTTGCCTTCCCCTGCAGTACTGAACATGAACACTTGTCAGGGCTCCTCTGCTCCATTTTGGCT
>RSEF01000002.1:62138132-62168187 GCA_003993805.1 Himantopus leucocephalus
AGGTCCCTTCCAACCTCAATAATTCTATGATTCTATGATTCTAAATACTGTCTGCAGCTGCATCCTGTATGCACATCCTCAGGGCAATTATGCATAGGTCAAAGCTAGAGAAAAGTAACCTGCAGTAGTTGAGGCCTCAAAGGTTGCTGGGATCAGAAATTTGAGTTGCTTACATGAATAGGGAAGGCAGCATCTTAACAAGGAGAATTTGTGAGACTTTATTGTTCCCTAAAAGTGCGAATCCGAGGAGCGATCTGTGTTGAGGATGATGTCTGATACCAGCCTTAAGAGTGGGCACCATGAAGGTGGTGGTGTTGACAAGGGCCCTGTGACAAAAAAAAAAGAGAAATTCTCTTCTTACCATTGAGATTGCTAGTGAAACTGCTATGGACGTGACCTGAGTTTTTGCCCTGGATGGAAGCCTGGTCTGGAGAAGAAGGCAAGGTGCAGGAATCACCAGTGCAAAGGCAACAGGTCAAATTTTACATGTGGGTGAGAGTGTCCAGGGAAATAGGGCAGAAGGGAAAGAGAAGGGGACCAGCGAGACAGAAGCTCAGGACCTCCCACAATTCTGCAGGGGGAAAGGAAGATGCATGGAATAACCCAGCAGAATGCACAGTAAGAATAAGTGACCTGCCACCAGAAAAATCACGAGCATGAGGCTGAAGGTGTGTCTGACGTGTCCTGGGCTGGCACTGATCTAATCACTGGACCATCCTTCCACCCGCACAGGCTAGGATGTCATCTCAGGATGGATGAACTATTGGTGTCTGTGGAGGAGAGGTGTGAAAAATGAAGCTCAGTTGCTGTCTTTCATCTAGTGTCTTGGTGGTTCCTGAAATCAAATAAGATGAGTGCAGTAGGCATTTTCTATTACATTTGTAACAGGTGATATGCCTAATAAGCATAACTATAGTACATTATTGAAATTTTTTTCCCACTAGGGTAGCTATCAGAGTGCTGAATTTCATCCTATACTTACCACCCATGATAATTTGCTTGGGCCATTAATCAAGAATACTTCCTTGAACTCTGGGGACATGTCAGTATATATAAAGCTGTAAGAAATAAAGTCAAAATTTTAATGTTTTTGTATGATTTGTTAACTTAGGATCTTTTTTTTTTTTTGCATAAAAGCCACTAGCAAAACTTTAATCAGCATCCATGAGAAGATAATCAGACTGCTTTCAATAAAACATGTGCTTCAGAATATTGAGTGCCATCATATGCCGATATTATAGGGCCTGAAGAAATGATTATAGAGAGTGCATTAAGGTATGTGTGTACAAAGTGACTGTCACAGACATTGCCCTGTAGTATCAGGCCATGTGGTGTCTATCAATCTACATCCCAAAGACAATTCTTCTCTGTGCCTCCCACACTCTCTGCCTCAGATCAATTTTGTGGGAGTGTAATTTGAATGAGACATTGTCATTCCTCTATTTTCTAAATTCTCTTTGTGACTGCTCCTCATGAACAGGCAACAAGTTCAAAATAACTGTGTCTGTGGCAGAAATTCAGCTCTTAAAAAGGCAGAAATGAGGTAAGATCAATTAGTCTGTATAGGTGGCTGAAAGAGAAAATGAGGTTTCATGGCATATTTTAAACTACTGATGTAATTTACATTTGAAGCTTTCTGAAACAGATCTATTTTGGGGTTCTGGTAGATTTGTGTACAAAATACAAGCATCTGCATTTTTTTCTTCCAAAACGCTATATTGGAAATATCCCTGTGGATATCCAGATGTTTCTTTGCTAAAATCAGTCAGTAAAGAAAAAAAAAAGGCCATAATATTTTCAACGAACACTAGGAAAACGCTGAACTCAAACATTAAAAATAAAAAAACAACAACAATACCAGGATATCTTTTTACAACAATTTTTTTTTAAAGGACCATTTTGGAGCAAGAATCATTACTGAAAGATTTCAAGTAGCTCTAATGCTCTAGATTTATTTTCAGATATGATATTAATCTTTTCAGAAACAGAAGATAGAGGTTGAGGTTTGCAAGTGTTGTTAATCAAGAATAGTTCCACTGAACTGAATGGGGAAAAGCCAGTATAAAAAAGCTTTGAATAAAATCAGAACTTTAATTCCTTTTATTTGATTTGTTAACTTAGGATCAATCATTTTTAGGCTGAAGCCACTAGTGAAATTTTCATTGGCACCCAAGGGAAGCTAATCAAACTCTTTTCCATAAAGAAGGTTTTTCAGGGTAAGGAGCATCTTTATGAACTTCTTGGCTTGCTCACAATCTGCCTACAGTATATTGCCTTGAGAGTTTAAACCTGATTGTATTATGCTTTATGGAATGATATGTCTCCAGCCTGAATCTACAGAGAGAGAGGGAGAGAGCAAGCTTTTGTGTGCATGCACAAGTGTGTCTGAGTGTCTTTCTTGACACCGGACTGCACAAAGGAAGCAGGATGAGTAGCTCATTGATTGTACATTGTGACAACTGTAACACGTTCAACAGTTTCTTGCACAGGATTGAGGTCTGAAAATCTTTTTCCCATTTTTGAACGAAAGAATATTGCCAGGACATGAGTCCTAGTCCCTGATTCCTGCTAAGCACGACCATGAGATCTTGAAATTCTGCTTTAGAGAGTGATGGGAAGGGAGAAGATGGCGAGCAAGGCTCACAGGGTGCTTCCCCAGGGCACTGGCAGCTAGCTGGATGCGACCTGACAGTATATGGACTGGCCCAGGACAGCATCCCATGGACCTTGCCACACTTCCCAAAACCACCAGGCAGTTTTTAGAATTTTGGTTATACAGCTCCTTCATGGAAAAGAGGTGTAATTCATCCCATCAATCCCAATGCTGAGGTAGGATTTTTATGTGTGGTCTACTCCTGAGGTTTCCCCCCAGTCTCGTTTTAAATGAGTCAAAACAGAAGCATGTGCTCCCCCAGGGAACAATTCTGCAGTGTGAACGACCATCAATATTAGGGAAATTTTCCTCATATTTTCTTCTGTTCTTAGAATTATTATCTCTGTGTTTTTTCACCTTGCTCACTCCTTTCCAGCATAAACAGTCTCCTTGTTATTTTAAAGTTACAAATAGTATGAAGTAACTGAAGATCTTAAATTATGAGTAACACATTTGGATTATTCATTTGTTTCCTAAATTGCCCAAAGGATTTCTATTTTATCCCTGCAGTCCCTTGATCTTAATGTTTCCTTCACTTTAACATCCTGATATTATATATATTTTTCATCTGCTTCAGAATTAGACAGACCAGAAATGATACCTTTGCCAATTCATCTTCACTTACACTTTCTTCATTCAGCCTGTCAGACACTACTGCAAAAGGGAGACAAAGCTGGAACATGACAAATAGGCACTGTGATTGTTTTCAACATGCCACAAAAAAGTAGGACAAAATATCTTAATGTTTTCCTCTTTCCCCTCATCCTTCATTCAGCAGAGATTTGCTGTCATTTATAAAGGTCACTGGCCTATGAAGCATCTGAGAAGGCAAAAACTTTTTCTTCCTCTCCAAGTACATATTCGAGCTGCAGCAATAACGTAAACCCTTTATTATATGATGGGTGGCTGCAGCCACAGCTGGTCACAATCAGTTAAATAATGGATTTTAGGGGACTGTCTCAGTTTGTTTATGCCTGCCCAAACAAACACGTCCTATAAACCAGATAAAATGATGCTTTAGTGTAAACATTTTGAAAGTAATGACAGCTCTGACAGTTTTCGTTGCAATGATCCGGGAGTATTTTTGAATTAGGCCCTGTAACCCTGTGCAAAAGGCCAAGATAAAAATCAATAGCTTACTATGTCTCATGTTGTACATGTCTTGTATATGCATTTTGCAGGTATAGCGAATCAGCACATTCTTCCTCTTCACAAAACAAACCCGTTTCCTCACAAAGCTCTTGGGAGCTTATACCTCTATGTTCCAAAGGTAAAATAGTTTCATTTGGAAAAGCTGTGATAGTGATGTACAGCAGGTACTATTTACCTAAGCTATACCTCTATCACCCTCCACAGGCCAAGTATCTTAAGGAGAACCATCTCTTACCACGCATTGTTTTTCCTCTTCATCAAAATTCCTAATGGACAAATAATCTAAGCAGTATAGAAGACAGAAGCATGAAGCAACCTATGTGCTGTTACCATAAAGTACTATAAAAGCTTTTTCGCATCAAAATATTTAAACTTCTAATAAACATATTTTAGCTTTGAAATTTCTGCTCTTCTCCTTCCTCATGAAAAATGGCCAAGAAAAAAAATATAATAAAAAAAATGTAAAGTGTTTTGACCTGTTGTATTTGCAAGCGGTTGAGAATGCTGTCATTGTACTAGCAATGTAGTAGGAAAATACTTCCTTAAATTTAAGTGCTTAACTTTAAGTGGCTGAGTAACCCCATTTAACTCAATGAGGCTGTTCAAGTGCTTAAAGCTAAACATCCATTTACAGAGAACAGAGTATTCAGTACCTTATACCTGCTTGAGACAACCAGTGAAAGAGTATTCAGAGATTTTTTTCAAGATTTGTTTTTCTGTTGATTATAGTTTCTAGTCTTTAAGTTGGTTAAGCAATATGGTAGGATTTGAGTTGACCCTGTTGATTTACTTTTTTGGTGGAAATAGGGCTTTTTCAGGTTATGAGGCAATGGTGCATTACACAGACTTGTGAGGCAGCAATTCAGGAGAACAGGTCTTTAGGAAGGTAGCAGCCAGAAAGGCAAGCAAGTAAACTCCCTGAAAATGGGAGGCACCATGTATGATATTCCTCAGGAATAAGCAACATGAAACGGGAGGTGCATGGCAGAATGAGTGCTTATTCTGGATCAGCATGCACAGAAAGCAAGCACCATACCTGCTTTTGGGAACTACAGAAAAGCCAGGCTGTTTAAGCCTGTACTTCCAAAAATATGAGTGCAAGGTGCTTGTCTTAGCAGTTGCTCAGGAAAAGCTGCTCCTACAAAGTCTCCACCAGATTTATGGTACTGTGAAAAATTCGAGTCCTCATGATGCTTTAAAGAGAGGCTGCAGACCTAGAACTCAAGCTCTGACTCTCTGATTATAAGGTAGGGTTTGTTAAAAAACAACAGCAATTCCTACTCTCCTCTTCTCTCCTCTCCCTGAAAAAAAAACCCAAAGCCTTACTCACCAGTCCAGATTTTCTCATTAAAATCTTTCTACATTTTTCTCTTCAGAGACCCTACTGCCTTCATGGTCTTTGTGCCACAAAGGCATTTCAACTATGCCATTTTGTTTGTGACAGAGGTAAATGGGTCCAACTCACAGGAAGACATAGCAGTAGTTAGGTACCCTGAAGACTAACACAGGATTTTGGTGACCGAGTCTAGCATGTGTCAACAGGAGAACCCTGCGTATCAAAAAGAGAGGCATGGTCTGCCTCTGTGTTACAGGCACCGTAAGACTTGTGCACAGGGCCTCACCTGCAGGGAAGAAAGTGGATCTCGGGTTCTTCTTAAAGTCCATCTACATCATCCCACAACCAAATATACAGAGACAACTGTCCTCACCCTATGTGCATTATACACATGCTTAACTAGAAGGCTAACTTAAAGTCTGCTTGCATACACAACTGTTTGCAGGAGTAGGGACTTTATGAGAGATTTTTATAATCCTCATGTGGAGTAGGGGTAGCATTTGTTATTGAAACTGATTCCCTCCACCTCATTTTTATTGTAGTAAATTCTAATAATTTTCGAGATAGCAAGGTCAGGACTAGCTCAGCCTCTCTTTGACGATCCCAAAATTTCTAGTGTTTTAGAACTTGGCATTATGAAGATAAACTGACATCATTTCAACAAAGACATTTTGGTTTCAAATTTTAACAGCAGGTAATTTTCTGAACAGTAAAATAGCTTGGCAAAGTTTAAGACAACAACAACACAGACAGAGCTTGCTATACTAGTTGCATTTGACGTCCTCACACCTCACCAGAGGAAACTGGCAAAAAACTATGAGTCTGAATGCACTTGACACACATCATCATTCACGGCAATGTAGGAAAAGATAAAGCCTAGGATAATTTAAGGCAATTTAAACCAGTGACACTTGAGATTATCTGAGGATCTTAACCTACCCAGCAGCTCTTTGGATGACATACAGGAAGTGGGATATAAAATTGTGACTTTAATTGGAAGGGCCTTATTTTTTTTCTGGTCTTTTTCTTCAAGTACTAAGAGAATGGAGGATGCACTATCAGTGATAGCAATAGGTATAAAGCCAGTATAGGATGGTTGCTGAAATTTTCACTGTTGAATGGACATTGTTGTGACTGGCATTAAAACAACATCCCAGAAATCAATTTATTTTAGTGTTCTCCCAGTCATTAACACCACTTGTGGTGTAACAGGCAATGACAAGAATAAGCACTGGTCCTTGACTGCTGCATTTCATTTCAGAAGAGCAGTGAGTCGGCAGTGAGTCAGCACCACAAGTATTGTTGAAAATACATTGGTTAAAAATCCAGACCAACCAAGGTATTTTAGAGAAAAACAGTGTTTGGGTTTTTTTTTGTTTTAAGCATGTTTTCCCCCTTCAGCCAACATCAGAATGTGAACGCACACTGGAGGCTTCACAGCAGGATTAGTGTTTTTTCATGGAGCCCCGCTGGTGTTGTGTAGGTCACATATCCACTGCAGGCTGTAGTGTGGCACCTGGAAGGGCTACTTAATTCTTAAATATACAGACCAACTAAAACCACACAGGGACCACTGGGGTCTCACTAATGGATTTTTTTCTCCATTTGTCCTTGTAGCAGCTTGAGAAAAACCATGAGCTAATTGGGTGGCTCACATTGCAGATTTCACAGAAGTATGTTTCTATTTTGCAGAGAGGCACCATGAATTCATGTCCCACATAGGTGCCTCTCATTGGATTAGTAATATGTAGGTGCTAAAATTCCTTTGCAAATCTCACTCAGAGTGGTTCTGGCCCAGATCTTCAAAGGAGTACGGTGACAGATAGAGAGATCTTTGTAGCCATGAACTCAAGCTCATGTTAAGCTCAAATCCATGGATCTAACTCCAGTGTCAGCTGGAGCTGAATTACCTTGAATCCTGCATAAGTAGGTCCATATCTTAGAAGAATTAGTAACAAAAGAGGCAAATTGAACTTCTTCCTTCAAGAACATTTGTGAACCCTCTACAGGACTCTCACATAGCTTCCATTTCATGCAGCTGCCATCATTGGGAACACTAATAATAGAAAGGTAGGAGTGAGGCTAGCCCTCCTTAACTTTATTATTTCTTCAGGCTGATTTTTTTTTTTATAGAGTACAATTTTTGGTAAACTTTTTCTCAAGCTTTTTCCAGTGAAAAATAGACAGCACACTATGTAAGTTTAGCTGCAGTGACTCTAGTTTCCTTGAAATGTCATAATTCCTGTTATAAATATGCTTCCTTATGAAAGGAAAGTGTAATTATTTTGTTAATATGCATGAAAATAGCATTTGAGAAACGGAAACAATATGGTACTGTTTGACTTGGAATTTACTCCCCAGCTGTTAATAACCTGCTTACGTCTCTGGAGGAGGTGTGAGTTTGTTATTCCTGTGCTTACAATAAATCGCAACTGCTTCTGAAACTACGAGCTGGTCCAAAGGGAAAAAAAGAAGCCCAGAACACCTAAACAAACCCCTTGAAGTCCATATTGTGTATTTAAATTAGTTCCCTAGAGCAGGAAGAAGTAAAAAAATCTCATGTGCATCTTGTTGTACTGTTTCAAGTATTATTTAATTTTTGGAGGAAGCAAATGTTTATGACAACCTTTTTGAAATTACATTTCCAATTACATATGCCTTCTACTGTTAAATAAATAATATCAGTGATTAGTAATATTATATTTCCATCAAGTTTTCCCAAAGCCATATGAATGTAATGGACCAAAAGAGTGTCTTACTTTGAAAGACAGTTACAAAGTGACATTGTCCCAGATTTTCAGTTTGTCATAATTTGTAAAAAACACAGCAACTGAATACTACATGAATTATATATAATGCCTGGGCATTCTTGACAGTCATTTTGATATATACGTTTTGGGTACAACTTTCTAAAGTATTTAAGTGACTAAAGAGTGAAGGTTTAATTTTCAGAAAACATATATACTAGTCAAAATCTAATTAGACCTACTAATGTCCACTTTTCTAAATTTCATGAAAAATAGAAATTAAGGTTCTTGAATTTTTTTCCTTATTAGATTTTACTTTAGGCAAGTAAAAAAAAAATTGCCTACTGACAAGATTATATAATTGAATTCGCCACACAGACTCTCTCCAAGCACTGCTACTTGGTTGCTTCATCACAAGAAAATTGGCTTTGCTGAACATCCCGAACACTAGCAAACTTAAATGCCTCAAAGCATAAGACAAAGAATCAGAACACCACCAGTACCTACTGGCCTTATATTCTTTTCTTCTATTGCTATCAACAGAGGCATTTTACTAGTGTAATCTGTAGTACATACACTTATAAAGGTAGGTAGGTATATGAACATCTTTAATAGAACTTGAACTTTTGCTCCAAACTTGCATCAAATTCATGTGTATTGATTTTATGGTATGAGCTCTCTCCCTAGCACAGGAAAGTCCCATAACCTGTCCGAAAAAACTACATTTATCTATTGAAATAATTAGTATAGGTTCCCCCTTTCTGACTTTGATTTTTCCTCTACTTTGCTGAAATGACACATCCCCAATCCTAATGAGGTACATACATTATGTTAGAGGGTTTGGATTTTTTTGTTGTTGCAAGTACGTGACAGTGCTTCCAATCCGCTGAGGGTTGATATATTGGTCAAATAAATCTTCCAGATAGGTAATAATACAATGCATTTCATAATCTTCCTTTACATGTCATATTATTACTGCTTATCAGTAACTGCATGTTTGCTGGGAAAAAAAAAGTGTTGTTGTATAGGCAGTTCTTGCTTCATTGGCATGGTTGCTAACTGGAAGACTGTAAGACTCTTGTTTGGAGGTGCTAAGAGGAGATACGAGACAAACTGTTTGAAGTACTCCAGAAATCTGAATGAGTTAAATCCTGTGCAGAGATCCAGAACATAGATTATGCATGAAACATGTCCTGACAAAACATTATTTTCATAATTGAAGTGAACCTTAAGTGATGCATAGTTCTGCGTTGACAGCAGTGGATGTGCTATTTACGCATGGGCCAGCCCAAGGACAAGGCTGTGCATCCATAGAAGGCATGCAAAGGAACTCTGATCCTCTTGTACAGGAAACTTGAATACTACCCTTGTGCGTTAGATTTGGAAACAGAAAGGAAGTAAAAGAGGACTTTGTTTCACGCCAAGAGAAAAAAACCCTGTGCACCTCACAATTTCTTTGGGAAATTATTTGTCTGCATGCTCCCCTGTTTCTGAGTGTGAATTGAAGGGTAAGTGTGCACCACTCTTGAGTTTAGCCCTTCCAAAAAGGAGACAGGGCACGACCTGTCTGCCCTTACTGGGACAAGTGTAAGAAATGTATGAAAGCAAAGGAAATCGAGTGCATTTTTCAAAAGCACATAGGTTTTGTGGTGCATTGGTGCAAGAGAATTTAAGAGCTAATGAGTAAAGCTATTAGAATTGTAAGATGCAACTGAAAATATGCCAAGGAATATGAATAAAATTTATTCCTAATAGATATAGAAGAAATCAGTAGGGTCAGAATTTAAAGTTTATAAAAATAATGTATTTAACTTTCCAAGTATACTTTTTCCACATTGTGAAAAATTTTTGTAAATCAGATTTAAATATTTTCAAAGAGTCTTAGAATAGTTGAAGTTGGAAGTGACCTCTGGAGGTTTTCTAGTCCACTTCCCCCCTTGCCTAAAGCAGGGTCAACTAGACCAGGCTGCTCAGGACTTTGTCTAGTTGGGTTTTGAGGATGTCCATGGATGGAGATGATGCCACAACTTTTCTGGTAAACCTATGCCAAAGTTTGAATCAGGTTTGTGAATCTTAGCCTGAAAATGAAATGGAATAGAAACAGAATCATAGAATGAAAATTATTCTTCCTTTTTCAGTGTCTCATCTGAGCAAAATGAGACACAAATAATTTACAACAATATAGCTATATTTTAACAGCTCTTTTTCTGTTTTAAAATCATTTCCGATACTGTTAGTAACAAGAAAAAACCCAAATCATTTTGTTGGCTTCCTTTAGTATATGTAATGAAAGTCTGCTTTAAATAGTGTAAATTTGGTACCAGACCTTTCTCAGAAAGCCCCTGCAGATGCTGATCTTGCTGGCAGAAGCATGTGATAGAAGCAACAGAATCTTTCCACTGATTTCAGTGGGCTTTAGTGCTAAAACAGATCTCAGATCTTTTAAGCAGACAGGAATTTGTCTCTCTTATATTTAACTGAGATTAGGCAATTATGAGAAAACAGTTTTAATATTTAAATTAGTCAAATGCTTAATTATGGAAGTGCTGAAAGAAGAATGCTCAGCCTCATTGCACTTCAATGGTTTGTAAATTGGCAAGTAGCTGTAAATTAACTCCTGGATTTCTTTAGGTTAATCAAATCAGATTTAATGATGTCTTTGAAATCCACAGATTAAAGGTATAAAAGTGTGCATCATAGCATGGGGGACAACCACAGTAATAGTTGTTAATTTCTATTTTGTTCTCTTTTGTGCTCTGTTCTTTTCCCATAGACCTGCAAAAAAGAAGTGCAGTATTTCTGGGAAGCATGTATTCTAGTGATGCTAAAGCCCTGATCATCACAAAAGAATCCCTGATAAGGTCTTCACTGTTTTTCTCTGACCATTTATTGCAAAGGACCTCTGTTTTGCTCCTCTCTTCTCTTCCCTTTTTGTAGGGTTCCCATCACTGACCCTATTGCATCGCCTAGCATGCAAAACATGGAAGCTGACATTTCTGTTCATTTACTTATCAAATTTTCCATACAGGGGACAACATAATACATCAATAAACAAATTTGTTAAACATCAGTATTTCATCTTGCTGTCTGGAAAAGAAAGGGGAATTTTAAAAAAGAATTATTGCTAAGGTTCTGTTAGAAGGACAACAGGGAGACAGATGAGGTGATTCAAGTAAAAGGAATGGTAAATATCTTGTCTATAGTCTGAAAAAACAGTGTTTTAAGTGTGGCACCTGAAAGAGTGAAACCACTTGTCTAATGAGTATATATATTCTATTGTTTATCAAAGTGAATGTGAAAGAGTGTGAGGCAATAAGAAAACCCATTGTAGATTTAAGGCATGAGTTCAAACCTTGCTCTGAAAGTCATAGACAGCTGACTCAGCCTCAAGTACCTGGTAAGAAAGGCTGGGGAGCTAACACCAGGTGGATGCAATGCCAGCCACTTACTCCCCCTCCATGCTCCCTGTGACATAAATTTGTTTTTAATATGTTAATCAAGAGGGCCAACTACCTCAAGAAAAGGCAATTTGCTTTTTTTATTTGTGGACAGAATTGTTGTTGCTAATCTAGTTATCAACTGATACTTTCTTCTGTTGTGGTACTTCCTAATAATAAGTACAGGAAAAGTTTTCCATGCAAATTTGATTGTATTTAAGCACCTTTACTATCCACCAATACAAAACTTAGTGTTTGACTCAAGCATAGATCTTCATGAAAAAACTCTGCCTCTCTTTTTGAAGAGGGGTAAGAGGGGAGCATCTGTTGGTCCTATCTGGGGTCCCCAACGACCCCAGTGGCCGATTTGGCCTAAACCACAACACACCTTCAAAACTCATATATGTTTGCTCTGATTCTGGGAAAAGCAAGACACTTCATAATCTTTCCTCTAAAGTTCTCCAGTGTTTTATTCATGTGAAAGCTAGTTTTACTATGAACAGGAAACAATCATTTTTCTGTGGGAGGAAGGAAAGGCCTTTGTGGCAAAAAAATGACTCTAACTCTCTTCAGAGAATAGCAGCTTTCACTTGGGAAAAAAAATTGCTGAAACAGTGTGTTAGAATGATCTGTGACTCCTTCCCCCTCAAAAGGCTGCCAATTTACCGTGGTGTGTTAGAAGGCCCTGGAAAGCCAGCTGAAAAATTGAAGAGTCCAAGCAGACAAAATACTCACAGCTCTCCAGTTAGTGCAAATTTAGTGTTCCAGCAGTCCAAATTTAGAGCATTTCTTTGTTGTTGGACAGCATATTCTTTCCAGCATGTGCTCCCTGGCCTGAATATTCCCCAGAAAAATGTTGACAGTACAGACATCCATGAAGAATAAAAACTGAAATTAAGCCCACTTCTTTTATAAACTGTGAATAAGCTTCCTGTTCCTCCCTCATTCATATAAAGTGTAGACAAATTTTGGCCCTTAATGTGCTCCAGAGAAAATCCATCAAAGTTACTTATAAATAATGGATTGATCTGCTGTGTACAAATGTTACAGGATGATATGAACCCAGCCTTGGACAGACTGGCTAAACAGTGACATTCAGGGTCTCAATACCTGGCATTATGTATAATCACCTGTACCTGAATGTTACCAGGCCATTAAGGTCCTGTTTCACATCCTCTTTGCACCAGTGACAAAGCAATAGGTATCTGCTCCAGTTGCCTTGAGTGTTTTCAGAAAACAAGCAGGGGGCATAAAGCTTACAGTGATTACCCTCAGCTGGGATTTAGCCATGTGCACAAAATAAATAAATAAAATGGTTTGGTTTAAGGGCAAAAATCCACAAAATGAAAAAAAGAAACCCAACTCTCCAACCCAGTTCTCATTGTTATTCATAGCCATAAGCAAGAGTTTGTTAGGCGCTCCCTAGGTAGTCTTTCATCCGCTTTGTAGCTGCATGTCCTAGCACAGAAGTATGAACACTCACTGTTCAGTAGTCCTTCATGTATTGCAGTCCTGCAACTGCTCAGACAAGACACACCTCTGATCAAAATTTGGCTGCACAGGTGGTTTCTCTGTAGTAGCATGAGATAAATTTATCGCTGACTAAAACAATATTTTCAGTGAGCTTGAATCACAATGAAGAACTCATTTCCTGCCTGACATTTGGCCAGCAAACTTTGGTAGTGGGTTTTTGCAGTGTTCAATGAAAGACATTTATCCCAGTGTGACAAATATTTCCCCCTCTCTCTTTTGCTTTATTATGTTTAAAAAGAGATGAATTGGGAAAACATTTGTCTTGTGTAGACTGTGCAGGAATATTAAGCAGCCTGTGCCTCTTAGCAGTTTTCTTAATCATGCTTGCTTTACTGTCATGCACCGTTCTGGTGGAAAGAGACCATTTCACAGCACTGCAATACAGCATCTCTATTTTTCATTATCAGCAAGAGGGTCTAAGCTGCTTTCTTTTACCTCCTTTTCTTCCTTCAGTTTTTACAGTTGTGGTTAAAACAGAATAAGCAAAATGTAAATTACCAGTTAAAAGCCCAGTCGGAAGAGAAGGAAAGCCATGGGAGGTACAGAATACTGCTTGGGTTGTGCCCAAACAATCCATTACTATGGGCTGCTTGCCATTTTTCAGCCACCTGAGTGTTGTCATGGCTTCTTAGAAACATAGAATAACTCAGGTCGGAAGGGAACTTGGGAGTTGGTCTAGTTCAACCTCGTGTGCAAAGAGAGGCTACACCTAAATAAATCCAGACTGCTAAAAGCTTTATCCATTAGAATCTTGAAAGCCGATGCTGGCACCACTCATTTTCCTAGTGCAAATCCCTGCCTAAAACATGACCCAAATTCCTTTGTCATCTCAGCTACCTAACTGGAACGAATTAGTGTTTATACAAGTTCATTTTGTTCTCCATTACTCTGCTAAAAATCAGGCCCCTTTTTGGGGATAGGCACTGTGGGGGAAAAGGATGTTTCTATGGTAAAGTGAATGAGTTATAAGAAAGCCTTCCAAGTTCTGCTGCAGTAATTTTCAGAGTAAGCCCCTTCCTCTCACTGTACAACATCCCTCTGGTACAGCAGCATGGATGTTACACACTCTGGGTCCTTCTCAGACATTGTGAGGTAAATTAATCACAGGAAAGAATATCTGCTTTTTATCTTTACTTGGAATGGCTGGTCAAGTCTCCAGCTCCAGTAATGAAACATCTATTGCCATCCCCTTTCCCGAGCTTTTGTTGTGCCTATTAGTGATTTGAGACAAAAGTCTCACAGAGAAAACACAAGCTGCCAATGTGGTTCTTCCTAAGGTGTCAAACAGGTATAGACTGGAATTTTTTTTTTCAGGAATGAATTATACCTGTCTAGGTGCTTGCATAGGAACAAACAGAGAGATGTCTGAGATGGGGCGTTGGGCCCTACTGAAATGCCAACAGCAAATAAATAAAATGGTTAAACTTGTCACTGTACAAAGATTGTTGCCAATAAACAGTATGGCTCTTGTCGGCTGTACTCGTGTTTACAGTATGTGAAAACACACGGTAATCCTTGGTTGTGTACTGACAGGCAGGTGCAGGCTTTTCTGTCTCCAAGTTTTATAACAGCAACGTTTGAGATGCAACCCTTCCACTCAGCTGAACCTGCCAAACAACCTTCCCGTGACCTCCAGCCAGCCCTGTCCTCGCCTTGCTAGGTAAGAAGGTTAGTATGTCACTGAATGCACTGCTGATAACAACAACTGTTGTTTCTCATAAATAGCATAAGCCAGATGTGAACTATTAGACAGCATTTGGGATTCAGATTCAAAAAGCTTTTGAGCTTCTTTTCATGCTGAAGGCAGAAATTGAAGATATTAATTGCACTGCTTATAGCTTCAGCCTCTTCATCTGAATGAGATGCTTTGTGATTTCCATAAACCCCAGGAGTATGATGCTTGAAGCTGAAATATATTTCCTGACAGATTGACAAATAGGGCAGATTTTTTTCTTATTATAGCTATTGGAATTGAAAACACTACCACACAGAGACGCTGAAAAAGACTCTTTATACATAAGGGTATTGTTTCCAGAAATGCTTTGAAAGATTTTCTCCATTAATATTCCTCCTTTTTGTCCCACACAGGAAAGTTGGTTGTTTTTTTTTTTAACTGATTATATATTGCATAAAACCCTATGTAAGTCTTGAAACCACTGAGGATAGTTTGTATAATGAAAAAGGCTTCATTCTACCATTGTTCAATACTGAGATAAATCAGACATAATTTTATTACAGTCATGGTGTCTGATAGGTACAAGAGAGATCAGAATTGCAGCCAGGTGTTTTTTCAAAGAAGTATTCTGGGAGATACTGACATTACTGTATTTTGGTTGTACACAAATGATTAATGGTAGAATCATATGCCATCTGTTCATGCTAATTATATGAAATGTTTGTAATAAAACCTAAAACTCAGCCTGTTTGTTAAACTCCTGAAATTCAGACCATTACTGTGGAAGATTTATTGAGGCCTACAAATTTTATACCAGAAATGGGGATCCGGCCATGAAAGAATCTGGAACAAGATGGCGCATCTTTTGTTGAATCGAAGGAGTAGTAATGTGAGCAGTATTCTTGCTTTTGTGAGATAATTTTGTTTTGGTGCTCTGAGGATGAGTGAAACAACCCAAAATTCAGATGAGAGGAAGTAAGGGTGAAATTTTGCAGACGAGAAACAAAAAAGAGCATCCTGGTAAATCTCTTGAGGGCTTACTGTCAATTATCAGTGGCTTTACTCAAAGCAGGATATGAATGGGTATGCCAGTGCATAGGTTTGTGACAGAGTGTGTCAGAACAAAAGATGAAAGCTGTCAGCTGTCCCTTACCCTTTTCCTGAAACAGCATCTGACCATGGATCTCTCTTCCCAGAGGTGCAGCCCTTTTCTCCTATTATTGCAATGCAGAGAGACTGTCAATGCCTGTTAGCCAGAGGGATATGAGGTTCCCAGCACAGTCACTGTACTGGGCAAGAAAAGGTTGCCCTAAATAAGAGTGAAAATTTGTCATGAAAAAGAGTACTCGGGTCAGGTAACATAACACCTGAATTTTTAACAACACCTTGTCCTATTTAAATTAGATTGGTGCCCCTTTCTCAGAGATTTCAAGGATACGTAGCTGCTTAAGGACACCCTTGGTGGTGTTAGCCTCTTCCTGAGGGGGTGACTAGAGTACCCTGCACACAGTGTAACCTCATCTCAGAGTCTTGCTACTGTGCCTTTTTGCTTCAATTGGCTGGGTTAAATCCCAGCGACAAAAAAAGGAATAGATGGCAACACAAAATGCATGGCTTGTATTCTGCTCGGTTGTGTGTGGGTGTAAGGGAAAGCAAGTATTACTGTAAGATATAACAAGTATTATATATACTGTAAGATATAGCAAGTATTACTGTAAGATATAACAGACATATTCAAGTGTTTTGCTTTTACACACCTCATTCTTTTATTAGAAAGGGGATACAAATCCTATACTTTTATCAGCTAATGAGGAAAAGTACTTGGGAGCAGCACTAATCCAATGAATAGGAAGGGCCATGCACTAAGGATCAGAAGATCAGGTTCTATTCACAGATCTGTGTTATCTGCCTTTTAGTCTTTTCCATCTTCACAGTGCAGATGATAATGCTTAACTGCCAACAGACAATATTTTGTGATATATAGCTGAAAAGCACTATATAAGTCTAAATATTATTTCAGTATCTTCTTCCCACCCACTCAGTAGATAAAATACATGAGAGTTATGGAAAGTGATGTGATAATTATTATACAGAGGCTGAGCTTTGAAGTTGAAAGCATGTTATAGCTCATTATATAGAATACCTCTCAGACACTACGCCAATGAGCTTGGTATAAAAACTCAACAGAACAGATACTTAGCAGGATAAAATGGCCACAGATAGTGCAGCACAGGTCCAGTTTCACTGAATGAGCCACACACACGAACATTGCAAGCTACTCTGGGTGCAAAGCTTCACAGCATACTTCAAGTTCCAATTACCACGCAATAAAGGATGCTTCGCTCTCCAGAGCTCTGGACAATGGAACATATTTCACATCTGGGGAAGTTACAAAATGTGGTGCATAAGGATGCTGGGTCCTCTCACTGTTGAGTTACCAGGAGGGCAAATAGTTAAACAACGCTTGCTATTTTTTTTAGGCTTTAAAACCAACTTCTAATTTTCTATTTTTTTTAAGATGCTTTATAATGCAATTAGAGAGCTCCTGGAGGCACTAATTGGATCATAAAGTGCCTTCTTCATGTTCCAGCTGAGGAGAGAGGAAAAAAGGATCACTTCACGTCCTCTTTGCACCTGCTAAGCTGTTTGTGAGACACCTTACAATTAAATTATAAGCACCTAGAGGAGACTTTAAATTACGTACTATAGAGCTAGAACCTTGGATTGGACAGCAGAATCCACAAACTCAAAGCTTACAAAAGCCTTGTATGCACCTTCTGGCACTTTTCTACCTCCTGGGGTGGAAAAAGACCTTTGTTTTCCAGTGCCCTAAGTTCTTAATATTCTCTCTCAAAACTACAGTCTAACTATATCCTAGGCTAACTGCAATTTCTTGCTGAGCGTACAATATGTCTTTTCAGTACTCTGGCCCAGGAGGGAACCTGACAGCAGGCACAACATGGATGGTTCTTATAATCACTAACAGCTCCTGAGTAGTCATCTCTGAAATGGAACTGCCCAGCGGATGTGAGGAGGTGGCGACTGTAGACTTTTATCCTCCATGGAGGCTGGTATGGGGAAATGAGACAATTATTGTGCTAAATCTGGATATTGTATGAGAACAGTGCAGGTCACAGTAACCCCGAAGCAGTGTGAGGGGGAGGAAAGCCAGGGACATAGGCAAGCAGAGTTTCATGAGATTGCTGTGCTGCACTCTCGTGTATTCTGCTTACCATAGTGCAGGTGTTGATCCCCTTCCGTTGCTTCACCGTCTGCACACAATTTTAATACCAGTGGAAACACGAGAAGGGGACCAACAAGTCTGGCAAAGAGGCTCTTGGCTGTTCATGTTTCCAACTGCTGTATTAACCACTATCAAATCTGGATCTATGTTTTATAGTCCTCTCTGAAAAATGGTATCCAGAGACCTCTGAAATCAGTGTACCACTATGGGGTTTTGGTAGCAGGGCTATAAATAAGAAACTATAGAAAAAAACTGGCTGCTGGGTCTCTAATCTCAGTATACAAATACACATAAACTCTGGCCAATCAAGTAACATACTATGCCTAACAGCCCAAAGGCCTAGAGAACAAAGTATCATCCAGCATCAAATCAGTCTGGTAGAAGTACAGTAACTGTACAACCATAAATTAATATTTCCTCCTGCATATAGAACTGAATTGGAACTTTTTGATACCTTGGACTATTTGGATATTTCTCCATACACAGTGTTCCTGACTAGAATGTAGCTTTGACTTTAATTCATAGAAACATTTCAGATACAGATATTCAGATGCCTAAATAAATTTATGAATTAGAGCCCTATTAAAATCAATCATCTTTAGGCTCCTAAATGCATATGTGAACCCAGATCTTAGCCACGCTCTTTCTGCTCAGGTAACTCCTGGACTTCTCCAAGACGACTGTTAACAGATTTTTGTTTCTCATGCGATTTTTGTGCCATGAAATTCTGTATGGAATGATGGTGTAGAGCCCTCAATGTTGAGAGGCAAGACTGATGATTCTGTGGGCTGCCTATCTGGACTGGACTTTGAACATGTGTAAAGTGGGTGAAAATCTCTGAAAGGAACCCCTGTTCCTTTCAGTCCTGCTCAATAACATACTTTGACATTTTGCTGGTTTGTTGGCTTTTTGTAGCTTTTCTTCAAATTCATAATACACGATGGTTGGTTTTATTCTTTGAGTTTTCAACACACATTTTCCTCTCTTCTTATTAAGTAATATAAATATACTTTGCATAGTTTGATTTTGCATATATAACATTCTGTGAAATTATGTTCACATATTGTTTAACCTGGATCATCCTATTTCCCACATGCTGTGTATTTTTTGAGATGGTTATTTAATTATGGTTTCTTCATGTTGACTGTTCTGCTAGTTATATCAGTTTACAATATATCATTTATTCTCTTTCCATATAGTGTTTTAAGAAGAAACTGTATGCCTTAATGACAATATATAGTATCGCTTATTCTATTAGAAGTGGACTACACGCTCTACCCATTCTGATATGAGAATCAGTTGCCATCTGTTAATTCATTTTTGTACCTCTGGGAATCCACTTAAATAAATGGACTAACAGTGGTGTAAACTTTGAATCACTTCTCCACTTTTACTGGGGAAAAAGTCACACCACAAAACCTGCTAAAATCAGCTACTGTTTTCAGGCTGACAACACAGACAGACACATAAATACAAGGATGGTGGCCACTTCAAAATACAGCTAGCTCAGTGTCCTGGTTTGAGGTAAAACAGAACCCATTTTCTGTTCAGTAATTTCACTTTGCAGCTAAGCCTCTTTTCACTGCTGAAATTAACAGCATATTGTGCAGAAACTGTTCGTTCACAGAGTGATAAGACCTATGTTTGTAGTTGATGCCAAGTCACAATATGCAGAAAGGCTCTTGCTCATACTTATTACTATAAACACCAAGGGCAGCTAACTTGGTTATTTGCCCCGTTGGAGGGTCGGAAGTGGAAAAGTGCAGTGGGGTCCCACCTGCAGGAAGAAGCGGACAGGAGAGGTGACCCAAACCTGACCAACAGGGTATTCCATCCCATCTGCCTCATGCTCAGTATAAAAGCTGAGGGATCAAAGGGTCAGCCCTCTTTCTTCAATGACCAGCATCCGAGCAGGACTCTGTCTGTTCATCTGCTTTTTATCCTGATCCGTGCATTCCTGAATCCAGATCTGGTTCCTGTCCATCAC
Organism: Himantopus leucocephalus; assembly: GCA_003993805.1. Classification (NCBI taxonomy): domain Eukaryota; kingdom Metazoa; phylum Chordata; class Aves; order Charadriiformes; family Recurvirostridae; genus Himantopus; species Himantopus leucocephalus. The sequence continues at coordinate 62,157,897 of RSEF01000002.1, forward strand.
TGAGTACAGTCTGGGACTTTTCCCGTGCCTGCCAGTGATGTTATAGTCATAATGGAAGGTTGGTCCATTTTTGTATATATTTCACTATTTCCTTTTTATTATTTTATTATTAATATTTCATTAAAGTAGTTTAGTTCCTTCTAAACTCATAAGTCTCTTTCTCTCTCTCCCCCCTCTCCTTGGAGAGACAGCTGGGGGAGACCATCTGTCATTTCGCCTCAGTGGCCAGTCCAGCCTAAACCACCACACTCAGAAAAGCAGCTACCAAATTTTTCCTTCCCTGAAGGAATAGCTGAAGACCACAAGACAGTCTGTTCCAGTCTCCATTATACAAATAACTTTGGCTGCACCTGAAAACTTTAAAATAATAGTAAGATTGTTATTGTTTCTTTCCTAGATGTGTTTTCTATTAAAAGGCCCCCAAAAGTTGAAAGTACTTAGGTTGATAACATACTGATACTGCTATTTATCACAATGTGTGTTTATCTCAGTGTAAGCTCTCTGGGGCAGAAACCATTTCATAGTTCAGTGCTGGCACCACATTGTACACGGTGCAAATTCAAAGATGAGGATCCTAAGACCTGCTACCAAAAACTGTCATTGTAAGTGTTGTCCCAAATCTGGGTTCGTTACCTGGTCTGCAAGCCAGAGCAGAGTTATTTCCAAGTTTACTCCATTAATATGCAGAAATGGGGTGTTCGTCCCAAAACGGGAGCATGCCTTAGTTTCAAAAATCTCCACTTTTATACATTGAATATTACATATTCAAACAATTAATATATATTTATCATTAATTTCTTTAACGATTGGTTGAGATTTCTTCATTTCCTATGTAAATTAGTGCGCAGACTCTGTCTTCTTCTTCCATTGCTCTCTTTTGAGTAAGTGGTATCATTTGGGTAGGCGGTCAATGAGTCGGTGGTCGTGATCTCACCCTGCCGAAATTACCTTTTACATACTTCTCCTCTGATCTCGGCAGCTCCAAGCGGTTTTCTCGGTTTGTTGACCAGGCCTACAGTTCATCACTCTTTTGACAGGAATACCCTACTTATCAACAATGCTACATTTTCTGGTGGTTAGTTCCTCATTGTAGATAAATCATGTCTAGTTACTATTTCTCTATTTTAATATTAGGTAAATAATTAAATAGGGTTGGGGCGGTATAGAGGACTTGAGCAGCAGCAGGTTTCCTTGGTTGCTTCAATTACATTTTACATTTCATTTTCCTAGTTAAAGTCAATTTTACTACAATGTAAGCATTCCAGCATTACTTAGGAAGAACCCTTCGTAGCAGTTTCCAAAGCAATCACAAGGAAAAATTGTTGCTTTTCAAAATCCTGATCCATTTTCATACCTTATTTCTATTCTACTGCTTACACAATAAAGATTTTTTAGCTTCCACATTCAAGAGACTGCAAATGACCTGTGAAATAAAATGAAGGAAATAATAGAATGAGATACATGACAATATCTATTTAATTTCTCTTGGTTGCTGTAATGATGAAAACAATAGGTATTAGGGAATTATAATCAGCAGGGTATTCAAATAAACCTGGAGCGCTGTTGGGAGTAATTTTTGTTTAATGCTGGTTTTGAAGTTTTAGTAAAGCATTTATGGGAGAAATATTTTAGTGAAATTTTCCTTTGCCTGCCCACATTTTTCAGGTTGTCAGTCAAAACATGTAAAAGGTAGGAAGTTAAGGAAGAAAATAAAGGCTATGTTTTCACTTCAATTTTGCATCAGCTTTAGTGAAAAAAACCCCAAACCCAACAAACCAAGAAATGAGAATTAAGAGTCCAACATGGAATGGTTGACATTTTATACCATTAATATTTGCTCGTAGGGAGAGAAGAGGAATAAGGGGAAACGTGAGAATGATAGTGTCTCTAATTCTCTAAGATATCATGCACTGTGACTGGGTAGGAGGAAGAAATGCACCAGCAGAAAGTACTCAAGACTATGATAACCTTTGATGCTGAGTCAGACATGAAGATACATGTTTCAGTCCTGACATTCAGTACGGCTGCTTACCCAGCCATCAACATTTGTCACTGGAAATCAGCAACCATCTCACCTATCATTAACCGGGTCTGTCTAAAACACGAAAGTTTATGCATAGGCTGTTTTTCTATATTATAAAATGAAGGTAGAGAAGGCTGCAGCATGACTAGGAGAGACCAGGAGAATGCGTCTGCTATGGGCCATGACAGCGTCATAACCTTTTGGCTTACATCCCACCCACTCTGCCCTGCAGTTAATTACATTAGCAAAACCAACAAAAAATCGACACAGAACAATCACTGCTTTACCCTCTGGCTATTTTGGTGACTGTTTATAGGGAAATGTTTTCCTTCTGCTTTGCGATTTTTTTTCATAAAGACTGAAAAACATCTGAACACTTTGTCCTTTCCTGGAGTTGGAAGGAGTCTCTCTGGTGGATAAAGGCATCCCTTGTCGCTCTATAAATTGCAAGTATTGTTTAGCTGAAGTCTATTACTTTGATTTTGGATCATAGAGGGCAGGCAAGAGACTGATGATTGAAGGAGCTAGACAAGATTAGAGAAAAAAATCAATAAATGTATAAACAAAAAGAGGATTTCAGACTTTAATCAGGTGATTTATTGCACATTTTGTGCCTCCTTTTGCATTAAAGTTGTTAATGTAGTTCTACACAACCGACTTGACTACACTTTACTTTGTCTTCTGGAGTGCCTTGTACAAGAGCAGAATAATAAATATCTTGTGTAACATAGGAATCGAAATAATATTGCTGAAAAAAAGAAGGAAGAATAGAAGAACTTGACCACAGGAGATGAACACAGCATCACAAAACTGAATGCATGTCCACAGGATGATTTCTTGCCTGTTGACTGGGGAGAGGTTTGAAAGCAAAATACTATGCTCCCTTGGAAAAACTGACTGCTTATACAAAAAGGGAGCAGAGAACGGTTTCAAGTTTAAACAGGAACTGTGGGCTGCAGCAGCTTTTGATTGCATAAAGCTGAAGGGACAGTATAATCTGCATTTCAATGGTAGGAAAGCAGGTACAAGTACTAACATCTGATGTCTTTAGACACCGGTGATCCATTTACTGTATGTGCATGTGTCTGTTAAGCATCCTTCCCTAATATGGTGATAGAAGTAATATTCTGGCTAACTTTGGTCCATGCTCTTGTTCAGCATAGAAATACAGACCAATCCCAATGCACATGCAAGACCACGTCTCCTATTTTTGCACATGAAGTCTGATCCAAACTCACTTGAAATTCATGGGTATTTTTCCAGTGATTTCAATGGACTTTGGATATGGTTTGGAGAAAAAAACAAAAACCAAACCAAACCAAAACAAAAATCCTCCGCATTTCGTGACTTAAAATCTTCTACAATCTATTTGCAGAATTACATGAATTAAAGGCATCGGAACAGGCTGCTTTCTGAGAAGTCTCTGGTTTCTGTTGAGCTGGTCATGGGCAGGACTGTAAGCAGTCCCATGCTGCTGCTGAATCTTTGCATGAGAAAATCCTCAAGAAGCAGAATGTATGCTGGGAATGTAAGGCAGTACAGCAATCCTGTCCTGACTTGCAGGACTTTTGAACCCTATTGGGTTCATCAGTCATATTGCCTACAGCCATAACTAATAGGATAGACTATCGGAGTACACTCTTAGATGTTATTGTCCATTGGAATGAGGCAGCTCTAAAGAGAGAGTTGGGCCAGACAGGCAACTTCTACCCTCCTGAGGAGTGAACCATAGCTTGTTACACATATTCTCCCACCTGAGAGAGCAGCAACAATGAAAATTTACCTGGATCACCTAATTCTTTCTGAAATGTGTTTGTCTTCAGTCCCAAAATCACTGCTGAGATAAACACATTCTTATTAGATCCTGGGTCTTCCTTTGTACCATTCCTTTTGAAGCCCTGTTAAAGACTGAACACAGCCAGTATTATTTCACTAACATGTAGACTTGTATCATCGTATTAATGAAAGCAGTCTTCTGACCTTTTTCTGTGGTACACTGTGGAGTAAAGCCAATTTCTAGGGGATAAGGAAATGCTCAGTCAAGTTCACGGCAGATGGCGCTTCTTCCTACATTTGTTATGCAACACTCATAAATTATGATGGTTGTGAAGGTCCTCAGTGCCTTCCATTTTCAGAGTGCAGTGTCCTTTCTGTCTTGGGTTTGATGTGAGGATCACAGCTCAGGCTACAACCCCGCACTGTGACTGCATGCTCTTTCTCATAGACTTTTCTGCATGTGAAATTGTGGAAAAAGAATGTTTTGTTATGTTGCCTGGAAAATTCATAATTAGACACACATCTTTTTGTAGCTAAGATATGCCATCTTATCTTGCAGGCATTGCTTTCTGACAGAATTTCTCCTATAGCTAACTGGATCCAAAATATTTTGAATAATGTGAGAAATCTTCCTCATACATCTGATTCATATTTTTGCCTATGATATTTTGTCTATTTGCCAGGCCTGGGTGGGTTCCTTCTGTCATCCTTCATACAATATTCCTACTGATTCACCTTGTCTTCTTTCTCTGTATTTGGGGCCCAGAACAGGGGTTCCTTGAGCATTTAGCAGTATTACGCCAGGGTGATAGTTAGATATGACTGATAATAGTTGTCTTTTGAAAGTCCCAGAGGCTGAGCATACAGCTGGAAGAAGACAATGTAAGCAGTCCAGTTCTCTGAGATCTTCACATCCCCTGCATTGTCCACCATCTGCTATGAAATTTTTCAGAGCATAAAAAAAAATGGGCATTAACCTTCCTTGCTGCAAGTTCAAACAAAGCCTACAAATCTTTTACCCAAAAAGGTTAAATATACTCCTCCAGTCACAGATAAAGATTTTGTAGTCCAATGAAAAATAAGAAAACTTTGTGTAAATTGTACACAAATAAATATGGTTCTGCAGAGCTATAAAGGATAATGGCTCTGTCCAGCCACTCAAGCATTTGGCATGTAAAATGCATTCATGAAGGTACCACACTTGGGCACACCTGCCTGGTCAACAGCATGGTGCAAAGAATGAAGAAGTCCTCTCTGCTCAGCCATTGCTCATTTGCATCTTACCCCGTCTTAGTAATTCAGGGGTTCAAGGCAGCTGTGCTGCCAGATCACTGAAAATCTATGTGACTTTAGCGGTCTTTCCCAGACTTGCTACAATTTTACCCTGCTAACACAGACACCTAAAAAGAGCAAAAGAAAAAAGGCTGATTTCCTGCAGATTGACTTCACAGGTTACCTTTCACTGAAGTCTGAATAAGGTTCTTGCTTCAAGAAAAACACATGGTCGTCATGAAAAAGCATAGGCTTACATTGAATTTTGTTTGAAAGAAAAGTTATGTTAATGAGGCTTTTGTTTTATGCAGAAAGCAAACTTAGCCAATTAAAAATTAATTAATGAATTAATAGGTTATATGAAACTCAAAAAACCAAACAAAATAATGGCCTTTAAGTTCAGTTTAACTCATTCCATTTTCTGTTTCAATTAGAATCCATTAGGAAAGTAATTGCCAGTATTCATTGGCAGAATTTTTGTAAAGGCTCCCAGATTGCTTGGCTTACACCGTCACTCTGCTCAGCACAGTAAAGCTTCACCAGCATCAAATCTGCACAACTGAGTGAACAGACAAACATGAGGCATATAAAGCTCTTGCACAGTATAGGAAACTGATGGTTAAACTCTACCTTGCTTTAGACAAACTTCACAGGAAAGGATGAGCCCAGTGTAAGATTATCTCCAAATGGCATAAAGCTATTACAATGTAGAGGGGCCTTGTATATCTAATGTACCATTAGATAAATTTCACACATATATAATGTGCCCTAGTGATTTCTGTTGATTGCAATGGCCTCTTGGGGCTAGCTTTGCTGTGAAGAAGGCACGATGCAGCATGGTGCTAGCCAGCATAAAAAAAGACGGCTTAGGGCTCTCTGCATCAGTTTGCTCCAGTGCAGGAGCAAACACAACAGATAGCTGTGCCACATATGAAGTCTTCCCCAAACCATATAGGCTGACAGGCCTAACCCAGCGCACCATACCCAGTGTGGTTACAGGGACAGGTACAGCCTGCTTTCCCTTTTCAGCCTTGGCAGGTTTGTGCCTTGCCCGAAATCAGAATAAACTGAAATACTATGAACTGTGAGTTGTGGTAGTTCTGCCTGGTCAACATCAAGCATTTATAGAAATACAGCTACACTGAGTTTGGTTCCCAAAACCAGTACGAGAAGCAAACACAGGTAAGACTTAAGATCCTACACCAGGCTATAACATAATGCTGTCATTTCAAGAATTTGTTGTTTTGCTTTTTCAGTTAGAATAGAGAGAAATAAACGGTAATGGCATGAATTTGATCCTTTAATGAGTACTGAGTGCATCCGGCTGAACACAAGTAAGTCCCTGGCCTACTGGCAACACAGCAAATCTTCTGTTGGAATTGCTTGCCTGGCTATGCAAATTGTTCTAGGAACAAACTGTTCCTGACTTTAAGATAAGTTGTGAAAAATCAAGCTGACCTCCTTTCTTCAACTGAACTGCAGTTGGATGAGAGGAAATTAATTTTGGCTTATCTAAAACTGGATGAAGATGCAGATTTCAGTATTCATTTGGCATATATTTCATTTTGTTTGCTAGTGAAGTCCAAAGGAGAAAGAACAAGGCGTGATTTTTTTTGTGCCTGATTAGATTCTTCAGAAGTCAGAACAAAACAATGCAACTGCACCACCAAAAAAAGTAAACCTATAATGAGATGGTGGTAAGAGAGGATATGTAGTGTCTTTACAGGTGTTCATTCTCAAAATGTTTGAAAGTTAGACTAGATATTGTCATAGTATCTGGCAAGATGCAAGAGAAACACACAATTACTGACATGTTTGACAGAGAACTAGATTTGTTTGAGCTAAGAAAAGAAGGGATTTTAGCTTCTCAGTACTTCAGGAAAGACTTCATTTCATTCTTGATCAAAATGGGTTTTTTAATTGAGTGAATATAAGCATGTAAAAAAAAATACTACCTTTATTGAAGATTTTTTAAATTAATTCAGTTTGAATGGGAATGACAGTGCTTTTGGTTTTGTGACAATGTTCCTGGTTATTAATCACGACACAACTCTTAAAACATACATTTCTTCATACCTTGAATAGACATAATCTTTTAACATGAAAACCAAAGTATGTGTTACCTTAGAGGCCCTGTATTACACATCCATGAAAAAAAACTCCAAAACATTACTGATGCTTACTCAGGAACACTTGGGATATCAGACTAAATTTTCCTTTGGGAGTACCAAACTTCATATAGAGTCCTACAGTTAGCATGTGCGTTTTGGTAGAAAAGCATGCGGACAACTGCATAAACTTAAGTAGTGATGGACAGATGATTTGGTATTATAATTGACTACTACGATTTATGTAGTTGGTACACGTAACTGCTTCTATGTTACTTAAAATGTCTGACCCACAACAGCCTCTGAAGGAGTGAAAACACTGTGGGACACAAGGGAAGTTTAACAGTAACAGGCATCTTTTGATAACCTTACACTTCTAATGAAAATTCCCTTTTATGCAGGAATCACCCCTTGAGTTCTGTGGCCAAATGTGATCAACACTGTAAAACATACCAACAGACAGTTCATGCTTGATAGGATAATAACTTAAGAAAACAAGATAAATAGGAGAAAGGCAGCATCCATTTCCAACTGTTAGATGAAGACATGTTGGCACTAGAAGATTAAATGGTTTGCTCATGACCACACAGTCTGGTGCAAGGCCATGGAATCACTTCTAGTCTGCCTGAGCTGTCTTGTGTCTATTGCCTTAAATATAGAAATAACTGTTTATATAGCATATATAGCAATACACTTTGATAAAGTTTGCTTCTAAAGCTATGACTATCTCATACTGAAGAGCTAAGTATTTTGATTATTCAAATCATTTAAGGTCAAGAGAAGGTTTAAAGATATTTCTTCTTCAATGGTATTATGCTTTTCAGAATTAAATATTAAATCAAAGAAAAACATCTAATGTTTATGTAAGAAGGACCTCTCTAGATGGCATAGGGCATTTGACATTACGTCAGGAGGTTATTGGCACAGGAGTTGGCAGGGCTCATCAAAAGGGCTTTAAACTAAAATTGAAGGGAGATTGGGATGAAACCAGGCTCTTTAGAGGTAAGCCTGGTTGTCGTGTGCCAATGTCTGTGGGAGATCCCTCGGTCTGCTGACTCAGTGAAGGTAGGGGATGGAGATCCATGCAGCAGCAGAGATGTGAGGGACATTGATGGGTTAGAAAATATGGCTGTGCCTGGGAATGGCCAGGTAGGAATTATGGCTTCTCCCAGAGTCCTGGTTTGAGCGACACACAGCTAAATTATCTTCCAATACTTCGGAAAACTGCATTTTTAGAAGACTATCTGAATTTGTGAAAATATTTACTTTATAACCAGCTATGGTATGTGGGTTTCAAGGTCTCCGTGTTAATTTTGATCTCGCCAGGTGCAGGGATGAGGAGGAGTGAGACCTGGGCATTTGACCCAAGCTGGCCAGCACGATTGTTTCATATCATGAATGTCACATTTAACATAAATTAGAAAGTTTGCTGTGAAGTGCTTTCTCTCCCTTGGTGGTGGCAATCCAGAGAACTTCTTGCCCTGGTGCCGGACCTCTGAGGCCTTCTCCTTCCTCCCGAAGCTGTAGCGCTGGCAGTGTCCAACATTTGCTGTCCACTGCTGGGAGTGCACAGCTTCTTCCTGATAGAATTGGCTGAGTATAATCCTTGTATATTTTATATTGCTATCGGGATCAATGTTGATTCTTTAGTGTTACTAATGTTAATTATCTAGTCTTATTCTATTAAATCTGTTTATATTTCAACCCCTGGATTTCCTTGTTTTTTCCCCTTTTCCTGGATGGGGAGGGGTCATTGGGTGATAGAATAATTGTCGAAATGACAATAAATTGTTGTGGGTTTTCTCAAACCAGAACACCCAGCAAAAAGGTAATGGGACCAATAACCCAACTGAAATGCTTCCACACTAATGCACACAGCATGGGCAACAAACAGGAGGAGCTGGAAGCCATTGTGCAGCAGGAAAACTATGACGTAGTCATCATCACCGAAATGTGGTGGGATGACTCATGTGACTGGAGTGCTGGGATGGATGGCTATAAACTCTTCAGAAGAGATACGCAAGGAAGGAGAGGCGGTGGGGTGGTCCTGTATGATAGGGAGTGTTATGAATGTCTAGAACATAATGACGGTGACAATTGGGTTCAGTGTTTATGGGTAAGAATCAGGGTGAGGGCCAACAAGGCAGATATCATGGTGGGAGTCTGTTATAGACCACCCAACCAGGATGCAGGGGCAGACTCTATAAACAGCTGGGAGAAGTTTCCTGATCGCTAGCCTTTGTCCTCATGAGGGACTTCAACTTACCAGATATCTGCTGGGAATACAATACAGCAGAGAGGGAAAAGTCTAGGAGGTTCCTGGAGTGTGTTGAGGATAACTTCCTGACACAGCTGGTGAGGGAGCCGCCTAAGGAAGGTGCCCTGCTGGACCTGTTGCTTGTAAACAGAGAAGGACTTATGGGAGATGTGAAAGTTGAAGGCCATCTTGGGGACAGTGATCATGAAATGTTTTTGATTCTTGGAGAAGCAAGGAGAGTGGTCAGGAGAACTGCCACCTTGGACTTTCAGAGGGCAGACTTTGGTCTTCTCAGGAACCTGGTTGACAGAGTCCCTTGGGAGGCAGTCCTGAAGGGCAAAGACATTGAGGAAGGCTGGACATTTTTTAAGAAGGAAGTCTTAAAGGTGCAGGAGCAGGCTGTCCCCATGTGCTGAAAAACAAGCTGTCAGGGAAAAAGACCAGCCAGGCTGAACAGAGTTATGGTTGCAACTCAGGGAAAAAAGGAAGAGAACTGGCCCCAGTACCGAGCCCTGGGGAGCACCACTTGTGACCGACAAGGTCCTGCTTGACAAACCTGATCTCCTGCTATGACAAGGTGACTTCCTTAAGGGATGAGGGAAAGGCTGTGCATGTTGTTTACCTGGACTTCAGTAAAGCCTTTAACACCATTTCCCACAGCATTGTCCTAGAGAAACTGGCTGCTCATGGCTTGGGTGGGTGTATTCTTCGCTGGGTAAAAAACTGGCTGGAAGTCTGGGACCAAACAGTGGTGGTGAATTGAGGTAAATCCATTTGGTGCCTGGTCACAAGCTGGTCACAAGCGGTGTTACCCAGGGCTCAGTGTTGGGGCCTGTTCTCTTTAATATCTTTATC
>RSEF01000002.1:62168197-62212952 GCA_003993805.1 Himantopus leucocephalus
TCAGAGGGCTCTACCATTTGTTTCAGGGCGTCTCTTACAAGAGCGAACACAAAAAATGTAAATGAAAAATAGAGCAGCTATTCTTCAGAGCAGCTTTCCACGGCATTTTTGGATATTCTTAGAGGAGTACCAGCGGCTGATTTCAGCAATAAGGAAGGTGAAGGTACTGAAGAGAAGCACAATGGCAACACTGCACTTAAAGGACTCATGCTGAAAAAAAAAAAGGGGGGTGGAGAAGAGGCTACAATAACAATTCTTATTTTGAAATTTTATTAGAGAAATTTTGCTTATCAAAGAAAGTTCCTGGTTCTCCTCAGCATCACTGTTTGTTAAGGATGTTTCCAAAGAAACGCATTAAATTGGCCATTCATAATTCAGCTATGCGTTTCACCCCCCTCTTTTTTTTTTGTGTGTGGGAAGAAATAAATGTGATCACAAACTTTTGAGCTGAACAGAAAGATTTCTGTGATTAGAAAACAGAGGAATTCAGAACAGTGACTCTATTTCTGTGAACAGATTAAACCATTCATACAGGAAACCAAATCACAGTTTGTTTAAAAAAACCCAAACAAACATCAGAATTGAACTTCCTTTTCTTTACACAGAAAAATGAGAATAAAGAAAAAATCATCTATGCTTCAAAAAGGTGATATTTTGTGCTCATAAACACAGAATTAGAGAAATACAATAGAAAAACATAATCAGAAAAATATTAAATAACATTCACAGAGAATGAAACCCTGGTAGTCTGTGCAAAATCTATTAAAATATTTATCATTTTACAGTCTTCCTTTCTTATATCATGTTTGGAATTGAGAACTGTTGGTATTGCATCTTTAGAAAGGCAATTTTCCTTATGTTTTCTGGGAAGTCTCAAGCTTAATCAATAAGCTCAGTTTCATGTGCTATTAATTATTTTTAGAAGGTTGACATTATAAGCAAACTAGCAGGGTATTTAGTTGATTCACCGTAAATATTTCACTTTAGGAGATGAAGTTCATTTTATATATTAATCAAAATGTAATTTTCCTTAGTAATACACAAATATAATGGTTTTCACCTGTGTGCCTTTATGTCAGCAGGTACACAATTTATGAACTTCACAGAGGCAATACGGATACAAAGTTGATTTTTAAAATATATAGCTAGTATTTTCTTAAATTACAAGAAGAATGCAATTAGTAAAACTTGCTATTTCCTAAAATTTAACTTATTTATGAATAATATATCTGTTCCTTGGATGATTAGGTTCAGTAGACATATAATGAAAGATACGGTATTCAAAAGAGGTATTACTCTTTTGAAGAAAAACAAATCTCGTGTAAAAAAACAAACAACTCAAAATGAAAACATACTGGGAGAAATATTTTTTCTCCAGACAACATAACAATTATTTCAGAAATAGTCAGATATCACCTTTGAATTAAGCATATAATACTGCTGAAACAACCACATAAAAAAGAAGGTCTTTTTGCTGATTGTACGTGTGTTGTCTAGAACAACAAGAAATCTCAGACAAGAGGCATTTTTTTGCAAACCAAATGCCCCATATAGGAAACTTGACCAATAGAGTGATAGAATAGAAAAGATATTTTTTCCTCCTCTTTCTAGACCAGTTTACAATTCTTCTGAGGTCCCCTGAAATGGACAGCCACGCCAGTGGATCTTCTTTCCAATTTCCTCCTGCTCACTCCAGGAAAACTCAACGCCTGCAAAAAAAGGGTATTGCCTTATCCAGATGAAACCTGGGCTTTGCTTTCTAATTCCACATACTTGCCCTTGATTCACAATTACAAATATGTGCCCATGGCAATTAAAGCATTTAATTTCTATCCACAAAGAAGAGATTCATTTTCAAAATGGATTCTGTTGTTTTTAAGAAAGTCTTCAATTTCCTGAGGCAAAATGAATAATATGTTGTACAAATATATAATTTAAATATATGAAATGTAATAATTATGGTAATGCTAATATCATAAATATTAGCAGAAATTCTTAATAATATTTTGTATGACTGTGGCAATACTCCCAATTTATACAGAAAACTAGGACTACTTTTAGTTTTGGTACCACACTGCAAGCCAGTGGACGGTGCCATTGAAGTCTTGCTTACCAGGTAGCTGGGAACTTGTGAGAGGGGACTTAAATGAACCCACCTGCCATCTTTGCAGTATCTTCCTACCAGAAAGGTCTTTTTTGTCCTCTTCTCTCTAACTCTGTGTAACTTCACGGGCAAAGCGGCCCCTAACAGATTCTGCTAACACATGCAGGCAAAATCATTTCCTAGCACCAGAGTGTTACCATATAGATGTCAATCGAATCCTTTGTTGTTTCAGCACTTTGTGCAAATGCAGTGCAGAGTTTACGGTAAGATAATTAGATATAACTACTTGGTGTTCTCACTCCTCTTGTCTTGTAATGGCTTTTGAAAATCATACCCGATGGCCAACAGTGACTTGGCAGCAGCCATTAGTTTTATCCTTTTATTGGAAAGCTCACTGAGAAATGTTTAATGGCATTGATACAGTTTTATGTATTTATTTAACATAAATCAAATAACAACATGAAAAGCCACTGCACCTAAAGGTGACTCTTACAGGCACTTGTAGCATCATGGCAAGAACAACTTAGGAAGTGAGTACTTCATGCACACTGGGAGAAAAGCAGAGCACAAATGTCACCTGACTATTTTTCAAATATGTGAATTCTAATCTCAGTATATATTTTAGATTCCATCTACAAAATTTTAAGCAAGTGTTACCCCTAAGCCCTTTGACAGTCCTCTAAATAACAGGTTTACAGATAATGATGTGCACATGTCTGCACACCTGGAAAAGGTAGCATGGATTTCAAGCCTTTGCAAATATTCTAAAATCTTTGCCTTTCTACTCCATTTCTTAATTGGCTGGTCACAATTTCATTCAGAATAGCTGCTTGTTGTATTACGGCCTCAGATGAAACCAAATACTTGCTTCACTTCGTAGAAGAGCAGCCGAAATTAAATAGCCCTACATTTTGATTCTCATTTAGAAATTCATAATACAGTTCAGGAAGCGTATGTCCTCACTAAGATTTAAAAGAAATGGTTGCCAACAATCCCAGAAAGACTGAAATATCAGCCAAGGACAGAAGAAAGGTAAAATAATCCTAGGTCTTCTTATCATGTCTCTTATATCTGAACCAGAGAAGACAGGTAAGTGAGGAGTCTGTTATTCCAACTCTGGGTAATTAAATGATCCAGAAAGCAATGCAATTACTTGTGAGGACAAGGATGGGATAAGATAAAGAAACCCCTTACCTCATGTATTTTGGAGTGCAGAATCTGTGTCTGAATACTATTTTAATCCTTGCTGCAAAGCTTTCTATACCTCCTGAAGGCTTGATCCTGGAAGGTGCTGAGAATCATCTTTGGGATGATCTATTCATGTACTTAAGTGTTTCTGGATTGGGTTAGATTGCTCACATTTTGCAGAATCAAGTGTCTGTTGGGTCTGACTGTTTTTAAATTATAAGCCTGATCTGAGACGCATTTCATGTACGTAGCTTCAATTGATTTTGATAGTTTTTACATATATGGAATGCAACACTCAGGATCATGCCTGGAGCACAGCAGAGAATTATATATTGAAAAGTCTATTGAAAAACAGTTGTGTAAACATGACATTCCCTACAGCATATTGAAATTCATCTTTCTGGAAAACCATTCTGTGTTTAAACTGTGCATGCTTTGCATAACAAAAACCTACACCATACAACACTAGACTATTTCAGGACTTGAAAGGCTGATGCTAAAGTTTCAAAACTCGAAGCCTTGGAAACGTCACTATTTTTCTCTTCAAGAATGGATTTTTGAGCTTGATTACTATTTTCTTCTTTTAGTTTTTTCATTAGAGTTATGAAAGTGCTGTGTGGTATGTCTCCATGGAAGAAAAGAGTACAAAAAGGGAACAGCCCACAAAACCCAATGCAAATATAGAAAAGTTAAAAAACATGCCATTTTCTGGCATTTTTTTTAGCTCTACTATTAAGGCTTTGCTGAACCAAAAATTTATAGCAAGAGAGAAAAACAACAGAAACAGTGCTAAGCATTTTTAAAGCCACGGGAATTGCACACAGCCTAATCCCATGTACTTTTCAGAAGTGGTTCTTTTCTTGATATCTCTAAATACTGATTTCTCTCCCTCACTCCTAGACTGAGAGAGTGTGCCAATGGTTAACATGAACAACAGCTACAAAAAAATCCTTCTGGTTTTCCAGAAAGACACAGAAGAGTATGTTTGCTTTTCAGGAAATTTGAAGACTGATGTAAGAAAAGTCTGAAACGCTTCACAGAATGATAGTAAAGCACAATGTAACCTAATGAATGTTCATAGAAGTTGGCATAATGGTTAGGACAGCTTTAACTTTTTTCCCTAAAATGTAGATCAATATCATTCAGCAATCTGCTCATTTCTAACTGCTAAAATCCTTTCTCTGGTCTTGCAGTCCTCTTGCAGGCTCTGGATACTTGGAAACATGGGGGAAGTACTTATCATGCTTAATGACAAGATTATAATCAGATTGCTGTTCTCTTCCTCCTGTTATATACAGGCGGTTTTGTAAAGTGTTTCCTGGTGAAAGGCCCATCACAATAATTTTTATTTCTTTTCCTCTCATGAGGTTTGACTTCAGCATAAGCAAAAAAGTGAGCAAGCGAGCAGAGACGTCAACCAAACTATCATAACCCAGAAAAACACCAGGAAATGCTCAATGCTGTGAGGGGAGGGATCAAAATCTGCACATTCCAATTCCTTCTAACAGCAGCAGCCTTTCCAGGGGCATATTCCAAAGTTAGCACTTTTTCTGAGAGCTGAGGCTGAACAGCGAGGATAAGGGACAAGGGAGCAGCTGCTTGCTTTGGACTGTTTCACTGGCAATATTGCTGGGTTTTGCTGTAAGCAGTAATGGCTTCTATTCAGCAGCTTACAGTCCTCCTCTCTCACTCATCCTCAGTAGGAGTATAATGCAGCTACAGCTGAGACACGACTATTGATGAGTAAGCTAACCTGCCAAGATGGAAAAGGAGAAAAAAACACCCATGTAGTAGTATGGCATGGTAAACATTCAAAATCAAAAAAGATGGGCTTAAATTACAGGTTTTTTTCTAGTAAAGGCTCCTGGTTTATGCTTCTTGCCCTTTATGTGTAGCATAGGATCCTTTCAAAGTAGCCCCATTCTTCCTTTGGAGCCTTTATGGGGGGCAGTGCAGGAGGTTAATATCATGTATAGTCTATTTGTTTTCTTATAATATTATGCACATATACCAAATACACAAAAGTTCTCTCACACATGTACTTTGCTAAAGCAAACAAGTACAAGTTTATGGATGAGATACGTCCCTAAAGTGAGTCCAATAGCATGTTGTGAATTAATGGAGGATGCAAGCTTCTGGGTCAAATAGTTCCCCCCCTCAATTTGGGTTCTCAAAGAAGGAAATTTTTGACCCAGGGCATCCTGCAAGAGTGCAAAATAGTCTTCCAAGGGAAATGGTAGCTCCTAGAGTCCTGGAGACAGACAATTATGAATGACTTGATGAAAAGTGGTAATGGAATTTAGAACCATGTGATTTTTCTTACAGTGTTCGCTGCAAACTACATAATGCAGTACATGGAAAAATTTAGAAGACTATAAATCATGCAGGACTTTAAGGAGTTCTCTGTGTTTCCGATTTCTTTCTAAGCATTTCAGTAAAGTTACCTTAACTCTTCTGATAGATGTGACAAATTTCTCTAGTTGATGTTGTGAATTTCCAGAGGAGATCACAGACCATGAGGAACAGAATGGTGTCTGAAAGTTATTATTAATTCACTTCCTATTCCTTGTTAATTTCTAAAGTATTTTTGAGGCTCATTTTTTCCACATGGGGTCTTTTCAGAAATATAGCAATAAATGCACTGATTTTGCAGCTCTACTTCTCTTGAAACAGCTAATATCTATCCACTGAGAGATCCATCCATGAAACAACCCTAATAATGTCATTTAAAACATGGAGAGTGTTGTGCTTGTTTTGCTTCTGTATTTTGGAACCCATTGCTATTCAATTTAGTACTCTAAATGAACTCATATCATATCCCATTATTGAAGAAAATGACCACCTGCCTCCCCCATATGTTGATTTCATTTTTAAATACTGCCATTTGAAAGTCTTGAAACTCATTAAAGTGACAGGGTTTTCAGAACACAGACTCTGGCACTCAGAACAAAAGATATGGGGAAACACAATCTGAATTTTTAAAATTATTTCAAAACAAGTTCTGTTTCATTTTCCACTCTTTCATCTCTCTTGTAGCTTTCCAAATTAAAAAAAAAATGTTGCTAGTTATCTTTACAGGATTTGTCATTTTGCCTGGTAGTTTATAGTCTATTTAATTATTATTATTGCTTTCCAAAGTTTTATTTTTATACAGTCTTTAAGTCTTTTGAAACAGTAGAACTCAATTTTAGTTTTAAATTACTGACTTTCTTGCAAGCTACCTCCCCGAACAGAACAGACATTGAAAATGTGACCTAACCTTGTCCAGGCTTTGGGTTGTCTGCATCTGATGGTCTAGCATGGCTACTACAGATATTTTAAAAGATACCAATTCAAAGACAGGTAAGGGTCTAGTCTGAAGGTTAGATCAAGATATATTCTTGAAATCCTTATTTACTATTAATATGGAGTAGGATTTTGCAAAATAAGACAATTCCATTTTTGATGATACTGCAAACACTATGGGTTCAGCAAATATCCCCACAAGTCTTCATTATCTCTACATACTATTCTATAATGCTTGATTGTGGGGTAGGTAAGATCTTGGCCCTAGGTGGATAGCCGAAATGGCTCACAAGTTAGATTATATCATTTAAATCTGAGTCCTATCTCGGAGAACTGCCAGAGGCATGTTGTTGCAGAACTACAAAATGTTCAAACAACTCAAAATACGGTATACACTATTACACCCAATACTATATGGGCAAATGTACTTGCACAGTTACATTACTGTCTTTCATATAACAATGTAAAAGCCATTAATTTATCCTGTATTTTAAGATCTTGTCCAACTTTTTCATTTTCATTAAGGGATTGTGATTCACCAGATACACTCACTGAAACAAATATTAAAATGCTTCTAGTACTAAAGGAGGCACAGCTGGGTTTTCTGTACTTCAGTCTTAAGTCTTAGGCGATGAGATGTAAACTTCCGCTTCTACCATGATGCATGCCCTCGCTTTGGGTATAACTTGCTGACTTTTCCTGAGTCTCTGGCTGCCAAGACCTTTAGGCTTTTTGGAAAACTTTATTCTTTCTGTCTCTCACATGCCTCTCTAACAAAGATAATATTATTACTTTTCAAGAATTTTCTGAGGATAAGGATGCTTTCAGTTACAGAGAAAGATAGAAATACTGCCTTGTTTCACAGTTTCCCAACCATTTATAAGGAAGGAATTTTTCATTTAAAACTGATAGCAAATCCATTTCTCTGGAACCAAAATTTCAAATTTCTGCCAATTCCAGAGGTCCCAAAATGAATGTGTGCCCAATTATTACATCATGACACTGCTTGCTGCTGCTCACTGTACAAGCGGACAGCTCAAACCATGTAAACCTTCCCATTAGGCGTGCTGTGTCCTGTGAGGACAGCCAGAAACTCTGGGATCTCTGCTTCATGAAGTGTTTGATGACAGGGAGCCCTCACAGAGACAGAGATTCACGTCTGTCATATTTTTTTCAGTTGTGGATTTACTCCTGTAAGTAAGCAACACCAGTGATGAATTACAGGGAAAAACACAGAAAAAAGGCCATAATGGGGCCATTTCCCTACCTACAGAAAGCAGGTCACACTTAGCAGACTTATTGCACCTGTTTCATACTCTGGCTGCTAAAGGTCTGGAAAAACAGGTTTTTTGGCTGCTGCTGTGGGGGACCTAATCAGAGAGTGGTCCCTCCTAGAAAAACCGGCAGCTTTCAGATCCATTTCTTCCCTCCCATTGGTAGAAACAGGAGACAAAAGTCTGGCTCTGTAGGGCTTTCCCCACAGTTCTCAATCCCCGCTCTGTCCTTTGTCCTTCATTAAACCCTATCCGTGGCAGGAGCAGACTGCCCTTGGCCCTTTTTTTCTTGCCTGCACTGCAGAAATGCCTTGAAGTAACTTTGCTAAAGATCGTGGCAATTTACCAGCTTTCTGTCTCCAGAGAGATGCGCATGACAGGGGATGTATTTAACAACTAGGGAGCCTATAGGTGACAACAGGGAAACTACAAAATTGCAAGGATGTTGTCTAAAGAGGAAAGCAAAGCAGCTGACACAGGCTGACACTGGCACAGACGCACTTGAATGGCATCTGAATATATAAGCAGTATATTGAGTGTTCTCTGTCGAATCTCCTGCACGATCCAAAAGCATTTTGAACTCACAGAAAGTGCCGTCTAAGAATGGTGTCTTTTCACAACAATAACTAGGAATTTGAAGAAACAACAGAACACTGGACTGCTAAACTTGGAGAGCTGTCCAATTCCTGGAATTACTGAACCTGAATAAGATTAAATCATTTCTAAAAAAGCCATTTTATGAATTAGAGGGAAGGAAGGTCAAAGGAGTATGTTTAGAGAATCCACAGTAGTTCTTTGAGCAAACTTGCTGAATAAGCTCACCTCTAGGGCAAGAGCACAGCTCAGATAATTTGCTAACGCAAATGTGAAAATAAAGGAAAATTTCATCAAAATGCATAAAAAATCAAATGCAAAAATGTAAAGAATCAGTCACAGCTGAAGTGACACATCTGCATGCAAAAAACCATGGTGTTATGAGTAAAGATCTTCTGTGAACTCACATCCAATAGAAACAAACATATACCCTATTAAAAGAATATCAGCCAGGTGATATTTTACATATGCACAACTAGAGGGGAGTTTGAGAGAGGAATTGCAGAACCATTTTTGGTCAAAAGTGTCTTTTTAAAGAAAGGTATCAGTTCTTCTATCTTTCACACTTGAAAAAAGCTAAGAAGCTATCAAAATGTATTTCTATGATACTTTTAAGGGTAATGTTTTATAACTGAAAGCACTTTTCTAAGGTTTTATACTGTTTGGAAGCTATGGATGAATTTGAAAACCAGATATTTCAGAATTACCAGAAAAACCCACCTGTATCTTAGAAAATAGGTTTGTGAAAACTGGAGATTACAGGTTTCAGCCTTACTCCATTCAAAAAGATTTCTCAGCATTTTAAAAATTTTTGGAGGTAAGAAAGTAGTAAATTGCTGAGTCTATGCATGACAGTGACACAGTGCAATATAAGCAACTCATACTCAGTCTGTCACCAGATGCAAACACAAAAAAGCGAAACTCAAATAGACAGCTGGACAATAATAAAAGCTATGTCTGCAATATGGAGTTGGGCCTGTCCGTGTTGGCCCAAGGTGTAAAAAAAATTATCCCCCTCAGGTGATTTTATTGTGCCAGCAGAACCTTGGTGTAGATGCAGTAATGCTAACAGAAGATGTTTTTTGGTGTTATTCAGGGACTTGGTGTTATTAAGCAAGCCAAAGAGCTTGTGTCAGCATGCTCTGTGTCTACACTAAGGGGGTTTGCTGACAGCGCAGCAGAACCTCTCTAGCGTAGACAAGGTTAAAGACTTCCAGAATGTGCAAGAGAGGGAAACAGGATTATAATCTCACAAAGCCAAATTGCCGTTTTATAATGGTATGATCATAGTATGAACACGATCAAAATAAATAGCTGTTAGAATAGTGAAGATCCAAAGATAGCTATAAAGTCAGAGATTTCAGTTTATACAGGTTATGCCTACAGTAGGAAGAGATCCTTGTAGCATCCTAGTGGCATTCAACCTGAATAACTGATTCATATAACAAAAACACAATCAAAAGTAAGCAAACTTGTTCAGAGCAAGCATTTCATGGTAGTGTCTCCAAAGCAAAGCTAATAAAAGGCTACCAAAATGTTTTTTTGAGGCCATGATGATTTTCAGAGTATGAGACCTTGAAATGTATAAAATAATCCAACCATTAAAAAAGAAAAAATGAGAGCAATAACATACACTGGAGAGCACAAAAACAAGACAAACTTCACATCATTGCAAAAGCTACAGAGACCATGAGTTGGAAAAGCTGTACGATAACCCTTGAAGCAGCTTATTTGCATAAACCCAAAGAGTTGAAACAATGCTCATTGCCAAATTCCTGCAATTGAAAAAGTATTTTCTGAGTTGACTAAAGTAGAAACTGTGCAGTTAGAATGCTAAAGGCAGACACCAATGATTGCTGGAGCAGGCAGTTACTGCACTCATTTTGTATGCCAACAGGTAGATTCAGTGGCCCAAAAGGACTTGTCACCTGTGATAACTTCCGCTGTACAAATCTTAACATGCAATGACAGAAGCTCTTGTATATTTTTTCTGTAAGCCGTAGACAAATATGTAAAATTACATATAAGCCTAGATGGAACTGCAATAAAAGTTGTATACTTGACAAATTCACTCAGTGATTAATTGCTTCACCTAACACCCAAGCAACAAACAAATAATCTTGCATCAAAGGCATTCTGGGCAATGAAACAGGTGCACAAACATTGCAAAAGAACAACTTATCACAGTTGTTCCTGGTAGAAAGTATGATGAACATCTTCATGGACAGGAAACTGAGTAGAAAGTGATCCCTTTAAATACATACAAAAAGGATTAGCATCCACATGCTGGCTTCTTCTCCAAAGTCACTTTGCGGTATTAAAACATAACAACTGAATAAGTACATGAAGAATTACATTTGACTGAAATACAAAGAAAGCTTAAACTAAGTCCATTATATGCTGGTTTCTAGAGAGTGATAGAAAGACTCCAAGAGAGAAACAGAAAGGACAAAAAACAGGGAGGATTCCTCCTGGTGTTTATACTGTTGGGATGGTCAGAAAGACCGTTTCAGAATGAAAAACACCCAGCTGTTTCCCAGCAAGCTAGAAAGAGGTAAGCATCCAACAGGTTTAATACATAAGAGCGGTCAACCAGAATAAAGCCTTATAGGAAACAGGGACTTCTGCCAAGACTGTATTAAGCTATTTTTGGACTGAAGTCTCTGGAAACTTCTAAAGAACACACACCCCTTTTATTAAGCACTGTGGTCAGGCTGATTGCAAACTGGGAAATAGTCATGATACAAGTGTATCATACAAGGGTCCCAGCACAAGAACAGCATGGACTTGTTGCAGCAGGTCCAGAGGAGGGCCATGAAAATGGGCAGATGTCTGGAACATCTCTCCTATGAAAAAAGGTTGAGGAAGTTTGGGTTGTTCAGCCTGGAGATGAGAAGGCTCTGGGGAGACCTTATCGCAGTCTTTCTATATTTAAAGGGGGCTTACAAGAAAGACAGAGAGAGAACCAAGAACCAAGGCCTGTAGTGACAGGACAAGGGGCAACAGTTTTAAAGTGAAAGAGGCTAGATTTAGATTGTCTATAAGGAAGAAATTTTTTATGATGAGGTGATGGTGAGACACTGGAACAGGTTGTCCAGAGAAGTTGTAGGTGCCCCATCCCTGGATGTATTCAAGGTCAGGTTGGTCAGAGCTTTGAGCAACCTATCTAGTGAAAGATGTCCCTGCCCATGGCAGAGGGGTTGGACTAGATGATCTTGAAGATGCCTTCCGACCCAAAGCATTCTATGATTCTATGATGAAAGAGAGTCTCAGAAAGGACATCTTTGCTTTGACCATACAGATAGAAACTTAAATATTTTTAGGAAGAGTCTCACAAAAGAAAACAGAAGACAAGGGAAAGAATAAAGTTTAAATCATGCCCTGACTTGGCTTCTCTCTTTTTATACTTTTACACCATGCACATCCTTTTCAGGCTAATTATCCAGTTTCTTATATAAACTTATTGACCGCTAATTTACTATTTCCTTTTTTAGGATTGATTATGCAAGTTGCAGTTGCAAGACAGAGCCCCTAGACAATACTAGATATGTCTATGTTTACATCCAGAGCTAGAAAGCATATATATTATGGAGTTTATTTTCAAAATGAGAGGCTTCTGGACTGAATTTCTGTACTATCTTGCAAATACCACAAAATTGCTGCCCTGCAGGGACATTCAGAAAGTAGTACCCACGTAATCTGTCACTCCCTGCTGGAGCTCATATCCCAAAGTAATATTATAATGAGGCTTTTGGTCCTCATTAGAAGAAAAGTAGGTAGAAAGCTTATTTTATTACTGTAAAATCCAGCCCAATGTTAACCAGTCAAATTAGAGAAGAAAATATTAATAATAGTGACATATTCTCCTATGCGTATTATCGTTCAGTTCCAAATGTTCCTTTGTGACTAAAGCCACAGATACAACAAAGGAGGCCTCAGAAGGGCGAGACAGCCCTTTCTCAGCTACTTTCTTTCTCAAGACTCCTAAAATGCAAATCTATGCAGGAGTCTTATTCTCATAAACTGAGAGTTGGAAGCACTAAACCACCTTAGGGAGAGAACACATAATTTTGCATCTTTCATCATTTTGAACTTGCCTAGTACATAACTTCTAAAGGAATGAATGAAAACACCTTGATTAGCTCAGGTGGAAAGCAGAGGCTCCTTAGAGCTGCTGTTTATGAACAGAAATCCAAGTTGTAGCAAATTTCTTACTAGAGAAGAAATCGGGGTCAAAGGAACAAGTACAGGTAATTTGTTTGATGCAGGAGAGTTTGTTTTATGATAAAGTGCACACCACTTAGAACAAAGGCTACACAGTGAGCGCAGGCAACTCCTTCCTTTTTCAGGAATATCTGCCTGGAGCTGTTACCTAGCTCTCAGCAGACAACCCTGAGTGAATCCAAATACTGGATAAAGCTAGTGAAAATCAAGTAAAGAGCAGATTTTCTGGTGGCTTACAGAGATTTCCCCAAAAGCAGATGTCTCAAAATTAACAGTCAGCTAGTACTCTCCTACACCAAAAGAAATGGTCAGATTAAAGAAAAAATTTCCACTGTAGGAGTGGTGAAATACAGAGACAATTTGCCCAGAGAGGTTGTAGAACCTCCATCCTTGAAAACTCAAATAGACATGGCCCCAGGCTACCTCACCTAAGCTGGACTTGCTTGGACTAGGGGGTTTCAACTTCCAGAAGCCACCATCAACCTATTGTTTCTCCATGACAAGGTGATTATCCTCAATACCTCCTCACATGGGTTGGCTGTTACAACAATACTTAAAACATTCCTCTTAGGATATGCAGCATTCAACAGACATTAAGTGATGTAACTTTGTTATATTCCTGCAAGGAATACATCATTTGTCTCTGACTCTCTCTCTCTTACATGGGTAACAAAACTGAGATACACTGAAGTGCAGTGAAGTAGAAATTTGACCGATTTCAGATGGGAAATTTAGTATTTTTGCTAGTACCATTCTGCCTGGTTGCTTTACATACTTGAAAAGCAGTAAAAAAATATAATTAGAGATTTGAGCATCACAGACTATATAACTCGTGCAGCTGATAACACAGTCACTCTAGTATATACAGATGCAGAAAGAATACAAAGGCACTGTAGTATAAAATTGAGGCGGTAAATCATCTATTTCAACAGATTAGTTTTCATTACTAAGCACTAACTCAGTATAACCATCTGGGTCAGGCTCTTTTGTGTTGGCTGACCCACGTCACCAATATATCAATGAACGCTTTGTATACAGCAACTAGTGATCAATCATAATGTAAGATTTTAAACAGAAAAAAAAAGTCATCATGCTCAGTAAAATTCCCTTTATCGTTCTTCTCCAGGCCTTCTGTGTGTTTTCTTGCCAGTCTCTCCCTACCTTTCTTATCTTTTTTCCCCTTCTTCTCAGCCAGGCTTAGCCCTACCTCTCCTAGGCTCAGCAATAAGAGGATTTTCTTCTTCGTTCATTTAATTTTAGATAAACGTTGAATTGGGAGTTGTACATTACCCCTGATTCAGCTGTCTTGCTGAAAAGTCAGTGGGAGACTTAGTCTGAGTTGCATGTGAATGGACTTCAGAGATACATGCTATATAACTAAAAGCTCGGGGGAGAAAAAGGCAGTTAAGGAAAAAAAATTAGACTGTTACCATCAAGATGCAGCTTAAAGCGGCCCCTGATACACATTTTGGCTAAAATCCTTTTCTGACTTTCTAACAAGACTGCTTGAAGCAAGATACAGGCAAATCTAGCTTTTCTGAAAATGTTGAGATAGAAAACACATACAAGTTGAAAGCTTCAAAATGTCAGGTCCTTACCAGACACAATCTGAACTTAAAAACTAGGTTCAAACCCAAGTGCTGTGAAAGTCCAAGGGATCAGAAATCAGAAATAGTATTTTGGGTCCTCATCACTTATGATTAATACAGCTGAGCTCAGAATTTCTGCCCTCTTCCTTCCTACACCCTGTATAATAACAGATATTCACGTTTGTCCTCATTTCTAATAAATTACTTCCAGGCGTATGTTGATATGCAGCCCTTTCTTAAGTGGCTGGGAAGGACCTGTCTCCTGACCCTGTATCTGACAATAAACTGACTTGTAGAGGCATCCAGCCTATCACGATGTACCGATTCAATTTAGAGCTTGTAGGTAGGAAAGAATCCCTTAAAAAAATCCCTTGTTCTTTTCATTGACATCAGTAGGAAATCTTTTATTGACACCATGAGGGAAAACTTAAAATAAGGCTAAACGCTTTTTAAAAACAGAGTTTAAAGGTTTTTCTCCAGTTGTCTGATGCGATCCTACCAGCAATGTGGAATTTTGCAGCCACAGTGTGATTGTGTGTGGTACCTACTTTCAGCAGAGTCTGGAAAGATTCACAATTAAGACACAACCAGACAGGAATTTCAAAGCTGCTATTGTTGCAATTCAAAGACATGTAAAGTTTGCATATATTTTTATACTTTAAAAGGCAACATTACTTTCAGGAAACTGACCAAGCATTAATTTTAGGAAACTGACCGAAGCCTGATACCTATTTTCTTTCAAAACATTTGGAAATTATTTGAAAATTAAGGCATGTGTGACTTTCAAAGAGTATTAAAAGGAAACATTTTTTTAATCATAAAAGGCATACTTATTTTTCCGTAAAATGGATATAATAATAAACAGGGTTTCTTTTACTTATCAATGCAAATCTGTTGATTTTTACATTAAACTGTTATTTCACTAGAATAAAACTCATACAATAGCCTTAGATTTTTTTTAGACTTTTGCCTTTTGGATCTCAAAGAACTTTAAGAAATGTAATTTGTATCATTAGTCCCACTGGAGTTATGAAATAAACACGGGAGTACTAGAACTTAAGTTTATATAGAAACAGTGGCAAAAAGTGTTTTTTTTTTTTTTGATTCCTGCCTGTAAATCTGACCCTCTATAGCTTAAATGCCCATGTCTGCTTACAGATAAAACTCTGGTACCATTCACAATGGGGACTTCAGAGGGAAAGAATCTCATCTTTTCTTTCTTTCATTTAAAAGGCCCAAACTAACTACTGGGAATGCTGAAAGTCGGTCAGGTATGAAGTTTAGCTTACAATTAAAATCTAAGTGGAAATTGCTAATTTTGATTTCTACATGTCTGAAAGTCTGTGTCATGCCTGAATGTCTATAAAGATTCTAATTTTTAAAAAGTACCGTGTACCCACTTTCTCTGTCTCTGTAGATTTAATGACGGCTAGTGTCCCTGAGAATCGGGTCTCCTATTTACTTGGTAATGTTATAAAATTATGTATGCAAATTAAATAAGAATTTTAGTCTGATTAAATCTGACCTATTGACATGAATGCTTTTATTCATATTTAGAAATGGAGATATTAAAGGGTTCGTTTCTTTAGGAAATAGGTCACCTATTCTCTTTCCTCAAGAACTTGATACCTGATCCTGGGGATTTTTTTTTTTTTCTGGCTGGCGTTTCAACCACCATATGTAAGATAGTCAAAACACATCCACTGTACTGTTTTATCCTTCACTGCATTGGAAGGTATTCAGTCCGTTATCTTTTTGTATGGCCAGCACTTGAGTGTCACATCTGCTGCCTTGCTGCCAGTGAGTGTTGCTAACTCAGCTGACCTGGTTCCACTTCCTTGTGTGTAGATGCACCAAGGTAAAAGGCAAGACCTCTGAGAAGTGTTGTGTGAAGGCACTTACTTAGGTCCGAAACTGCTGTCAGCTGAACCAGGTTCCTGGGCTTGGAGCTGCACCAGTTTGTGCAAACTGGGAATCTGGCTCCTTCTCTACTAAATGTGATGTACATAGGACTACGATGGAGTATTAATTCAGTGACAGTAACTATCTAATAAAAATGTAAGAGAGAGGTTGGTATATACTGCTATACACACAAAGCTACACACACAAAAAATTGTGTGAAAAAATAAAATCGGTAAGAAATGATTGCGCAAGAGGAACATGAAACCATTTTCCAGCCTAACATAGGAACCGACAGAAGTAAACACAGAAATTCCTGTGTCCGACTGCTCTATCACAGGGGATTCAGGCAGCCAACATAATTTAAACTAACCCATACTGTAATGAGGCCCAAAGAAACAGACCTGTCAAAGCAGAAAAAGAATCAAAATAAGAAGGCAAATCAGCTTAGGAAAAAGTCATATGTACACAGACAGAGTGCTTTGCAAATGTAATGTGAATACATAAGTGGCAGAACAGTACCACAAATTTTGTAGGTGTTACAACTACAAGGCAGAGGGTCCAAAGTCCTGCCACCTGTTTTGAATCCAGTCATGTGGTAAGATCACATCATATAATCCTTTGGTGCTTCATCCTGAATCAGTGCACCGCAACATTTATGTATTTGGCAAATTGAGGTTTACTGGGTGGAAAGAACTAGGAACGAGATACTAGTTAATTATTCTACTACCACTAGCTATCAGCTCTTATGCAGAGAAGTCAGACTGCTGATAATAATGCTTCAGAAAGGATCACAAGCATATGGCATGCTATATAAAAACAATGAAAAAGAAATACATATTGTGAAATTAATAGGTGGGCAATCGTCAATGCTCCTTTGAAGTCTAAAGCAAATAAGAAAGACTAAAACCTTATTTTAATTTTTGTGTCCTGCAGAAAGCTAATGACAATTGTAATAAACACACTTAAAAACAGCTTCTGCTAAGTACAGAATTTAAAATCAATATCATAGCATTTATGCACATGCATTCATCAAGACTCTAGCACAAAAATGTACTGAAAGTAACACTATTGCCTTGAATACAATACGGCAAAGATTTATTTATTTATTTTTACATATCCAGGGCTAAACAAAAAATCGACAAACCAAAGAACCCCCACATTTAACTTGCACAGAATTTCTCATCATTTTCAGCAAAATAAAAGACTCTAGTGTGTTTTCTGTTTACTTTCCATAGCCTTTTGGTTTAAATCCTTCAAATCTTTGTTTTTCACTAATACACAAAATGCTGCTGTGAAAGAAATACTAGGATTTTCATTTTGAAAGTGTCACAGTAGGAAAGTAGATATTCCTGCTTCACTTTTTGGGCAGTTGGAATGGAAATAGAGGAATTAAATCACCAGTTGTCAATAATTGTGTTTTAAAAATGTGAATGATAGCAACAATGATGTTTGCCCAATTATTCAGAGCACTTTACCTTTTAACTATCCAGGAACTAGATTATTTCCACACAACTTGTCACATCCTTCATGTAACTTGCCTCATCAGCTCAACAATCTCCACAATCACTAAATCCCCTACTTAATTATTAGCAAACAAGGGAAAAGTCTCAGAGCAGCTGCAGATGATTATTCAACCTTTGTCCAAGTCACCAGCTTTCCAGCAACAGTTGTCTACACATATGGGCTTTTGACTGGGATGTGACAAAAAGGAATATCGATGAGCCACAATAGAAAGTGTAGTGCTGTCATACTCTTATGATTAACATAACAAAATACTATGCTCCTCAAGAACGCACACATCCTGTTAATAATCCAAATACTTAAAGATGTTCACATCACAAAATATTTTGCTACTAGATAGTTTCAAATCTGTGTGCCCATGCATTCAGGAGACAGATTTATCTTTCTAAGGTCTTGTGAGAACTCTGCATGCAATGTGCTTTCTCTATATTTATGCTGAGGCTGAGTTTGACTTTTAGTCATATTACCCATGAAAGTCTTCACTTTTCCTAGTCACCACTTCAATTTTTATACTGTTGATGTAATTGCCCTTAGTCCTGAAACATCACATTTAAAAAACTGTTTCTGTTATAGCTCAGTTTTCCTGTCTTCTCTTATACTGGATTATCTCCATTGTTCTTTCTATTTGCTTCTTTTGGTACGTGCTGAATTCCTTTTGCTAACAAGTCTTAACCTCACTATAATTTTCTCCTTCTAATGAGTCTTTTCTTCCTTGGACTGCCTCATGCAGTTACAAGAAAATTAGGAATTATTTCTGTCAGCATGGAAACATTTTTAATGTATTTTTATGTTTTGATTTGATGACTTTTTAGTCAAATTACATACAAATGGCTTATTGGGGCTGAACATTTTGTTTGCTAGTGAGGTTTATCACGTGAAACAGAGAGCCACTATTACACTACTACATTAAAAATACCTTTTGTTCTATGCTGATAGGGTTGTCCTATTTTAGCATGCAGTCAAATAATTCCATTGTGCATCGCAACACAGCTTTGCTTATCTAGGAATTAGAACTACTGTATGCAAGTAATGAGCTTGAATAACAAACTATTACTGTTTTGGTATGATGGTAAAAATTATTACATTGAGATTAACTTTAAAATATACAAATCAGCAATTTCAACAAATTGTGACACTTAGGGTTCTGGACATTTCCAAACACTTCATTTTCTGTCTGTCTTCAGAAAAGTCAAAGAATTCAAATTGTACTATCAGACACACAGCCACACCCCGCACCCACCCAGGTTAATTTTAAGCAGAAAGTATTTTCTCCTTTCCAGCTTCTCATACCACTGCAGTGTCTCCAGAAAGACTGTGGTGGCTACCTAACTGGGGAAAATTCCCAAGGTTTGTCATGTGAGGCTCTTGTAAGGTAGGTCCTTTTCCCCAGGACCTACTTTCCCAGCAGTTCCTTTGCATTCATTGAAGTGGTAGTGATGAAGAAACGATTCAGGCAAGGAAATGGTGGGTGCCTTTAACTCTGCCCCTACTGACGTATCTGATAGTCTACTGGGAAGGCATACGGCTATAGGAGAGACAGTGGAAATGCTCTAAGAAAACACAGAAGGGAAGAAATGGAGGGAAATGCAGTATATTAAGCACATCTTCATACTTAGTGCTGAGCTTGCTAAGTTTTGTATTAGGATGAAAATACCAATGAAATTGCTTACATGTAGGATTGACTGCATTAACCTTAGATAAATTAAGTATTCCAACATAAAAGCATGCATACACACTAATCAGTGATGCTGGAAATAAATCTGAGATAAAGTAGTATTATATTATCTTTTCTGTGAACTGCTAGTGTTAGTTCTTCATGAATCAACAGTTTTGCCTCATGAAACTTTTCCTAAGACTGAAATACAGTTAAGTGATAACTAATGTTAAAGTTTACCTGTTACTTTATCGTATATTTTCATTTGCAGAACTGGATATAATCAAACAATCTCTAGATTGTAAATTCTTGAACAAATAACATTTTCTCCTTGGAAATTGTTCTTTGTATTCATATCACTCAGAAAAATGGCAACCAAGCTTTTTAAAAAAGCTCAAAAAACAATTTTTCAAGATGTCTTCATAAATCCGTTAGCTCAGTCTTTCATTCATCTTTCCCTTCTGAGTTCCAAGCCACAATCAGTCAAATGGAAGAAGCGCTTTTGTCAGCTGTCCTTTAAATATCATATTTAAAGAGAGATCTCCCTCCTACCTCAACTGGATTTCCTGAATATTTGTCTCAGAACTTCCTTTCCTATCTTTAGCATAAAGCCCGTTTCAAGCTCCTTAACCTTAACAGCTTCTTTTCTATTATGGTCTTTGCTTTCATATGGATTTGCTACTTTACAAGGATTTCCAGTAAAAAAAAAAAGTCCGTATTTCTTATTTTCCATTTTTCTGTCCTTTTAGGCGTTTGAAGAACAGTTGTAACATCCCCCATGAAGGTTTTTAAGTCCATGTTTTAATGAAAGAGTATTGCTTTGAGTATACAGAGTTCTCAAAAAATCTGATGTCAGATAAAAATCTTCTCAGAAAAAAGGAACAATATCTGGAAAGAAGTTATAAGGGCTTCAGTAAGCACTTCATAAAAGACACTGTCATTACACAAAAGTAAATATTGTAAATTTCTTATCACTTAGTAGCACAGTATGTACCTTTACTGAATATTTGTCATGTTTAAAGAAGTAAGTAAATAAACAAGATATTAATGGAACTGTAGATCAAGTGCTAAAAGGTATTTCTAACTTGTTGACATATCTCTAAAAATGGGGTAGTGAAATTAAAATATAGAAGGCAGAAAGCATCAATATAGTTGACATAAATAAGAAGGAGGTGCTCACATCAATACATATAACAGATATTTACCATTATAAAGACAGATACAGATGAACTGTAGGCTTTGGAGACACTTGCAAAATGAACATGACCTCAAAATATTTACTTCACAGAATGTCAAGTGGGAACGGACCTCTGGAGATTGTGTAGTCCAACCCCAGCTGAAAACATGCTCAGCTACAGCAGATTGCCCAAAACCACGTTTAATGAGGTTTTGACTACCTCGAAGGACAAAGACTCCACCACCTCTGGGCAACCTGTTCCAGTGCTGAACCACCCTCAAACTAAGATTCTCCTTATGTTTAAATGTGAATTCCTGTATTTCAATTTGTTCCCATTGTCTCTCAGCCTGTGACTGGGCAAAACCGACAAGATGCTGATTTCCTCTTTACTCCCTCCTACAGGGATAAACAGTCCCAGCTGTCTCAGTCCCTCCTTGTAGGACAGATGCCCCAAGCCTTTAATCATCTTTATGGCCCTTCACTAGGCTCACTCCAGTATACCTATATCTTTCTTACAGTGGGGAGTTTTGCACCAGTAGGTGCTGGTCCCTTATGAACCCAGTAAGAAAGGCAATGACAGTCTTTAAGACATCCTTTAAAATGTTATTTATATATAGGTAACACTATAGGGAGAGAACAGTACAGATAATCCTATATCCCTTCAGATGCTGGAACCCCAAGTAGTGTAGCATCAAATGGGCCTCTGACCCATGCACAACAGACTGTGCAGACTCCCATCCATAGAAGGGGTGCTCCTCTTTCAGTCATTTGAGATATTATAGATTTTTTATTATAAGAAAACAACTCTATTCATCATTTTCAGTGTAAAACAGAAAGGAAGTTCATGTGACAACTTCTTGCTGCGCTCCTAGATAAAGGCAAGTACACACAGGTGGCATAATTGCTCGTATCAGGCAGGAGCTGCCTGCAAGATCCTCTGCTACAATGAGCTGGCTGAGTTTGTCCTGAAGCCATGGGTTTTCTGTAGCACAACGCGGGTCTGAAGGCCATACTGGACATGCAGCCCAGCACAAAACAGCACAAGCCTGGGCATACTCAGGTTAACTGTTATGTGATTCACTAACTCCTCAATATAAAGTGGTCATCCAGTCAAATTCATTACAGACATCCAGAATTGAACCCAACACTTTAGATGTGACCTTCCTGAACCTGCCAGCATTTCTCTTCCTGATACAGGTCAGGGTGCTGCTGGTCTTCTTTACCACAAGGATGCATTGCTGGCTCATATTCATTTGAACAGAACCTGCAGGTCCTTCTCTGTCAAGCTGCTTCCCAGCTGGTCAGACCCCAGCATGTACTGGTGCATTAGGTTATTCCTCCTCCCCAGATGCAGGACTCTGCATTTCTCTGTTGAACTTAAGGAGATGTCCGTCAGCCCAATTCCCCAGCCTGTAGAGGTCTTTTTGAATGGCAGCCTCGTGTGTCAGCCACTCCTCACAGTTTTGTATCATCAGCAAACTTGCTGGGTGTGCATTTTGTCCCATCATCCAGGTCATTAGTGACTATACTAAACAGTACTGACATCAGTATTGACCCCAAGATACTCTGCTGGCCCCTAGCTGTACTTTGTGCTGCTCATTCTTTCAGACTGGCAGTTAAATAATTTCTCTGTCAACATAACTGTGCATTTAGCGAACACATACTTCAGTTTGCCTATGTGAATGCTATGGTATACGGTATCAAATGCCTTACCAAAGTCAAGGTAAACAATATTCCCTGCTCTCCTCTCATCCACCAAGCTAGTCAGCTCATTGTAGAAGGCTATCAGGTTGGTCAGGCAGGATTTCTCTCTGTAAAACCATGTTGACTATTTCCAATCACCTTCTTGACTTTCATGTAGTTGGAAAATGTTTACAGGTGAATTTACTCCATCACCCTCCCTGCAATCAAGGTGAGGCTGACCAGCTTGTAGTTCCCCAGATTGTTCTCTTGAAGACAGGAGTGAGATTTGCTTTCTTCCAGTCCTCAGGAACACCCCTCCAAATTGCCATGACCTTTCAAAGATAATAGAGTGTCCTTGCAATGACGTCAACCAGCTCCCTCATGAGTGTATCTGATGACATCCCATGGACTTGGTTATATCCAGTTTAAGTATTCTCTGACCAGATCATCCTCTACCTAGGGTAAGTATCCCTTGCTCTAGACTTCCCCACAGGTCCCAGGGACCTGGGATTCCTGAAGAGCAGCCTTCTCAGCAAATATTGAAGTGAAGAAGGGATTGAGTACTTCAGCTTTTTCTGTGTTCTTTATTACCAGGACCCTTGCCCCATTCAGCAATAGGTCCACATTTTCCCTAGTCCTTCTTTTGCTGTTGATGTACTTGTAGAGCCTCGCTTGTTGTCTTTCACATTCCTCACCAGACAGGCTCTCACTTTCCTAACTCCCTCCCTGCATGCTTAGTGTTTCTATAGTTTTGCTGGGTTACCTCTCCCAGCAACCACCTCTTGTACAATTTCTGTTTATGTTTGAGTTTAGCTAGGAGTTTCTTGATCATGCCTTCTGCTGCCATTGCAGGGTTTTCTGCATGTTGGGATGGACCATTCTTAAGCTTGGATGTTGGGATCCTTCAAAAAAGGACAGCTTTTCTAGTCCCCTCTTCTCTCCAGGGCTGTATTTCATGGGCTTCTTCTAAGCATATGCTTAAAAATGGAACTGCCTAAATGTAAGACCTTAATTAGAAATTGCACACAATGATTGAAAAGAAAAGACAAACTTATCTAGTCACTGTTGACCATGGGGACACTTAAGGTTCTATTTTTCTCACTGGATTAGAGCAATGCCTAACAGTCAGGATGTAGTTTGTGTTACTACTGAAAGAGTAACAGTAGTAAAATTTAAATTTGCTCAGGTTTGTCTTGTTGACCATAAGCCTGTCTTCAGTTTTTCTCTCTCTTTAAAAAAGGCAATATAACTTTCAATTAGCATTAGGAAATTTATCTGTATAATTATTTTAGACACTTCAGAATAAAGTCCAGTCTGTGAAGAGACATGCAGTTCTTTTTAATAGCTCTGATCACTCCCTTCCTTATGGACTTTGACAGAGGCCAATATGTTGCAAAAATATTAGGTCTTCAGAAAATAAGCTTTGGGTCTTGGATAAAGAAAGGTGTTCGTTGGATTTATAAGAGGAAACATTTTGAACAGTTTACCACTGATGTCAATCTGAACTGAGTATAGCATTCTTTCAAACTTCAAGATAGTTCATGATTATGATGCAATAAACAGGACTCATCAGGGCTGTTTGACACGATGCAATCATGGCAAAAATAATATTTAAAAAAAGATGTCTAACTTTAGGATACAAAAAGGTAGTGTCCCTTTCTCTTACATAGCATTTGAGACATGATGGATCTTGCTTGCCACCTTTTCTTCTGAGTTTGCTCAGGCTTCAGACAACTACAGAGGTCCTACAGGATCCTTGATCTGTACAAAATCAAACCTTGCCTCATGTAAGCAAAACACATGAAGTCATCATGAGCTATTGCACTTTATAAAATTCTAATTCCACTTTACTCTTTAGCTTTTGCTGTGTCTATGCTCTCCATCAGAAATAAATATGTGCAGTGACTACTGATCTTAACTTAATTTTTAATTGAAAACATTCAGTCTACATAATCCATTCTCACAGCAACTTAGAGGTGAAGCTCGGCAAACAGTTCAAACAGCTGAACTGCATGGTGCCCAAATGAATAAGCTCTGCAGGTCTTCCAGTGTTTTATATGGCTTCAGAATGAAAACTTGTTATCCCAGGGTCATTTAAAAATTCTAGGTTAGATTTTGTATTTATAATAAACCTTGCTACCAACTTAGTTGAGTCAAAGTATGGATTTTATAATGAAATGTCACAAAATTCTGCAACTGACAATTCATCTTCTAATTTATTCTCCATTGCTTTTGCAACAGTTAAAGTTTTTTCTGATTAAATACACTGTGTAAACTGAAGTGGCTAATATGACATTTCAAAAGTTAGTAATCAATATTGCAATCATTAAATTAATTGGCATTTTAAATAAAAATGACAGAGAGGGGACGTGTGAGCAGAGTTATCTCCTTCATTGATTTTTATTTCCTGTCGCTTTAATAAAATACTCACTGGTGTTGACTAGATTTATCAGAATTGCCTTCTGAGCAAAATCAAACAAAAGATTATTATTATAGTTATTGGTTTCTAGGAATACAGCGTGAGACCTTTGTTGGTTTTAGTAGGACAAAGGTTTGACTGAAACTTCTTGTTAAGTTAAAAAATGAAGTTGAAAACTATATGAATTCAGATTTCATTGTTTTATGATTTCCATTTTATCTTGCAAATATCCTGATACAATCACACTGTTAATTTCATTTGAAATAGTCATGTTAGGGTCTCTTGCATGGTGAGCTAAAGTACTTCACATATATATGTTTTACTAAAAGTTTCATAGTTAGATTCAGCAAAGTTACTTTATTCATTGAAACTCAAAGCACCTTGTTCCTTATTTTCAAATACAATGAGGACATACATACCTGCCATGGTTTGAGATTAAAAAAAAGTGGAAGCTACTTGAGTTCTTAAACAAAAGCTGAAATGGATTTCTGACTCCTATTGACATGTTAAGGCGGCAGGTTTTCACTTGTGATTGAGCAACATGGTATTTCCACAAATAATAGGGCAGTTTTTGGTGCCTTATGTGTACTAAGTGGAATATCAATATGAGACACCAGTTTAAAAGGCCTGATAAATGTGACAGTCTGTTTGCTTTTATGTTCATTCTGTGTCACTTGTAGGTTTTTACACAAGTACAGAGTGAAAAAGCATGCAAGGAACTTCCTCTCCTCCTTCTCGCAAATGGAGTCTCAATATGTGGATGCCTCCCTTATTGTGAATTGTCAGAGATGTTTCTCCCCTCCTTCAGAGCAGTAAGACAGTAGGACCAATATTCCAAGCCCTTTTAGTGAGGTTTTGACCTAGTATAGTGCATCAAGGAGATCCAGATACACTAGTCCGATCAATGCCACAGACCGGGCAGTTCTGCTGAACCAAAAAGCTCAGTGACACGTGCTGTTTGTGAGATGACTGGCTGCCTGAGAAGGACAACAGGGAAGTACTTGTAAATTGTGATGTAGCCTTGAATAAGCTGCTTCTTGTTTAAAGTGTTTGCTTACAAACATATTTTGCAGCCAAAGAGCTATGTGAGTGTTTTACTTTGCAATATTCTGCTTCCCTTCTTGGGATAAACTACTCAGCTGAACCATCTTATTGCCTCATAAAACAGAGCAGCAATACTATTATCGCTTAACTGCACCTGAATTCAGGCAGAACTACTTTGTTCAAAGAGTAGTAAACACTTGGAGTAAGTTGTCAAGTAAGGTCATTGAAGCAAATAACATAAATGTGTGCTAGAGACATAGGACACTTTCATGAAGGAGATTGAAGGATACAGTGACAAGAAGGGATGCAAGTAGGATGAATTGAGCTCAGGAAGGACATATTTCAATGTTATTATTAAAAATTATCCTTTTGCAGAAAGCTAGTACAAGACTTCTATGGCACTTATTCCTTATATGCCCCTAAGAGCCTTAAGTAGGATATAAGAGGTACAGAGCAGCAAATCTTAGCCTGGATAAAGAGGAATTTGATCAATCCAGTAACCATCAGAACCACTGTATTCATCTCTGTGTACCTTTAGAAGGAGTAGCTATTTTTATGGTCTATTTTTATATATTTTCTTAACACAGTCTGGTTTTGCACTCTTTCTTTTCACTGGTTCCTAACTGAAGTTACAAAATCACACAGCGGCCTCCCTTCAGCCACAGTTAACATGCAGGACTATTTTTGTTATACAGTGACTACATGTGTTTTTCAGACTTTTATCATATACAAGGCTCTCAGAAATTAAGCTCACAACTAACTGGGCACTCATCACTTGGCCATTGGTGACTGCTGAACAAGGTATTATCTGCTCACACAAAGGCAAGCCCTTAGAAATCCTGAACCCTACACTGTCAGCCAGCAGAAACCCCATGGCCTTTCACTAGTAATGGCAAAAATCATATTAACTAGGCTGCAAATAACACTATTCCATAGTGAAAGTATTAATTTTAATGCACAATGCATGCCAAATCTTAGAATTTGCTCTAACGTGAGCAGGCCCCCTACTGCCCCTTTCCCTAAACCCAGCACCAGCTTCCCCCCACATTCAACAACTTCTTTCTGCCGTCCTTTCTACCTTCAAGCACCTGATCCCACCTGTTACCAAGGTTGCCCAATTGCAATCTCTTCTACCTCTGCTGTCTCCGACTTCTTTCTTACCTCACCTAGGCAATTCTGGAATGTCTTTAAATATAGGTACTTTACAGATTCCTGTCTCCTCATTAATCTCTGTCCTATCACAGTTCCTCAAAAAAAATCATGTATGGTGTGATTCCCTTCAGCCTAGGCCCTGGGCTGGCTCAAGATCTCTTACCAGTTCTTTCTTTGATCTGACTGATTACTCCCTGACAGACCTTTTCAGAGCCTATAATAATCAAAGCACAGGATCCCATCAACTTCAGCATTGCTCTGCACCGGGTGGGCAGAGGTGGTGGGAGAGAGAGAGACGGTGCAGCATTCTTTCTGGATCTCAGTAAGAAAAGCCTCAAAACAAATAGTGTAATAAAATACCTGGTTTAGTAAGATGGAATAAAAAGAGGACTATAGATGGCAAGTAAATCTTACATCCCTTCAGATGCTGGGAACCCTGCTTTCTCACGTAGCATCACACTGACCCTGGATGGATTTTCCCCTGTGCACTGCACAAAACCCATTTATGCAGAGATTCCTCCTCTGTCCCATGCCATGGTGCCTTTCGTTCTGAGTGAAAAACAAAACCACATACTTCTCCTGACAGCCTGGAATTCTATGTCTGTCATAACACCCATCAGCACACAGCACAGGCTGGCATGGGGCACTCCAGCAGATTCCCTTGCAGCAGCTACTCATGCTAACGTATAGGCTGCTCAGACCTGGAGTACAAGACCCGATGGAGCAGACACGGCCAGCTCAAGATAACTAACGCCTCAAATACAATGTCTTCTGGAAGGTGCACAATACAATCGCGCCTTGGAGAAATGGGTGTAAATTACTGTACTTACTATTTAACTAATGTTCACAACCCCAAATGACCCTTTAAAGCAAACTTATCATTTCTTTCCTGAAAATCACAGAATCACAGAATGGTCAGGGTTGGAAGGGACCTCTGGAGATCATCTAGTCCAACCCCCCTGCCAGAGCAGGGTCACCTACAGCAGGTTGCACAGGATGGCAGCCAGGCGGGTTTTGAATGTCTCCAGTGTGGGAGACTCCACAACCTCTTTGGGCAGCCTGTGCCAGTGCTCTGCCACCCTCAAAGTAAAGAAATTCCTCCTCATGTTAAGATGGAGCTTCCTATGTTCAAGTTTGTGCCCACATACCTCTGTTTGTGCCCAAAATACCTCTGTTTGTACAATTTTCCAATCAACTCACTGAACTACTCTCTCTTGGTACAGAGGCTTATCATTGCACAGTCAGCTCTAGAGTCTTACCATGAACATGACAGAAATACTCACTTCTGTTTCAGTCCCAGAAGCAAATGAAGATACGGTTCAGCTTCACGTTGACAGAATGACATACAATGCACATACTCCTCTAGAAAAAGAGAAGAGCAACATAAACTTTGCTTAAATGTGTTTTCACAGATTTCTTTAGCTAGTAGTAAGGGAAATAAAAATAATTTTGGGCCAAATAATAGCTTCTTTCCTTTTGAAAATCTGTAGAGCAGTTTTATTAAATATGCCTCTGAAAAAAAAGATGCATACGTGATTGAACAGCAGCTACTTCTACAGTTAAAAGACCAAAGTTTGTTTCCACCAATAGAATTAGTATTAGAAGGAAATTAATGAGTACAAGACCTAAGTCTTGTGAGAACACTTTACTATTCTCACTTTTTGAGTTTGAAACTATATCACCCAAACAATATTGATCAGCAAAATGTTTTCATCTAAGGTTCCTTAAGAGTAAAGCTCACCCTGTACTTGGGAATTCATGCTGAGAAAAGATGAATTCAACTCCAAATGTTTGTATGATGTCACTTAAGCTCCAGTTCAGAAATCCCAGATTTAATCTTGTTCTCTGATCTTAGGCAAGGGAAAAGGCTATGCATCTCTAAAGAGCCTGTCAAAGAGAATGAAATAAAACACTAGCCAAGGAAAAAATGACTTAGCTAATAAGAAACTAGACTCAGTGAGTTGTCTAGAATGTGGGATTCTTGCAGATGACTCCAACTCTGCTGTCATATTGTCTTAACTGTCTGTAAAATGGGGCTAATACTAGTTCTTTCTGGAGATTCATGTAGTGTTCAAACAGTATTGTAGTAAAAGAAGTATAACTACCTTCTAAAGATGGTTTTGATTTCAGCACCCTCGATTTATTTGCCAAAGGTAGTGACATTTTTTCTTAAAATTTTCAGTTGTCTTAGGTAAGTGCCTAAAAAAGGAGGTTTCATGTAAACTTCAAACTACTCAATATTTGTTTAGCAAAAAAAGAAGGACACACCTATATTGCTTCTTTTCAACAAAATCAGTAGGGTACTCTTCTTCTTGTTCAATATTTTGCTGCTCCCAAAAATTCAGTTTTACTGAATTCTTTTTGGAAGTTTAGAAGAGGGAAAAAATTACATCACCCTTAGCGTGGGTCATGTCACAGAGATCTAAAAAATTCCAACAGCATTTAAAAAAATCAGTTAAGAAACAAACCAAACACTAACCTGAACTAAAATGAAGTTTTTTCTTGCTATAATATAAAAACCTGAAGGCAATTTAAGTAGGCAAGAATGTAAGAGGACATATTAAATGCCTTCATCCTGCTGAAGGATACAACTAGTAAATTAAGGTACTTAATCAGACTTCTAGTGTTTGTATTTCTGATCTAATTTTCCTGCAAAAACTCATTTTTGCAAGAATCACAATTTAAAACAGTTATCTATCATTATATCCTGTCCTGAAAACTGCCTTAGTGACAAATCAGTGAAGTCATTCATGGTATCATTTATTTAATTGTAATTAATGGCTGTCTGTGATCTTAGAAGGCCAACTCTACTAAATGTCATTTTATAAATGAGTTTTAAGAAGCTTGATGAGGATGGATATCTAAGAAGCATGTCCACATTTCACATATTCAGACAATTACAGGTTCAAAGTACAGGTCAAGTCATTCAGGATTGATTATTTATTTTGGATATTTTACATTCATTGCTCAAAGTGGGGCCAGTTTTCAGCAACTGTCCTAAAATATGTTCCTTTCAAGATGTCTCAAATTCATCTCAATTCACATAATCAAAATTCAGCTGTTCCTAAGAAGCATTTACAAGGCCTCCATTTTCCCTTGTTTTATGCCACAATCATCACTCCAGCTGGGTTTTTTTTTCACTTTCTTTTAAAATATTGAGAACTGGTCACTGCTCAGATGTATTAGATAATCAAATATGGTCTGGAATAACCTGTATTCTTCCTATAGAAAGTGGTATGCTGAATTATACACAACCTCAGGAACGGTTGTGAAAGTTATAAAAGATATGTAAAGAAAAAGAAGTAGACATCCTTCAAATCCTTCCACTGAATTCACTTCCTTTTCCTTTTTATATGTCACTGTTTCTTCCTTTGCCCAAACTTGATTAATACTAAAATAAAATGTGAGAGAAGACACAGAACTTTATCATAACATGAAAATACCCTTAGAAAATTGTGAAACCAAACCAGAGGCTCAGATCCAAATTGTTTGAAAATAATGCTTCCCCATGGCACTTCTTTTCTTTCTGCCAGTAGCTTTCCATCCTTTTCCTCTGACCTTCTGACCAGCTGTAACTGTTCATTATATTATGATTATTACCCATTTAATTTATACTATAAATTCCTCAGAGCAAGAAACTTAAATCTCCTTAATCAACAGCAGCCTTGTTTGTTTTATACTGAGACACTAAAGAAGCTTGATCTGTTTAGTTTATCCAAAAGAAGATTAAAAGGTGACTTGACCACAACCTACAGGTCCCCATACAAGGAAAAAAATTTTTATAATTATTGTTCCTTTACTCTGCCAAAGAAAAGGTCATAAAATCCAGTTCTTGGAAGTTCACACCAGCCACATTCAGACTAGGGGAACACAGACATACCTAATAAAACTGTAAAAATAAGACTAGTAAACCACAGAAACATTTTACCTAGGAAAGCATAGGATTCTCTTGAAAGTTTTAAATCACAACTGGTGACCTACATACATTAACCATATCTTCCATAACTGATATGGAAGTGATGGGCTTGATGCAGAAAGTATTTGATAAAGTTTTTTGGTTCATATTGTATAGGTGATCCTACTGAATTCAACCGATCTTTAAAAGGAGTCAGAGGTTTTTACAATTACATACACACATACAAATAATTTACCCAGTTTTAGAGCTGGTAAGGGCTTTCTAAAAGAAAGACATTCTACTGAAAATAGATTGTTTCCTTACAATAGAAAGGTTTTTCAGATATATTCCACAATTTATGAAGTTTTACTGTGAGTCATTTTGACCTTCTGTGTTTTAGAGCACCCAAGAAGAGAGATAAGGAGACAATATATGGAGAAACGTCAGGGTTTCATTTCAAAAGTGTTATTTGAAACAATATTATCTTTTGTTTGTTTGTTTGTTTTATTCCAATGGAGAATAAAACCAAACTTTGAGACTTCAAAAACTGTCACAAACAGAAACCTTGCTTTTCATGAGTTTTCTTACTTAAAAATAGTTAAGCACTCCCAAAAGAGGTCATGTCACAGATCTAGATAGTATAAACATCCAATGCAGGATATTGTTTGCTCTTCTTGTAAGTCATTCATGCCATATTTGCTTTTTCTGTATTTTCTTCCAGATCTTGTTGGTTGTTACTGTTCATTTTGACAACAACAAAATGACAACCACATTCTACTGGTTGCTTCAGTTGTGTGGATTGTTGTCAGGTTTGAGTGCACCTAGTGCCTCTCCTCTTGTCTCCTCCATGGAGTCTGGCTATCTGTGTTCAAGCACAACTCTGTGCCACCCTGTCAGCTTGGATCAGACTTGTGTGAAAGGAGCTGTGAAAGGAAGAGAGGTGAGAGACTTCATCTGAAGCCTCCCCCCTTCACTTGGAAGCTGCATTTAAACTCAGGTTCTTTCCCCTGGTCACTGTCATACCATGGCAAGTAAGTCTGAACCTGGCCAGGTACTTTGTTGTGCCAGCCCCTGTCCTGCTGACTTGATTTCCTGGCTTGGCCTAGGAACTGCTTGTTACTAAGGTATTGTCTGGCCATCACTGGAGTTTTGGCTGATCCTTGTTATTGTTGGCTGGCTCAGGTTACTTTCTCTGAACATGCTCTGCTTTCTTGCTCTGATACCATGGGACTGCATCCCTTGTTAGAGAAGATACTGCTCCTGCCAGCCTCATTGGCAGACTTGTCTCCATGCTCACTTTTATTTGTGAATCAGCTTGCTTTTGCTGTGTCAGGGAACAGCAAGAACAGGGTTGCTCCCTAACAGATGGTGATTTGGGGGGTTGAGGGTGCCCACAACCAGGCTGGGGCCAATGACCTCACTGATAAGGAGCAGTGCTGCGGCGGTAGAGATAGTCCCAGAGATGACAGCCAGGCTCAATCAAGAGTCCAGATCATCAGGCAAGTTTGTGGGGATGTGGCAGGTCTGAGGTCAAGCCAGGTAGTCAATCTGCAGGTCGGGGTCAGGATCAGTGTCCTGGTTTGAGTGACGCAGGACTAATTTCTCTTCTAATGCTTGGGAAAATGTATTTTTAGAAGACCTTAGCTAGTGTCTGAATTTGT
Organism: Himantopus leucocephalus; assembly: GCA_003993805.1. Taxonomy (NCBI): domain Eukaryota; kingdom Metazoa; phylum Chordata; class Aves; order Charadriiformes; family Recurvirostridae; genus Himantopus; species Himantopus leucocephalus. The sequence continues at coordinate 62,200,564 of RSEF01000002.1, forward strand.
GAAAATATTTACTTTATAGCCAGCTATGGTATGTAGCTTTCAAGGTCTCCGTGTTTTTTGAGCTTGCCAGGTGCAGGGATGAGGAGGAGCGAGACCTGGGCACTTGACCCAAGCTGGCCAACAGGATTATTTCATATTGTGAATGTCACATTCAACATAAATTAGAAAGTTTGCTGTGAAGTGCTCTCTGTTCCTTGATGGCGGTAATCCAGAGAACTTCTTGCCATGGTGCCGGACCCCTGAGGCCTTCCCTTCCTCTTGAAGCTGTAGTGCTGGCAGCGTCCGACATTTGCTGCCCACTGCTGGGAGTGCACAGCTTCCTACTGATAGAATTGGCCAAGTATAATCCTTGTATATTTTACATTGCTATCAGGATCAATATTGATTCTTTAGTGTTACTAATGTTAATTATCTAGTCTTATGCTATTAAATCTGTTTATATTTCAACCCCTGGATTTCCTTGTTTTTTTCCCAATTACCCTTCCTGGGTGGGGAGGGGTCATCGGGTGATAGAATAATTGTTGAAATGACAATAAAATTGTGGTGGATTTCCCAAACCATAACGATCAGGTCCAGAAATCATAACATGTCAGACAGAGTCCAGTGATCTTACAGGCAGGTCCATAGTGATGAGGCAGGTCCAAGGTCAAACCAGGAAGTCTGTCTGCAGATCAGGGTCTAGATCAACATGTTTTATGTCCAGGCACAAGCATGACTGTGGTTGAGCTGGGGATAGGCACTCCTGTGACATAGCTTAGACTGGGGCTGAAGGCCCAGAGTTAAGCTGAAATGGGGCTCCTGGGCACATCAGTGGCAAGTGGGGGTGAAAGCCCCAAATGAGGCTGGTCAGGGCTATTAAGGTCTAGCAGTGCACTCAAGAGCCCAGTAATTGTGCTTCATAAATATGCCCTCAAATTTCTGGTGACAAGGTTTACATGCTTCTGATCACAAGCAGCAGCAGAACTTCTGCAACCAGTCCTAGGAGCAGTAGAGAATGATCTTGAGTGTGACTTTACCTACTTGAGATAAAAGAATTGCCACTGCAGAATCTAAATTAATGTGCCTGCCTGCTCGCTCTCTATGATGGCAGTCCTGGGATAGCCTGATGTCAGCCGACCTGCATTAGAGATTCTTATTCAGAAAGACTATCACATTATCTTAAAGCAAACGAGAAAAAATCCTGAACAGGATGTTCTCTGCTTGCTGTGAGCAAGATAATTCCTAATATGATAGGCAAATCAGGTGCTGTAAGTAAAGGCCATACCATGAAGTCATAGCCTTGCCGAAGATACATTTCATGTCTGCCCTATCCATCACTCTCTAGAGATTTCAATTTCACAGGTGAAACTTACAATCTGATAAGGACATCACTGCTTATATTGCTCAGTTGCTCTGCATCATTGAGCATTGTAACTGGTGATTTTCTCAATGACGAGTTACATAATTATCTTGTCTTCGGAGTTCATCACCATCTTTGTCTTGAGCCAAATTTATCATTTGTAATTGTTTAAGAAAAGGCCTTAGCCACTGAATCAGAATCACTACACACTAAGAAAAGTCTTACTACAGCAATTAATTTAAATGTTGGTTTTCATGATTAGAAAGATGATTGTTGTCAATACAATCAGGAGCTCAACCACAACAATGTTAACAGACAAGATCAGTTGTCCAAATTCATAGTCAGACTATATAGTGGTCTATACAGAGATTCAAAGACGATAAATGTTATTCCTGCAAAAAGAAAAACTGCAATGCTTCAGTTTGGTCATCAAAGGTTGACAGTATGAAGCATATTATGTCAAAGATTCTCATTTGTGGGCATCAGTACTTCCTCTGACAATGAGTAAAGAAGTGTTATCACATTGAAAGAGTCTTGAGGATCTCTGAAATGCTCATTACAATGGTAATAAGTGTGCATGAGGATGAAATGAAAGTTAACTGAGACTGCCTCTGAAGAGACACATTCCATTGCCTCCTTTTCATAAATTGTCAAGTCTGCTCTGATGACAGTGATATGGACATGAACACTGGCATACATGTGAGGTGAATATTTTCTGTGGATTCTTCTCAGAAAGATTGATTCTTATTGGTATATCAGTCATCAGAAGGAGATATCAAAATAGGCTAAAAAGTATCAATCTACATTTCTGAAGATAATCAATCAAAATTGGATTGGACAAGATCCTTGTGAATAGGATGTAAACCTTGGAGATCACTCTGCTTTGAGTAGGGGCCAGACTAGATGGCCCTTAGCTATTGTTCCCAGTCTAAATTATCCTATTAACTCATTTATACTGCTGGGAATCAGTTTCCTTGGCATCTGTTATCGGTGAAGAGTAACTAAGAAACATTGTCAGTGAGTTCTTTCAAACGTTTCCTGAAAAACTGGGAGCTCATAAAAAATGATCAGCGTTATTTCACCTGAATCCAGCAGTTGAACCAATTCTCATGAAAGGCAGAACTGCACCTTCAGTGTACCATACCAATGGAAAGCTATCCTGAGCTTTTTCTTCGAGTAATGAGTTCTTGAATTGGTCACATTTATAGAATTATCAGATATGGTTCTACCAACACACAAACCAAAAGGAGTGATCAAAATCTGTCAAGATCATGGCATGCTAGTGGCGCACATCCACTGATTGTTTTTAAGCAACTGTTTGCTGCTTTTGGAGGAGGTATTCTTGAAGCCTGTTCTCTCAAAGTATCAGCAAATTGTCAGTGAAGATGCTACAGGTGTGCAGATGAGAGTCACACAATGACAAAAAATCCATGTCATGGTATCCTCACCTATTGAAGAGTTATAGCTGTGGTACCAATGTTTGTTAAGGTCCTGATTTTGGTTATATTTGAGGATGACATGAAAAGTTTTGAACTGATTTGAGAAGTGAATATGAATTCAGAAGAAATATACACAGAGGGATTATTACTGTTTTCTGTGGTATTCACCTGAGATGCTGTTGCTGTTATGTGCAAGTTATTGCGGAAAGAATATATGTCATATTTGTCTTCTATTTCTCTCTCTCTCTTTTCCTATGTCTGTCGAGGACTCATTTGTGTGTCAGTATTGTTACTGTTAGTTTCTGGGAAGAAGTTATATTTGCTAGACACTTGCCACAAGTTCCTTCAGTTGCATATATTTAGCTCCACAAACATAGCAATCATTATGTCTAATATTGTTCAATATAGTATGGATGTTCCTGGATCATTCTAAGTAGAGGACTGCCCAAACCTGGTGCTTCTGAAACAAATGTATTTTGCAACAATTCACCCTGTCTCAGTCAACACGCTATCTTTTTTTTTCTGAGACCACCTTTTATGGTTCAAGAGGAAATCATGGAGCAAATTAATTGTTCTGGGAGCTAAGCTACTTGCTACTTTTTTCCCAAAGCTTCCACGGCCATTTTCCTATTACTTGCTTGGGAAAGACACATTAATAATGCAATCAAAATGCATATTTCTGTCATCACCAGGTAGCAGATATGTGTCTGGTCATGTTACAGGAATGCAGACCTGCATTCCGTGACAGCATTTCTTGCACATCCTGGCATGTAACGTCAACAGCTAATAGGAAATACCTACACATTTTAGCAGGTGACTGACTGGCTGTACACTTTCTTTTTGGAATTTTGTTGTTCAACACATGATAAAAATGTGTTCGGCTGCAGTTAGCCAATTTCATGGCTGAGTGTTTAAATATTGGGAAAGTGTTCATATTCCAACACAAGGAGGGGCTTCATGCATTCTTTTTGTGGAACTGACAGATACAGAATATTTTATTTGGAAAATGTTTCTAGTATTTCCACCCACAAAGCATTCCAAGAATGCTCTTAGATAAATTCTGTGGATTTAGACATTCCTGTGCTCAAGAAATGTTTAGAATAATTTCAAAGGATACGGCACAGTATGGCTTGTGGTATGGACAGATGCCAAATGACATCTCTGCAAAGTCCGGCTCAGCCTGATCCAACAGTAATCAGTGAAAAATCTCTAGCAGACTCAAATGTATTTCTTTCCAAGGCCACAATGTATAGTTAATGTAGTGAAAAATCTCTGTGAGACCTGACTGTAAACTTGAAGATAATACTAAGGAGAAAGAGGACAAGTTATTACTGACCTTCCTCTGATCTGGTAAATTAATAAATTAGTGTCAATTTTAGTCAAGCAAATGGTTATAGTTACAACAACAAAGAACATATCTATGAGCCAGATCCATCAGTGTTATTTTTGAATAGCTATTTTTATAACCCTGAAACAGAGGAAAGAAAAAAAAAAGGCATCTTCAGGCATTTAGGAGTTCATTTACTGTATTGATATAATTTTTTAAACGGGCAATTAGAACCCTACTGATTTTAATCATTGGCAGTTTTCAGATTCTATAAAAAAGCTATCTTGAGCCAATTATCACACATATTTGCAATTGCTCCTTGTGTCATAGGAACTTAAAGGACTTCTGCCACCTCTTTTATAGTCTTTTTTTCCTCACACTCTCTCTTTGGAGTCCTTATCTAAACCTGGAGTTCTCACCCCCACCCTTTCTTCTTAGCATTATCTTTCCTAAATTATTTTTTTCTTCCTCATTTGCACACCGGCGAGTCTTTGTGGTTCTATTTTAAGTGTTTAAAAGGACCTTCTTTAATAGAGGAAATCATCTTTCTCATATAAAAGGAAGGGATTTTGACCCAGAACAGGGGGAACAGCAGCAACTACTGTCAACATACCCACAGACCCTCACAGGAAAGAATGGGCAGAAGTACTCCTCTACACCTCTGCTTTTCCTTTGTGAAAGATTCCAGAAAGCAGTATTGCGAAATGGCTCATCTTCTCTGAGGGATCTCATAGGGCCTGTTGTGCCTGCTGTCATGGTCCACATATACAGAATCACAGACACGAAGGGCTATTGCAATAATTTAACAAAACTTTCTGCATCACAGTGGCCACATAGGTTCCTGCTTCAAGGCCCCAGATTTCCGGTTGTAGTACAGTATTTCCAGTATAGAGCTATTCAATAATAATTCAATGTGCCTTACATCTTGAGTTAAGATTTCTGACAGTAACCCTCAATACGAAAAAAAAATTTTAAAAAATTGTTCTACATTTCTAATATCTGTAAGTTGAATTTCCAATTTTAGTTACTGTATATTATTTTATATTTTTCTACTATAGGAAGAAAAATTAAAAAACTTGTCTCATGTAATAACTGGTTTGCTGTGCCTGCCACATGAAATAATTTTTAAAATCATTAAAAGATGAAACCAGAAAGGTAGAATTGGCAAACATATTCTGTGTGTTTTGATCATGAACAGACACATGTGTATAGACTAGAAAGTTACACCTTAATAAGTAGTTTACAAAGAAAAACAGCTTTTAGGCTTTCCTTATAAACGGCTTCTCCAGACTATAAGACATTCATTGTTTAGTCTATTTTCTCTCCTCCCTTTATCCATATTTCCTGAGTATGGATACTAGAATTTGTTGCAGAGCTTTGGTGCTAGTCTTGCTAATGGAGGAAAAGCTGAAGCCATACTGCTATAAGTTTCATCATTTCGTTCTACTTGTCTAACACTGAACACGTCATCCTTTTACAAAATCCAAAAACCTCCATTATTTTTACAGGGTATGACCATTTTCATGTGCAATGTTTAATGCATTCTGAAGACACACAATAGGAAACTCAGTGTTTTCTTAAGTTACAGAGAACTCTGTTTCATTCAAAACATGATATTCTAGTTCTCATGATTATGATATTTTGCCAGTTTCTTCAAATCCTATGTGTAGAATCTTAGCATCACATCTGTCATCCAGAAGGGGAAAATAAGGTGCAATAAAAGGATAAATTATACCAGAAGCCAGAGACTAGGTCCATAACAGTATTAAAAACAGAAATTAGATGTTCTGATGCTTTAATGCTTCCTTCACAATGCTGTATAACAATAATTTCTGTGAATTATGACCCAGTAAAATTATATTTACCGCAAAATTATATTGTATTGACTCCACATTTTTATTATTTTTTTTCCTAACTGACAATTTTTATGACTTTTGTATGCCAGCATTTAAATTTATTAATAGCTAGTTACCTAAATGGACGCTAAACATCTAAGCTGCTGCAAAAGTTGACGACACTAGCCATAGGGCTTGAACTTTTAATATGGTTGTTAGCATTAGATTATTACCACAGAGGCCTTCTGTAACTGTGTAGCATTTGATACTTACAAGAGTCTTCAAGCACCTCTAAAAATGACATCAGACATACTTGCATTATGTGCTGTAGGTAATCCCATTTTGAGAAGGACTTTTGTTTCAGTTCAGCTTGTAGCTCAGGCAAATTGTGTGATATGGGGATAATATGTTCTTTAGTCCAGTCTTGGTTAGCTGCTAGTATGATTTTAAGGTTATTCATACACCTGGTCTAGATATCTTTCATTCTGGATGCACACAGTTTACTGAAATTTTTAGCATTTCTGGTTTAAAGAGATTCAAACCTTTCCACAGCCAGCTCCCCAATACAGCTGACTTTACTAGTTATTTCCTTAAGCATTTCTGAGTTTACTCTTTTTAAATATGGAACTTTACTCACAGATTTATTCAAATTTGTCCTTACCTTTAGTTTGATCTGATTCACGTTAAATTATCTTCAGTTTAAAGTGAATCAAGCCATAACTATTTTCTGTGACCTAGTCTTCTCCCACCTCTTTGTCTCTTATACCAGCCTGTCTGAACTAACATCACAATTTTTTAGTTCAGCCACTATTTGATAAAAGAAAAGAAAAAAACCCCAAATCTTATCACTTGCAATACTGACGAGTATCTAGGCTCTACCATTGTCAGCAGAACTCCAATCTGCTGCTCACAAATCAACTCCTGTTAATATTTATTCCTCCACAGCTTTAGAGAAATCTCTATTAATTTCCAAATTTGACACAGCAATTTGTACCACACTCCCAGTATTATTCTAGTAAAACTGTTTTACTAGGCATCACCAAAAAAACAATTTGATGCTTTTTATTTTAGCTGGCTCAATTTTATTGTGCTTTCCTTCCTAAGTCTTAATAGCCCACCTATAAATATATATACTGCTTTAACTTCCGTTTCTCTCTTACCATAGCAGCACATCCTCTTCAATGCATGCTTTATCACCACAATTGCTCTTCTGTCATGTTCCAATAATCGTTATAATGCCCAAGATCATATTCTGCTCTGGTAGTTCATGCCCTTCCATCTTGTTGCTCAGTTTTTATCCAGAAAATCTAGCCACTGTCTAGCCCTGGAACTTTCAAATTGTTGGTCTTAATCAGCAATCACAACAGAAAAACAGGCCACCTATCATAGAAGTAACCTCCTCCATGATATTCTAATAGCGGGAAGTCTATGGACGCTAGCATCTCCAAACTACAGGGAGAATATCTTGTGTTTGATATCACAGGAAGTAAGAACAAAAAAAAATCTAGTTTGTTGCTTTTCTGGTAACAGAAAAGCTTTGAAAGCTATGGGATTTGAACCAAGTCTGCGAGGAGATGGTCTTCATCAACCTCTTTGAGGGGTTAGACAGGAAAAGAGGCCTTGTTTGGAGAACTGTCAGACTAAGAAGGCCAGGGTTATACAACACTTTTCTGAATTACGAAGCAGAGTAAGCACGGCCCCATGTTGACACAGGAGCTTATGAGGCAGAATCTTGTCACAGTCAGGAGTTTATTTCCTGCACCAAAATCTCATAACTCTGCCTCTCGGTTCCAGTAGTTCACAGTTCCCTTCCTCCACAGACCACACTGTAAGGTAAAGAGAACAGCAGCTCTGAATGTACAGACCAAACTGGGGGTCCAATTCAGAAGATACCAGGAAAGCAGATAGGCAGTATGCACAGTTGTATATGACTTTAAACTGCAAGAGCAAAGGTGTAAGCACTTATGTTTCTAGGCAATAAATATATATTTAATATCTTGGCTAGTGTGCTCTACTCATCTTGTTGTTTCACTTACTTGCACTTCTGCAAAACTATCTACAGTAAGGAGATTTTACTTGCACTTTTATATAAAGTACTAGCTTTGTTGAAATGTGATCTGTATGTTTTTAGTAATATTTTATTAAAAACTTCCAGAGGAACACACATCCCACAATATGAAAGCATACTTCCCTTGCATAAATAAGCTTCAAGTTTTATTAAAAATCATAATACTCTATAATATATCATGAAATATTAATTTCATATTCATAACCATAGTCACAAGATATTTCCTGAAACACAATGCAAAATATAAAGAAAATATCACAACCAAGTTTTAATAAGGTAGAGGCTTAAGGTAATGAAATCAGTTCTTCTCTTACAAAAAGTAACTTAAGGCAGCTCTGACCATGTGTCACTTATGACTTTTCTTTTGAAAATCAGTGTACTGCTGGTGAACCCTTGGTGAGATTCTCTTCCTTTTTCTCCTCGATAAAATTGTTCACTGCACAAAGGACTGTTCAACAGTCTGGAATCTTGTCCTAGAACTATAATACCTTTCAGTCTTTCAATTGCACCTCTCTTTAGCATTTTGTCTCAGTTTAAGAATTCTGGAAATTTAATTAAATTATTTTCCAGGATCCAAAGCAAGCTCTGATAAAGAGCCTTTCTTCAGACTAGGCATCTATAAACAAACTTTTAGAAAACTGAGCAAGATGATAATTTCCTTCTAATTCAACCAGTGGAGACAGAGAGTGATGATGAAGGGGGATAAAGTAGCTCACAGTTTACAAGGTTATGTGACACCATCACCCTGTACGTCTCCCGAGTAACTAAACTTAGAAAAAGTACTGTGCCAAGGAAGACTAGTCAACAGAAAAAGGCTACTCAATGTGCTCCTCCCTTCACTGCTGCAGCTGCCTGTGGGACAGATGCTGCTGATCACGGCACTAAGAATATCCTTAGTTGAGCAGTGGTTGATATGCAAAGCTAGTGTCATTTCTTTTGTGAAGATCTTAACTACCACTACACAAATCTCTGCATTTTTGCAGTCATTGGCAAAGCAGCACAAGGTGGTATTTGGGAAACAACAACCAGGCAAGAAATGACCAATCATATGATAAGTTGAAAGGAATCACTGAATCAAAGATCTCGATTCTCTCCTTGTCCTTGCTAATCCTTTAAAACCAGATGCTTTTGATTGTCTTCTCCTGCATTTTTCATAGCACTCCAATGGAAATATCCTGTTACGCATAGGGATCATCAATCACACTGATGAGATACCTTCCCATGAAGCCGACTTTATTGCAGAGCAGGTTGTTGTTGTGGTGGACAATACTCTTTGGACTGCAATAGGAGAGAGCTAGCTGTGTGAATGCTGCTGTTGACCATCTAATCAGCAAAAGCCTAGTGCAAATACACTGTCCGTGTACAACCGTCTAATCCATATAGAATGTTGAACCTAAAGGTAGGCAGGAGAACACTTAAAATTTCTTAGGTTTTGCATATTTTTTTTCCAATAAATACTCATGCAAAATGCTTGGTGGGATCCAAATATCAGTTGAGACTGCTGGAGTTTGGTAGGACTCACTTTTCTTTTTTTTTTTAAAAAGTATAGTAGCAATGTATCTCTAACTGACTATTTGCTATCTTTATTTAGAAGAAAATGTACACTAACATGTTCACCATTCCTTCTTTTACTCTCTTCCTTCAAATGTGCTTTTTATTCCCATCTATTTCAAAGGAGGAAGGGAAAAAACTCTTTCCCTGTTTTGTTCCCCAGATACCCCTATTTATAGCTTCCTAACACCAACAGATGCTAGAAGTGTCTCTGTGTGACAGTTGGAAAATGAGGGAAGTGGATTAGTTTATTTTTAGAAAAAAACTCACCCTACATTAAAAAAAAGGTAGCAGGTCTGTTTCATGTATTGTGTTTTGAGGTCCTGTCTTCCTAATGAAGAGTCCGGGAGAGTCAGCACTAGTGAGGAAATGGAGTACCAGCCCAGAAGGGCAAGGAAAACCCACCACAGTCTCAGTAACATAATTAAAAATGACTGTGGTGTGACTGAAACAGGCTTTCTCTTCAAATTAAAAATGAATTTACTGGAGGGATGGTTTTCTTAAGCAGATGGGACGAGTGAGCTATTAGCATGGGCCTTAAACATTATTTGTGTTGACAATTTTTTTTCTAATTACTCCCCCTGCAGATTTTCAGCAATGAGAAATAGCCAGAAGAAAAGCACTTGACTAGTCGCACACCACTACTGCTGGCAGAAACGTGTGGCACTTTAAGCAGATCATCAGTTGTCAGTTTATTTTAAAGTCAAGAGATGAGAGTGTTTGTACCGAAGCAGGAAGCAAGGAGCTGTCAAGGTCTCTGTTATGACTTTCTGGCTTCTGAGACCAGTTCCATTTATGCCCCAAGCCCAAAGCAGATTAGAGCTGAAAACAGTCCAAAACAAGTCCAAAAAGGACTTGGCCAGGGCTTGACTAGTAACTGTTCCCAAGACACTATTTGCTGTCTGTGGGCAGACACAGCTGGGCACACGCAGCTCAGAGACTCCTATGCAGAATGCTCCAGTGGCAGTTGTGCCAGAGCCTCTCCTGCTGGCTTCCTTGCAGTTAGGGGCTTCACTGCGCCACTACTCATTACCCACATGCTGGTGCAAGGATTCAGATCAGGTCAGAGAATTTAGCTTAAACTTGTGTTCTTACTTAACATTGGTCAGCTGTTCAAAAAGTCAGATGTCTCCTGTTACTATATTTACCATTAATTATAACTTTGTCATTATTAGACAGACAAAGAAGAGCAAGATTGTCCAGCAATCTATACCTCAGTCCTGCCCCAAAGAAAGACTCTCATAGTTCAGAAATGCTGGAATCTGAAATTTTACCGCTGGTTCATTTTAGAGATAAAAACCAGCTGCAATGACTGTGTCTGGATCTGTGCGACATTCATGTTTCAGGGTGCTTGGATCTCCTTTATACATATCCTAAGTAAATGGCAAACCAGCTTTTCACTGTTAGAAGATCTCCTTTCATAAGCATCATAAGACTAGAATAGCTGGGTGGGATGCAAATGATCCCATCGCAAATGTGTGCACATCCAGAAGCACCAGTAAAGAGCTTGAGCATAGTTTGGACAAATTGCTGTGGATAAATGCAGTATGACCACTGCAGAGCATGTAGCCGTAGAACTCAAAAAATGTTTTACCAAAAGAACTGCAATGATAAGCAGCCTGTAATCAGTATGTTCTCCCATACAATACTATGTTCTGGCTTCTGATGTTAAGGACAATTAAAAAAGTTTCTACAAATACATTAGCAATAAAAGGAGGACTAAGAATAATCCCCATCCTTTATTAGATGGGGGCAGAAACATAGTGACAAAGGATGAGGAAAAGGCTGAGGTACTTAATGCCTTCTTTGCCTCAGTCTTTAGTAGTAGGACCAGTTCTTCCCTCAGTACCCAGCCCGCTGAGCTAGTAGATAGGGGAGGGGAGGAGAGTAAAGCCCCCATAGTCCACGGGGAAATGCTGAGTGACCTGCTACAGCACTCAGACATACACAAGTCTATGGGGGCTGGATGGGATCCACCCAAGCGTACTGAGGGAGCTGGGAGAACTGCTCACCAAGCTACTTTCCATCATTTATCAGCAGTCCTGGCTAACCGGGGAGGTCCCAGTTGACTGGAGGCTAGCAAATGTGATGCCCATCCACAAGAAGGGCTACAAAGAGGATCTGGAGAACTACAGGCCTGTCGGTCTGACCTCAGTGCCTGAGAAGGTTATGGAACAGATCATCCTGCTCCAGATTATCATCACACAGCACATGCAGGACAACCAGGTGATCAGGCCCAGTCAGCATGGGTTCACGAAAGGCAGGTCCTGCTTGACAAACCTGATCTCCTGTTATGACAAGGTGACCCTCTAGGTGGATGAGGGAACGGCTGTGCATGTTGCTGACCCGGAATTTAGTAAAGCCTTAGACACCATTTCCCACAGCATCCTCCTGGAAAAACTGGCTGCTCATGGCTTGGATGGGTATACTCTTTGCTGTGTAAAAAACTGGCCGGAAGGCTGGCCGGAAGGCTGGGCCCAAACAGTGGTGGTGAATGAAGGTAAATCCACTTGGTGCCCAGGCACAAGCGGTGTTACCCAGGGCTCAGTATTGTGGCCTGTTCTCTTTAATATCTTTATCAATGACCTGGACAAGGCGATCGAGTGTACCCTCAATAAGTTTGCATAAGACACCAAGTTAGGCAGGAGTGTCGACCTGCTTGAGGGTAGAATGGCTCTACAGAGGGATATGGACAGGCTGGATTGATGGACTGAGGCCAGTGATATGAGATTCAACAAGGCCAAGTGCCAGGTCCATCACTTGGGTCACGACAATCCCATGCAGCATTACAGGCTTGGGGAAGAGTGGCTGGAAAGTTGCCTGGCAGAAA
>RSEF01000002.1:62226270-62256112 GCA_003993805.1 Himantopus leucocephalus
TGGGGCCTCACCAGTGCTGAGTACAGGGGGAGAACACGAACATGCCTGATGTGAAGATCAGTGACCTTTCTCAGTTACATCCTCAGTTTACTTTTCATGAAGAAGTTCCACTGAGCATCTTCTGTTTGGGTTATGTCAACAAGCACCATGTTATCAAAAACCTATGGCTGGTTTCCAAACAACAGCTAGCCTAATGATGATTCAAAGTGGATCACCCTCTCTGCACTGATATAAATAAGAATAGTTTTACTCCTGTATATTCTGACAGTGAATCTGCTGCTATTGTGGCAGCTTTTGTCTAGTGGTTTTATCTGGTAACACTTGAAGGGAATTATTATCCCAGATTATCTGCTGCTGAACACTTTTAAATTAATGCTGTTACAGAAGCAAGAAATTTGGCTTGTTATTCTTATAGTTATTTGTACTATCCTAGCACCTGAGATAGGACTGGAACTTCATTACAATGGGTAATATCTGAACTTAGAGGAAGAAATTCCCTTGTGAGGCTTTTACAGTTATATGTAAAACGAGACGTAAAAGCTTGTTAAAAGCAATAGAAAAAAATGGAGGACATTCTAAGAAGTTGATATGATTTTAGGGTTGGTTGGATATGTAACCTAATGGTCCTGAATGAATTGACTTTATTAAAAATGAAATAAATAAATAAATACTGACAGTCCCCTATTGATCCTCATTTCTTTATTGCTGTAAAGGGATCGTTTACAGAGAACTGAACGGCTCATTGCTCTCTGCATTTAGCATCCTGCTATTGCCAGGACATTTGCAATTGAATCAGGCTGACTGAGCAGTTGCTCTGTGACTGAAGTTGCTTTGATTGTGTTTAAACTCAGTGCTTCGCTGACCACTTGCTGTTCTGTGAGCACAATATCGTCCTCAGTCACATGTTGACAAAATTTTCATATGCTTTACTATCTCAAGACTGAAGAGCATAACATCCTGAATCCTAGATCTTTAAAAGCTATTTTGGAAGTGGGTTAAACTAGACCACTTCACAGCATCCTGAGCATGGCGTAAAACTTGCACGTGAGAAGCTGGTGCAGTGGAGCCACTGCGGTTTGGAGTCCTGTTATGGGTCGTTTCACTGCTGCTCACTCATGAACACCCTTCCACAGGCAATTCTGAAAATTTTTCAGAAGAAACTCGGGAATTAAGGTCCTTTGCATTTTTTTACACTCCTTACTCAGACAAATTCACATAAGACTGCAATGCTTTTTGTCTTCCTCTTCAGCTACTGCTGACACGTAATGTCAGGAGCAGAGCCTGTCAGAGATGCCAAAGTAGCTTCTCTTAACTTGTACTTCTGTAGTCTCTCGATGTATTGAATGCCCACAGTTGCTCAGAAAGTAGAGCATTTGACATTTCTGGACTGAGGAAGGGGCAAGCTTAGATTCAGGAGCCTTGATTTTGCTGCACGGCATGTGCATCTTTTTGGGGGACTGACAAACTGGCAAGGAACCAGTTTTGTGGAGTTAATGGATTTGGGTAGTAACTAGATGCATACAAAATAACCACCTATTCATTGTGTTTAGGCAGTTCAGATGCCAGCACCTCATTCAAGTCTACGCAGAACAAGTAGGCTCCAAAAAGTATGCTTTGCTGCTTTTATTGAACAGAAAAACTTGATAGGTCACACTTAATGCACAACTTGTGTTCCTGGAAAGAAACATGGAAGTGGCAGCAAAGGAAGATATAGGTCTCAGAGCAGCTAAAAATCACTGAAGGTGAATTATAACATTTCTATTCTCTGAGGGTTAAAGAACCTTAAACCAGAAAGGCCTGGTCATGCTTCTGCCAGCCCTGGAACGCCCTTTTTGAGAAGAAAAGAGGTAAATTTATACCAGCCCACATTTCAGTAAATAAGCAAAGACCCCAAGTAACCTTCTCACTGGAGCAGAAGGGTATGTATAGCACTGGGCATGTACTTCTAGATATACAAAAGCTGCAGTCTGCTCTCTGTCTATAAAGTTGAGGGCAAAAAGACTAAAGTATAAATAAGGCATTTATATAAATCTGGATTAAAATAACAAGAACAACAAAAGAATTAAGGAAATACTAATTTCCTAATTTGGAGTAGCCGCTTCCTATATTTGAGGGACTAAGGAGATAATGTTTCCCTAGTTGTATGCTTTAGCCATGGATGAAATTCCAGCCATTTTTGAAGAGGGAATTCCTGGGAATGTTTTGAGTACGTGTACTGGGTCTAGCTGGAATGGAGTTAACCTTTCTTATAGCAGCCCTCACAGTGCTGTGCTTTGTATTTGTAGCTATAACAGAGTTGATGAGACACCAGTGTGTTGTCCTCTTGCTGAGCAGTGCTCCCTGTGGGAGCATCAAGGCTGCCTCTCCAACCCCACCCCAAAAGCCTGTGGGTTGGGAGTGGGCAAGAGGTTGGAAGAGGAAACAGCCAGGACAGCTAAACCAAACTGACTAAAGAGATACTCCATGCTGTGTGACGCTGTGCTCAGCAATGAAACCTAAGAGAAAGGAGGAGGAGGGGGACGTTCATTATTAAGAAGTTTGTTTTCTGACGCAACCGCTATGTGTACTGGGGCCCTGCTTCCCAGGAAGTGTCTGGACATCTTCTACTGATTGGAAGTAGAGAATAAATCTTTTTGTTTTCCTTTGCTTCTGCAGTAGTCTTTGCTTTTCTTTTATTAAACTACCTTCATCCTGACCCACGAGTTTTTCATTTTATTTTCTCCCCACATCCTGCTGAGAAGGAGGAGTGATAGAGCAGCTTGGTGGGTACCTGGTGGCCAGCCAAGGTCAACCCACCACAATATGTTCCAAAATATTTTTAGTTTCAGCTTAAAGTGCTGCAAAGCAGCAACTAATTTCAGTAGTTAGGAGAGGCTTACCTAAGAAGCAAAGTTACTGATCAAAATCAGTTATTTTTTTACCTCAAACCAGGACACTAGGTAGTTGAGATGTCTTCAAGTATTTTCAGATAGGAAGAGAATCCAAACTCCTTGTCCTATAGAATCACTCAAACCTTATGAGAACACTTTTCCTTCTTTGCATGCTTGAAACGTCTTTCTAAATTGCTGGAATATTTAGCAGAGCAAGAGATCCAGCCTAGAAACTTAAATAGTTCTTTTTACAAGTAAAGGTCTTTCATGAAGTTATTTTAAAATTCCCAAGGGTTCTTATTCTGAAGCTGTTCACCTGCATCTATAAAGGGAATTTATAAACATAAGTGATCAAAGTAGTATAAAATGAATGGTTATTTTCCTAAGATTAAAGTGCATTTTTGGTTACTCAACTAGAAATGAAAATTGGCTCTATTAAACATTTTCATTAGTACATTAAGCTTCATAAAGTAAGTTTATGTAGGTCACAAATTTCCAGACAGTGTGTTATGTTTGTTATGTTATGTTATGTTATGTTACATTTAGAACAATCTAAGTTTTCTATCAATTTTTGTTTGCAAACATACCTCTTGAAGTTAGAAAATGTTTACACATCTCGAAGGTTTAGTGACATAAGTAAAGAGAATAAAATAAGTTATTCTTAAATTATTTGAGTGCGGGAAACATATGCTGTAGACCCTAAGAATACAGACAAAATTTGCAAAGATAGTCTAAGATCCAGGTTGGTGTTTAGTGAGATTCAGAAGAGCACCCAAACTATTGTTTTGTGGTACTTAAAATTCACTGGCTATAAGGTATTTTTGAAAACTGTATTTCTAGAGACACCTATCAGAAATACTTTGGCCTTTTGCTGTGTGCAGTACCATGTTAGCTAACACATGGTAACTAAAATAAGTTCTAATCTGATGTGGGAATTTTTTTCCAACTTTAGGAAAATCGCATGTGCCTCCATCTTGGAGATGGTTCTTGAAAAGAAGTAGGCTGTCAGTGTTTCAACTCTTGTTATCATGATTTAATAACACAGGGATAACAAGATGTGTCATCTTTAGATTAATAGATAACATAAATAACGAAGACTAATTATAAACAATTTAAAAAAGGAAAGCAATTATTTAGTGCATCAGTAGCTGGCAAGGAAAATTGATTTTTACTTCTTTTCATAATTCATTAAGTATATGTTAGTTTTGGTGGGGAGGGGAGAGTTATTTCAGATTCCAGCAGCTAAATCTATCTGAGCAACACTTGTCAAGCCTGCTGTGGACAGCAGAGCCCTTCAGAGTGGTTTACAGACAGGGGATGCTTTTGCTTGCACTTCTCCTGCCACTCCTGGCTGGGACATGGGAACTGCCCCAGCACTGCTGAGAGGAGGAGGAGGCTGGTAATAATTTACTGCATGGGTTTTGACCCCGGAGCAGGGCCAGGCTGAGTTCTGCCTGCCTGGGCTGACTTCCCAGTGGTCCTCTGGCATTTCCCAGCAGGAAATATTGTGTCTGAACCAGTTCTGACAGAAATTTGCTGAAAAGCTTCTCAAAAACCAGCAGTCAGAAAGAGCTTGTCATCTCCCCACATGCCCCATTCCAGTGCTGGGCCACTTGTGCTGTTAGGAAATTATTCTTGCCCCATCTCCTGAATTTCCAATGTAAACCTGTTATGCTTAATCCTTTCACCAGTTGACCTGGAGAATAATTTATTCTCTTCCTTTTATTAGGAAGCTTTGAAGTGTTTTGAAGACTGTTATTGTGTTTCCCTTTAGTTCTCTCTAATTGAGACTAAAGCGCTCCATTTATTTCAGGGTAGCAGGTAATTCAGACTTGGCACATCACAACGTGTACTGACAGATGCCCTCGTAGTTGTGTTGTGTATCGCTCATGCTTGGAAGTCTCAGCACTAAGTAATGTATTAGTATCGCACTATCCCCATATACAAAGCAAACAAAGGTCTTTTTTTATTGTCTGTTTATGCAATTTATTTATGCTAAATTATTTATTTGCAAAACGTAGCTCCAGAGTCTCTTATACCAGCTTCTGATCACATCTAAAATGCTCTTTGTGCTAGGTGTGAATAAGAATTGAATGGACAAGGCAAAACAGCTGGCCCCATTGCTATCCACAAATGTTATTGTTTTGTAATGACCTTTTGCTTTGTTAAACTGCAGAAATTGCTTTAGAAAGTGTTGATGGACATGTGTGCTTTATGGTGCATATGGTCTTAATTGTTATGCTTAATTGTTATGGTCTTAATTGTCATTATTGGTCATGTAGTTGAGGTTAGTCTCATGCAATATGACAAAAATTTAATTGTCCACAAAGACCACCAAGGGGTCAAGAAATACAACACTAAGCTGTGAGTTAAGAAAGATAAACATGCATTCGTAGGAAAGATTGAGGAAGAAAAATCAGATTTTTTTTCTGTTTTTAAAGGTAATATTCCATTTTGGCATAATGGGTTGGCTAATGATCTNGTGGGTTGGCTAATGATCTCTTCAATGCAAGGCGATGTGATATGGAAGTATATAAATGCATCACTGCACAGACAGGTCATGAGTTCTTAAAGCTAATATGGCAAGCTCAAAGTGAATGAATGGCCAGGCACCCTCCTCNATGGGTTGGCTAATGATCTCTTCAATGCAAAGGCGATGTGATATGGAAGTATATAAATGTATCACTGCACAGACAGGTCATGAGTTCTTAAAGCCAATATGGCAAGCTCAAAGTGAATGAATGGCCAGGCACCCTCCTCTCTCTCCAAATACAACAACTTCCTGATCAGAGCAAACCACCACAGATTATGATCTTCTCCAACTCCTGCAAAGCGGCTGGTAAATGTATTTTCACAAAACAGTGTCTTGGAGTTACTCTTCTCATCTACTTTCTGTGATTCTTGCAGTTCTAGCTTTAACTGGATGTATTTAAGTACAGGAGGAGCAGACAAGGTAGCTGGTGACCCCCAAAGAAGATTAGACAATGACAATTAATTATGCAGCTTTTCAGTCCCTAAAATAGTATTTCAAAGGTAACTCTCTCTTCCTCATCTACCTTCATACCCCCCTGAAAAAGACCTGGTGCGTCTAATAGGATATTGCATTTGGAAAGAGATTAATTACAACAGATCCAAATCTAATTGCCTTTGTAAGTCACTTAGCCATTTGCCTCAAACAATGGAAGACACAAGATCATAATTAAAGCTTCCAGCTCATGGCAAGATAAAATGCATACCATGATAGCAAAGCAAGTGGTTGCATGAGTACAACAAGTTGTAAAGTTACCGCCTTAGAGAGAGTCTATTGTTCCCTTCTGAGCCTGTGAGCTGCTCTCTAATTAAAGAAGAAATTAGGAAGAGATGATGATTTTGGAGGCAGATCTGCTTTTCTTCTGGAACAGTCAAATTTATCTCATGCAACAGCATCATCTTAGCAGAGGAGAGCATGTGTGAACAAAGGGCTTCAGCTTGAGGTGTGACAACATCAGCCATCAGTGACCCCCCTGGGTCCCACCAAGGCCAAGCAAACCTGAAAGCTGGGACCCTCGTGGCTCTAAACCATTTTGTTCTTGACATAGTCTCATCACTTCTCGTGATGTGAAGTCTGGGCAAGCAGGCGTGGTGTTACCGGGTGGATAGGAAGGAAACGTATAATATATATTTATATTTTTAGTTGCCTGGAGGTGTTCTCCGGGTGGAGAAATGAGGGCTTGGCCACATGGCTGGGTAATTAGGTGACTGGCAGCCTGGTCCCAGCAGCTGTCACTGTGCACGCAGAGACCAGCGACACAGCCTGGGTGCAGCATGACCTGGACAGAGACAGGAGAGACACAGGACAGGGTGCCCCTCCATTACCGAGCACCGTCACATTTGCACCAGAGCTGAATCAGTCGCTGGTAAGGCACATGGCCAGGCTGACATACTGTGTGGTGTGAGCTTGCCCAGCCTGGCCTTTCCCCAGGATTTTAAAATCACTCTGTACCCGAGTTGTGCACATTTTGGCGTCTTATCTCCTGTAGAAAAGCAAGGCTATTGACTGCCTCAGCAGAGGAGCTCGGTAACTCCAGCAATCCTTGAGATGCCTCAGAGCCAGAAATCTCTGCAAACACAATACATTCCCCATCTAATTTCACTCCATTAAAGGGTTTATCTGAGAGGGCAGAACCTTTCCTGATTGAAATCGCAGAGTGGAGTTCAGCAAGAGCATCTTAGCTGTCAGGTACCTGTACCAACCACCAGGCTGCAACCTATTTAGAAACGAGGTTGCTTCGGACTGCGGTTTTGGATGACAAAGCCATGCATTGCAACTCTCTTTTGAAATATTCTTGCCCTGTTCTTCCATCTCTCGCCCTCCCTCTGGACCCTGTCCCTGACCTCATCCTTATGCACCCTCTTTCCAGCTCTGCTTCCTGCAGCTACATTGCAAACTGGACCAGGAGATTGATTGGGCTTTAAAATACCCACATCTTTTCATTAATGGCTAGCTTTTTTTTTGAGCTGGGTAGTTCTCTGAGTCATTTCACAGTGCAGCCACACAAGCAGTTGTCCTGGCCCCGCAGAAGAGCAATGACACACAGCACGAGGTGGGAGTGAGCTGTAGGGCATGAATATCTTAAAATGCCTGGATGCTTCATCTTGTGAAACCTCAGCTTAAGTCTTTCCTATTAAAGTAACTCTTCTGGGCATAAACTACTTATACAGTCACAAACAGCATGAAAGCACATTAAAATGACACTCTTGTCTACTGTTTTGGACACTCCCTGGATGATGATGGATTTCCAGGCTTGATTTACAGCTACTGGAACTGTTGGCTGAAAAGAGGGAGAGTACTTCCCAATACATCACATGTGCAAATGGGAAATACACATTCCAGCCCTCAAAAGCAGCAGAGGAAAACGAATCTGTAATGCTGTAAGTCCAAAAACAATGTAAAAAAGTCAGCCTTTTCTTTTTCTGGCATTGATGGGAAAACAGCCTTTCTATTTTCCTAAACTTTTTTGGAATGAAACGTTTTGTTTCAGAGCAAAGGGAAGATTGTGGGTGGGATTCAGTCCGAAAAGAAGATATCCAAATTAAGGTTTCTACAAGCAGGAATTTTCCAGGAGTTTAAGCTCCTGTCGCAGTCAATGCAGTGCTTGGAGAGCAGTCCATCTCACCCCAGAGCAGTCGCTCAGGGTGAGACTCAGTTGCCTGAGCACAGGCTTCTTGTGCTTGTGATGCTCAGGGCAGGCAGATATGGCAGGCACAGCAGAGCTCCACCTTTTTGTGGCAGCAGTTGGAGACAAGAAAGATAATTCACAGCATCTAAAATTACACTAGACGCCTATCTTGAGGCTACTGAATCTTACCGCAGCAGCTAGTTGATTAAATAACTGCACAATCTCAATACATGGTTGATGGCACTGAGTTGGTGTCCACAGACTTTAGTAGGAGCTCAGATGTGCATATTTGGATCCCTATATGTAGACATATAGATTTAGATGTCTCACTCTCAGTTTGGATGCCATTCAATTTGTCAAACAAACAAACAACTAAGTTGTTTGTTTTTTTTAAGAAAAATCAAAGGTGTTTTTTATAATCCTTTTTGTATACAAATGAAAGCTCTGCTGATAAACTGAGAAATCAACCCATTGTGGCAGTTCTGGGAAGGCACAGATTTGGCAGTGACTCTGTGCATCTGTGGTCTTAAATATTGACATCTCTGACTTTGGCACTTACACAGGGTGAGACTCAGCTCTTATTTTGTGCATCTAGCTGAAATGAGTAATAAATGATAAATGATCAAACCCAGCAAATATTCGTGTTCACATGAATGCTTATGGTCTTACAATGATATGCTTCCAAAGATCTTTCTGAACAAAACCTCTTTACCTACATAAATAATGATGATGAGAAAAGTTTAAGGGAAAAGCTCCCCTAGTCTGTTCAGACAGCACGCAGCAACTGCAGGGTGTTATACTTAATTGGGTATTTTAATGGTTCAGCATTTCACCCAGACATAGCAAAATCATCCAAAGTTTGAATATTTAATTTCTGGTATGAAAAACATTTTCCCGTGCTTTGTAAGAGCAGCTAAAAACCTTCTGTGTTTCTAACACAGGGCAGATTCCCTGTCCAACAGTTATGCAGGCAAAAAATGAGGCAATAACGAGTGTTCTGAGGAAATTTTCTCAATTTGGTAAAACCAGTATTCCGCTATCATTTATTTTGCTTTCTTTGTTTGTCACCACTTACAGTCAGAATAATTCAAGAACTTTTTTTACAGGTGTAGCCCCAGGAAAGTGTTTATGCCAAAGCACTGTGACTTATTCCTGCAAATGATTGAGACTGAATAGAGGAAATGTGTTTAAAACATGATGAAACACCAGATGTCTAGTCACAAATAGAATAAATGGTGGTGACATTTTTATGCTGGGCATTAGCAAACTAGTGCAGAATTCCTTCTGTTTAAATTTGGTAATTTTTTAAGCAGATAAGGATGTTATTTTGTTGCCTGGACACATTTTTTTAAAACTAGAAATTAATTATACTGTTGCTTATATTTTGTTTGGACAGTGACAGATTTTGGCATATTAAGTGAATATTTTCTTGAGTTTTGGATTTGCATCTGATACACTACCTTGTCGGGAAGAAAAGAGCTACTGGGCTACTCATGAAAAACTATTGGCAAAAGCAATGAACGCTGATTTCTTTTCCCTCCTGATATTGATCAAGATTGCCGATAAAGAGGTGCCTTATTTTATTGCCCTTAGAATTTGAGATTCTCCCCATCCTCCTCCACTTCTCAGAGTTCCTTTAATCTATCTATAGCCACAGAGAATGTTACAGGTTTGGAGAAGAAAAACCCTTTCAGTGTTGCACTGCAAATAGGTTTTGGGGGAACTCAAGTCCTCAGACACCCTAATCGGACTAATGTTTCAGGGCAGGCCAGAAGTGAAAAAAAAGGGAAGAAATAAACCACTCCAGAGCAGTGGAAATTACCAACGTAACACAGAAGCACTTAAAGCAAGAGGAATACATGTTCCTTTGATCTATTACTGTTAGTATGCAGGCGTGAATAAAATGGATAGATTAATTGGAAAATAGCCCATAGCCCATTCATAGATAATGAACTACTTATGAAATCTTTAAACAAGATGCCCTTGCAGATCAGATAACTACAGTGCTTACTGAAGCACTGCTGCTTCTAATTTGGAGATAAATAAATCTTGTTTGCAGCAAACTGAGAGACCTCTCAAGCTGCCACATGGCTTTCAAGCAGCCTGCAGATTTTAAAACAAGTTAAGTGTCTGCTATGAAAAAAAAGTGCATTCTGTGGTACTGCTTGCTATGGCTTAAGCAGAAGTGGAAACGAGAAGGAGGTGTGTTTGTGTAGCCAGCATGCTTCTGACTTCTCTGAAGGGGGAGGGAGGTACTCATTCGCTGTTATCGTTCATTTTCATAAATCCCAATCCACAGTCAGTCCACAAAGCATATTTTGCAAGCAGCTTCGGAGAGAAGTAGAGTACCACCATGCTGGCCACTGTGCCGTTGGGTGTGCAAGGGCACGGTGCGAATCAGCGCTGGGTCGCCTGGTCTGGCTGAGCCTGATCTTCACAGGGCACTGGCAGGAAAAGAAAGGAACTCTGCCGCAGGCAGTGACAGAGTGATAGTAGCATCTGTAAGGCCAGAACAGGCCATTAGCTCAGCATATATTACTGGACTTTAGGCAGTTATTCTTATACTGAAAGTGGTGACTTGCACCTGACTAAAATACAGCTGCAATGCTTCCTTAACTTCTTCACACTAAGAGGAGTGCTTCCATTCCCTATTAGATTCTTAGAGCTCTTAAAACCTGATTTCTGGTGTAAGTATTTTATGGAAAGTGAATCTTGGTGTTAGACTCCAACACTCATTTAAAAATTGCTGATTCTTTAGCTCTGCCAGCTGTGAAACCCATGCCTTGGACTATTGCTGGACACAGATGAAGAGAGTTCATTAAAAAATATTGAACCAATAATTCACTGACATTTCTTGCTTTATTTGCCTAGCTTTATTAGTTCCTAAATCTCTAAGACCTTTTTAAACATGTGGAGTGAGACTGAGAAAATAAAATGAATCTGTTCTAATGGAGACATTTGTCACTGAGGCAGATGAGCAAGCCTGAAGTTAAAGAACAGACACTGGAAAATTGAGGACATTGCTGAAATAAGGTTAAAACCTATGATCACGAGAACTCATAAGCTGAAGCAGTCAAGAGCAGCTGATGCCCCAGACCTCATCCAACTCTGTTTGTCTGATCAGCGAACTGGAGCAACGATGATAGCTGAAGTGCTGGCAGTCTGAAATACAGAAATGCTGAACATCAGGAGTAATTCTTTCCTGAATAAATGCCATGGGGATGGCTTAAAAACTGTGTGGCTACTTAAAATACTCATCAGTTACGTAAAGGTCAGAAGAAAGTATACTGAGGTAACTACATTAGTCAAGCATTCTCTGACCTTTAAACTTCAATAGGTAGTTGGAAAAACAGAGAAGAAATGGTATAGCCAGAAATGGTGAACTTGAATGATGAAGGACAAATTTTCTGTTGATGTAGATGAGACAGTGGTGCTGATTTTTTTATGTGATACATACATTTCAGGCTTCCGTTAATTACAGTCTAAGTTGCGTCTAGACAAGCAGTTCCTTACTCCAAAATCTACCATACTATCTCTCATTGTAAGAATATGGAATATATGTTAAATGCAAATCAGTACTGAATACTTATGCATATTTGTATATATGGATGGAATACTTTTCTCCTCTGCTTCATATCTCTACTGCTGTTTCTAGTTATTACTTCTGGTCTTTTCAAGTGTATATGAAATTAGATCCCAGTGGAGTCTGAGGAATCCATACTAACACCTGCTTTTTAGGCAAAGTGTCTCCCATTTAATAGATTGACAGCTTCTTTATCATGAAATATTTTTTTTTAACCTTAAGGAACGTAGACAATAATTTCTAATAATGTACAAATGGCTTTTTTTTTGTCAACTTCAGAGTTATAACAAAGCCGTATGTTTTCATTCTAAGGAAAAAATATAGATATGCAAATCATAATAGTATTACTGGGTGTACAGAGTAGAGCACTGTTCAGGAAATATTCATTGCACAGAGCTCAGTGCTCCTGCTTTTGCTAACAGAGGAGAGCAGCAATATATATTCATAACTGTACTCAGAATTGTTGGCATTGGGCTGCTGCCGTCCGCCTTGGCAGATAAGCATTTTTTCTTTAAGATCATAATTTTTACATTTGAAGGAGCAGCAGCAACAGCAGCAGCAACTGCATTTAAAGGATGGAAAAAACACCCCAAAATATGGCTGCTAGTAGTGTGCAAACACTGCCATATTGTTTTCGCAATATCAGGATAAAATGAATGTGCACATTTGAGTTTTAAGTTAGAGAAAAGAGGCAATGAGGTGAAGTTCATTAGGTAAGGTAGTGGGTGATAAAAAAAAATT
Source organism: Himantopus leucocephalus (assembly GCA_003993805.1). Classification (NCBI taxonomy): domain Eukaryota; kingdom Metazoa; phylum Chordata; class Aves; order Charadriiformes; family Recurvirostridae; genus Himantopus; species Himantopus leucocephalus. The sequence goes on from RSEF01000002.1 coordinate 62,238,624, forward strand.
GAGCAGGAGGTAAAACAGGTGAAAAAGACCCAATACTTGATTTTGAAGCAAAAAAGGTACATGGATGTTGTGATTACAAATGGCAAGAGGAAGGATGTCCATTTTGTTCAGTAGGAAATCAGAAATAACAGTAGCAAGATAATAGCCTGTGAGGAACCATAATTTCTAATTGTGGATTGTGCAAGTAGTTGTGAGGTTCACTGGATAAGACTAATATTATTTTTAAAATTAGCATTTATTTGTGTATAAATGCACCCATAAAATGGTGCTTCTCCACAATTGTAAATGATCTTGTCCCTTTTCTATATGGACTTATGACTGAAAATCATGACACTCAGCATTCACTTGAATATAGGGACAGAGGCACAGGACCCTGGTGACAATCCCTTATTTCAGGAACCTCATCCATGGACTTTCCTCACCTGACTTGACAAGTGAGGTGTTTCACTGCAGTGGCCTAAAGGATACCAGATGGGTCTATGCAGAGGATGCAGAGACCCAGAGCAGCCCCTGCCTCTTTTTCTTCTCCATACTCTTTCCAGGAACACCTTGCTTGCCCAGTCCTTGAAGCTTTTTATTCTTTAGAAAAGGGCCCCAGATTTTCTTCCACCCATTAAAATCTTCACTGTGCTTTTAAATGTATGAGGGAGCACAAAAAATTACACAGATACTGCCTTCTCTTTGGAGCCAATAGAAAATTAATCTACCCCAGCTCTGTCAAATGAACAGAAAAAAATAGGAAAGAGAAACGGCAATGCTGAGAGTTGAAAATGTGACAGTCTGGGAGACAGGACACAGCAGCCATCCTTGCTCTCTGCTACTCCTGGGCACTTGCTGCTGCAGGCGACTGGACGGTTGGGTAAGTAGGAGATTTGGCAAATGTCATGTAAGCTTTTGCCTTGATGAGCATAAAAGTCGTCTTTACCTTTCTCTCAAAGGTTACATTTGATGAGCTAAAACAGCCTTCAAACACAGAGCAGTGGATATTTCTCAGCTCTTACTTTGTCTCAAATTTCATATTTCTTTTGAGGGTAAAATACTATATTTTTGCAAGAACATAAGAAACTTAGCAATAGAGAAGGGCCATTTAGACAATTGTATCTTTATGTGCAGAATGTAGTCTTTGTCCTTTCCTTCAACTATCTGTTCATTCATTCAGGAGCTCATCCCTCTGTCTTTTCAAAGAAGTAAATCCCTCTATTTCAGTGAGTCACAGTTTATTCCATGTTTACTCTGATGTGTATGAAAAATTGATTAGGTTACTTTAGACTGTGGGTTAGATGAATAGTTACATATTCTGACTTGGAATTTCAAGTCATAAACCTGAATCTTCTCTGTATAATACATCCCCCTGTAACACGTTTCATCAGCTTCTAGGATAGAGTTCAGAGATTGTGTACATTCAATTAGAGCTACTTATCCTTCACAGTGGTGGGAAGAAAAGGACACAAACAGGCCATGTTTCAGTTTACCTATTTTATACAAATACTTTAGCCCCTGAAATGGATTGTTCTCTAGAAGGTTCTGTTTTTCTTCATTGGCAATGAATAGATAATATCTATGTAGAGATGTCGGTGTGGTAAACATTTACAGTAGGCAGACAAATCCTGTCTTGGTACCTAATAAGAGAGAACAATTCTATTCTTGTTTTGGTAATCTCAGATGCACTTAAAATAACTTGTGGCCTTACAGTATATAAAGGGGGCTTATAAGAAAGACACAGACTTTTTACCAAGGCCTGCAGTGTCAGGACAGTGAACAATGGTTTTAAACTGAAAAAAGGTAGGTTTAGATTGGCAACAAGGAAAAAATTCTGTACTGTGAGGGTGTTGAGACACTGGAATACATTGCCCAGAGAAGTTGTGGATGCCCAGTCATTGGAAGTGTTCAAGATCAGGTTGGACAGGGCTTTGACTAACCTGATCTAGTGGAAGGTGTCCCTGCCCATGGTAGGAGGGCTGGAATAGATGATTGTTAAAGTTCCCTTCCAACCCAACCATTCTGTGATTCTATGATCATGTGGATGCTCCATTTTGACCTGTTGATTTCCCCAAATCCCCAGGAAGAGGTGTCAATGCCTGTGGAGTGGTGCTACGTGGGGACCTGAGCTCTACTGTGGTGCTGGAAGGAGTAAGGGGACGTTTGGTGACACAGTACCTCCAGAAGTAGACATATGCCTTCCTCCAGCTGCACATCTTGAAGGGTCACCCCTTCCACACCACCCTCTGCTCTGGAAGACCTTCCAGGATGAGGCAATTATGCTCCTTCTCCTGAAGCCAGGCGATATGCAAGATTCATGGGGTTTGCAAGAGGGAGGCCAGAAGCAAACCAGAGACTGCCTATAGCCCAGTGGGGAGCAAAAACATGTCTTTGGGAAAGGTACCTGACCCAAACACTGCATGCTTCCAGCCTTTCTGGTCTCCATAAGCCATAGTCCCTCTTGCTCCACTGATGAGAGAGCCAGCGATCCCAGCTGTGCTTAATGTTACATTTCCTAGGCAGCTCCATCACCTCAGCCTGGACAAGGTGTCCAGCTGTGTGGGTACCAAAGCGGCCTCCAGAGGTCTTGTGGGTGGTTGTGCTGGAATCTAGATGCCTGTAGGCATCCAGATTACCTGTAGGTGCCTATGCACTCTTCTGGCCTCGAGTGTGTTTTTGTCCCTGGAGGCAGCAAAACCAAGGCAGGCAAGTGGTGCCGCTCAAGAAAGACAGACTGGGTTTTCAGGAGGAAGTCTTCTTGGCTTCAGAGATGTTGGCTCAGATCTAAGAAAAGAAACAACTAGAAAATAAAAATATACCAATAGTCCCCATATAGAACATGAGCGCAATTAAGAAACATCTTGAAACACAGTATGTGGTTAAATAAATCAGATATCCTGTCATTGTGAGAACCCTTCTACGTTTTAAGTAGTCGGTAGCACAATTTGTGTATGAGAAACAGGAATGCTGATACTACCTATCCGTCCATGACTTTTTCAATTTGTGGCAGGTTGTTTTAGTTATAAACACAAAATATTAATAAATCTATTTCAGAAGCTAAATTTTTTATATACATTCATTTGTGAGCTTTTAATAGTTCAGCAAATGAAATCTGCAACACCTGGCTGAGGTATATTTAATATAATCTAACATATGAGCTCTGGAATAAATTTAATATAATCGCCAAATACTGAATAAAGTTGTAAAATGATTTATTGGAGCAACAGGGAGTTATATGGTAGATCTTATGCAGAAAATAAAATTATAAAATGTTAATGAAATAGGCATTTAAAACTGGAGTTGTAGTGTATAATTTATTCCATTATTAAAGTATTAAATTACTTTTGTGCAATAAAGCAGGATAAATGTAACACCAATGATTATGAGGATGACAAGTGGGGAAAGTGAATTAGTATACATTTCCATGATGTAGAATCAAAGGGGTACAAATGCAGCTGTGTAGTTACAAAACCAGAATTTTCTCTGTAGTACCGTATATAACAAACTCATCAAAAGAGCAGAAGTTGCATCTGCCACTGTGTGCATTTTTGAGATTTTGTAAAATTTTCCTGCCACAAACCACAATTAAAATAATGTCTGGACACTTTAATGAAAATAAACAAGATTTTTTTTTTTTCTAAATAATTTCAAATGGAATACTGCTTCAATATTTTTCTTTTAGTTTCTGTTGCTTTAAATTAATGTCAGAAGGCAGTTATTTCGAATCAAGAAAGACTTTTCAGTTAAACTGAGTTGAATAAGCATGCTTTAAAGTTGCAGAATCCTTTTTTTTTAACCACAGATTTATTTAAACGATGTGTCCTCCAGCAGAAAAAAAACTCTCTGAAAAAATTCTGGACAGAACTACTTAAAACTTTGCTACAAGCAAAGAGATATGGGCTTAAAAGTACTGAGAACCAGCTGCAATTACAGCCTTTCTGGCTTGTTCAGCTTAGCATCCTGCTGAATTAGGCTCCTGTTCTCTCTTAACAAAAAGATAAAGTTGAGAAAATACAACAGTCATGGGCATGATACTTTTTTTACCCATCAACGATAATTTTTTCCTGTTCAAAATGCTAAACTGGTAAGATTGAGGAAAAATGCAGTATTTTATGGGAGTTAGGAAATAGAACAGTAAATAATTCTCTGCCTGCACTATAGAAAATTGACCATTTTTCACAATGAGAATAGTCAGCCATTGGAATAATCTCCCCAGGGAGGTGGTGGATTCCCCATCATGGGGCACTTTTAAGATTGAGCTGGACAGGGTGCTGGGTCATGCTTTTGCCAAGAAAGGTTGGACCAAGTGACTCTTGAGGTCCCTTCCAGCCTGGTTTTCTATGATTCTATGACTATAGCAGTTTTGGGACCAGGCAGGGAGATGAGAAGGAAGGTGATGTTGGGGCAGTGGTGATGGTGTGTGCCCTCAGCCTCCCAAAGCCTGGGCAGGAGTCCCTTGACCAGGACTTTGGCATTCACACTGATTCTTCTGAGTGAGTTCATATGAATGAAGTTTGAGACTTCCTAAACTAGATTCCAGCCAGGAGGCATCCCATCCCAGAGGATTTCAGAGCCGAACACCTGAGGCCACAATTCGAGTCTTGCCAGTACAGCTGAGGCAGAAAACACCAACTCAGAGGCAAAAAGAGAAAAAAGAAGCCTGAAAAGGGAGAGTAAATTAAAAAATGCAACAGGAAAGAAAAATAGATAGCTAATAATAATAAAAGTAAAGACTTATTCAGGGAAAGAAATGGGTAGGGGACGTGATTATAACCAGAAGAGTTAGAAAGAGTGTGTTAAAGAGGAGAGAGACAGGAGAGATGGAAGTGACCAGAGGTGAAACAAAACAAAATAAGTTAAAACTTAATTAGGCAAATTTCTTAGTGATGTCTTAAATCTTTCTAGAGACAAAAAGAGCACTTAAATGGTGAAAAAAGAAGTAATAATAAATAGCTGCTGAATTGCCTAGAAATTCAGGTTTTTGTGCAAAGAAACAGCAAAAAAGGCTTAAGAAAAGTGCAAGATGACAGAAGAGAAAGGAACTAAAAGAAGAAAGGGAAACTTACAGAAGAAAGGCAAAATCCACTCAGCTTTAGCACAGAAGCATTCAATATAATTTATTCATATTCATTTCAGCCTGTGATTTAGGGGTTGTCAGGAGGTGACTTATTACAAGCCAGGCCTCTCACAGCCAGGGGATTTGCTGTCAAATTCACATCCTCAAGCAAAACTGTGCTGTCAAATCTATATTTTCATTTAAAAAAAAATTACATTACACTCCTTTCACAGTGCATTACAGAGCTAACATGGACTCGAGAGATTGCCAAAGCAGAGTTGCCTTGTTATGTTTGCAAAATAGCCTGATACAATTGCTCTAAAACTTAAGTTGCCCCACTTAACATTGGAATGGGAATTCAATTCCAAAATTCAGTCCTCTAGCTGTCCATTTTTGTAACTGCATTACCATGCAATATATTTATTGATTTTTCAGTGCAAACACCTAATCATCCTTCAACTAGTGCCAGCTAAAACTATCTTCTGATACAATATTTCTGAAGAAACCTGAAACTGCAATAAGTAAACATAAAATCTGTAGAATTTCACAAGAAAATAAGTGGCACAGGAAAATCTGTATAAACATGTATTATGCAATTAAAAATTCCCACCATACAAAATGAAGCAACTTTCTTAAATTATCTGAACCAGACGGATAATTTCTGCTGGTCTTTGACATGGTGCTGCAGAAGTCAGGGGCCTTCCTGCACATTTTAACAGTCAGAGAGGTAGGAATCATTTCACAGACATCTACTTTTGACATTAGACATCTCATCTAACCACTCAGAGATGCCTTAATGGTCAAGAGAGAGAAATAGGCTCTTCAGCAGACCTTTTTAGCTTCACGTTAGGATTTTTCTGTCAATAGATGAGTGCACTGATGAGACGTACTGAGGATATTAGCATTGCAGCATTGGACGTCATCTGGAAAAGAGCCACAAGTGTAATCCATATCTCAAAGAAGAGCTTTTCCTTATTCTTTTTCTGTTACTGAAAAAGCGTTTAAGGAGCAACATCACTGAAGAAGAACAGCAGGACGTTAATGGCCTGTTTAGCTGACTGGTGAAAGGCGTAGCGGCAACCAGTGGTTGGAAGTGGAAGTCAGACAGAATTGAATTAGAAATAAGGAAAAGCTGTAACAAGAGCTGACAGTCAGAGCAACTCCCCAAAAGAGAAGCGCTGAGTTATTTGGGTATCTGTAGGTCTCCAAATTCTCAAAGAAATTGGAGTAAGGGTTTAAATGACTAAATGTTCTGGGGTTTGGTTTGTGGGTATCTGGGTGAAATGTAATATTTTTTGAGATCCAGAAGGTCAGACTTTATGATCCAATAATCTCTGACCTTAACCATCAGAAACATAGAAATGATATAAATTGGTTAATTATCATGGTATACAGAGGGAACTGAAAAAAACCCCAGCTGTTCATCTTTTTTGAAAAATAGCCATTTCTTTAAGTGTTTATATTGTTTTGAAATGTGCATGTGAACATTTAGGACATTGTAGGAAATGAGAATCTGAGATTCCAAGAAATCAGTTACATTTCTGTACTTAAAGGCCAGAAGCACATCAGTCAGTTTTAATTTCCTTAGGAAAATTCTCATATATTGGAGAATTTTCTGAGTGTGACCACTGTTTGCAAGACTGATAGCACAGCACAGGGAGCTTTGAACTCCTGTGCGTGTTTTATACCTAGCAGGTTTTAAATATGAAAACTTCGCTAACAGTAGATTCTGCAAGAAAGTTAAGATGGCTGAAAGAATGTATCTGAAAATGATCTCAAAACACATGATACGAAAGCGAGGCTTTCCTTTTTTACTTCCACTGTTAGTGTTTGACATATCTCAATAAAATAGTTGCCTTATGAGTGACCATTGCCTGCTGTTTTTGAAAGAGCAAATTACATATAGCAATGCAATTACCCTGGAGAATGCTATTATTTGGAAGTCTAATTCCCACTCGCTCAAATGAAATGTATTTTTATTTTATAAAGCCCATTTTCAAGATCTGTGCAATTTGAGCCTTACTAGTTTTTTCCTAATGGCACCGCCCACCTTTCTTCATGTTGGCCAGAACACTTTTAACAATAAGATGATGTACCGTGCTTCTAAAACTGTACAAATTTGTACAAACACCTCTGGTTTATTGTAATAAATTAGAGTGCATCCTTTGCAAGGGAAAGAAAAACACCCATCACGGTACTTTAAATTAAAGTATGAAACGTAAGCATCTGAACTGCATTGCCTATTTTTATTAAATTCGGGTGGAAGCTTTGTCTAGTGGGTAGGCAGGTTCCTAATGAGGTTGTTTATCAAGGTTTTGTTGGTGTGCTGAAAATTAGAGTAGGGCTAAAATGAACCCTTTTTTCTGTGCTTGGCAGATGTTTTATCATAGGAATGATAGGTTCAGGTGACTGACCAAGCAGATGACTGTAACAGTTCTGAACTGGTATTTAATGGTGTCTATAAGGTGTCTAAAGGTGTCTATGAGGGGCAATAGGCACAAGCTGGAACATAGGAGGTTCCGTTCAAATATACGGAAAAACTTCTTTACGGTGAGGGTGACAGAGCACTGGAACAGGCTGCCCAGGGAGGTCGTGGAGTCCCCTTCTCTGGAGATTTTCAAGTCTCGCTTGGATGCAGTCCTGAGTAATGTGCTCTAGGCAATCCTGCTTTGGCAGGGGAGTTGGACTAGGTGATCTCTAGAGGTCCCTTCCAACTCTGAAAATTCCGTGATTCTGTGATTCCATGATAAATGAAAAATAAAAAGGCAACACTGAATTTTGGTGCAACTCACTGATAAGAAATTTATCAAGCAAGCTGAACTTCATTCAGCTTCTTAGTGCAAGGCAGCCGACAGCATTGATTATTGACATACCCTTCACAACACCAGTTGTTAGCATGAAAGCAAAGTCCAGTAGCCTTCACAGACTACACAGCATTATGCACTGCCTTCACTTATGCTGAACATCTGTTTGATTTTATTATCATTTCCCTTCTTCTGCTTCTGCTTCTCTTTCTCTTCTCTTTTTAGATGTTCTTAGGGATCTCCTTTTCACTTGCAAACTTCTAAGGGAAGAACTTGTGGGTTTTTTTCTTCTTACTGCCTCTACATTATATCTGAGAGGTTTTGGGGGAAACTGCTTCTCTCTTCATTTTCATCCACCATTCCAATTTTAACATAGGGCATTCCCTTATGAAACCCAAAATGATATCCATGGTCTTTACCTGGAATAAAATTAGACACAAACAGCCCCCATCAGAGAGCAGGCAAATTACCTTTTCCTGGCCCATTGTGTGCTCTGGGATTTGCAGGACAATCTTTAGTGTAACATATTGGCTTGAGGTAACTGATTCCTTGAAAATAGCCATTGAACTATGTACAACATTAGGACAATACTTTCAATGGGATGTTTTGCAATAATTCACCTTTGCAGCAACTATGCTATCTGCCTGAGGGGCTGCCCCGTCTCCAGTGACCTCTGATGGTCTCCCCTCCAATGCATTACATCTTCCTTTGAATGTATAAAATATGGTGCCCTGTGGCAGCTGCTCTTTCATAAAGGTTTCGGAAAATAATTATTCTGTAACATACACTTGAACTGCTTGTGGGTTAGGGTTAATATATTCTCTTCTGGGCTTATTTTCACATGGTTTTGAGAAGGTCAGTGTCCTACCTTACCTAATGGCAAAGCCATCAGTATGCTTGTCAAAGCAAATCATGCAGTCACTGCAATCTAAAATACATGTGAAATGGTGACTTTGGGTAAAAGGCCACATATTGGTTTGAGTGGAATGTCAGTGGAGGGTAGATGATGTGACTTAAAAAATTACGTTTGCCTGCTCTGAAAACTGATTTGCTAAAAGAGGGTTTCTTAGTCTGCTGCCCTTCAGGAGCAGAATTCATATAGAGCTTTGCAGCATGGTTAATGTTGAGTTACAGCACCATTATCACACATCAGTTATTTGCTCAAACGTCCATTTTTTACATGAGAAGCTTAGTTTGAAATGTGTGGCCACCTTTTCGCTCGGTTAGATTTTATGGCTTATGAGGTAGCTGCTCAAAGGCAGTGGCTGAGGTCCAAGGAGAAGTTTCCTTATGGTAGAAGAAAAGCTGGTTGTAAACTTTCAACTATCTATGTAGGAGATACAGGACAAGTCATTTCAATGCCACTTATGATCTGAGGTGTCTGGTTAAGAGAACTGATGGGTTGTATTTAGCCTCTGGACCACAAACTGGCTTTCCTAACCTTGAGGGTAAGGAAATGTTAAATCTTAACCTTCAGGCCTTTCCTTAGCTCTCTGATGTTTCTTCCAGGGGACTTTGTATTTACCCATTATTTCCCACCAGCAATAACAGATCAGTGGCTGAGACACAGGGTAGAGTTAGTTACAATTTTTTTAAAAGAAATTGATTTTGGATTTTTTTTTTTTTAAGGATATTTTGGTCAAGAATGTAACATTTGGGAAGTACTGTCCTTTGAAAAATATTTGCATGTCCAGGGAAGGGATTTGAGCAAATGGAGAATGCAGGAGTGAGAAACCTGAGTTTCCTACATTGCTCTTATAAAACAATGAGTGTCATGGGACAGAACATCTCTGGCATCTCACTCTCTGAGAGTGATTAGGGTACTCCTGTGGGATAAGAGGATGCCGTGTTTTTCCTACAGGAGGAAATCTGTTCCCTTCCAACTCCAAAGTAGGAAACACCCTTCTATGTTATTTTTCTATGCTGTTTGGTTTTAGTGCATGATAAAGTATTTACGAACCATTTATTTGGCCAGGCAATATACATTTCTTCCTTTAGTATTTAAGGCATTTCTTAAAAAAGTAATATCCAGTTTTCAATACTTACACATATATATATATTCCTAATTTGAGATTTGCTGCTGCAGATAAAAATTACAATACTTTCACCTACATGAGATTAAAAAGAAAAAAACCCAGAACTTTTACATCATATTATCATTCTTTTCATTGCTTGGCATTTTCTTGACTTTCATGTTATCATTATTACTCTCCTTGATAATTCGTTCGTTTGCTGCTACCTTGTTTGCAAGCCTTTACTCCACTTTTCCTTATGCTCTATCCATTTCCTTGCAACCATACAGTTGTTATAGGAGTTATCTTCATTTGAAAGGATTCTCTAAATAATGTAAGGACTGGGACTTCTCGCTGCACAAACAAATAAAACTTGCTCTCCAAACCTGTTATTTACCTTGGGATATGACAACCATAGCTACATTTTCAGTGCTAATTTTGAAAGGTTGCTTTCTCAAGAGACACTAATGTAAAAGCACATCTGGAATCTAAAACAAGTTCCATGCTTGCTATGAGAAAATGTTTGCAACTGTTTCCTCATGACTCTAAAACCTATTTCTATGTTTATTAAATTTCAAAAAACACTTATGCTTCCCAGCACCACCGCCAATACAACATCACAGAACTCATGCCAAACATATGGATACAAGCAGTTGAAGGAACACACATTTCATGGCATGTGTTTTAGCTCACACTCAGCAGTTACTAATTTCTGTTATTGTCTGAGGGATTTCTACAATAAACCATTTCCAGGGTAAAAAAGAAGTGCATTTAAGCTGCTAAGATAAATTTTTAAAAACTGAAAAAAGAAAAAGGGTGTTTATTTTTATGTTATCTAGCCCCATATTACCATAATCTATTTTAAAAACCAATACATTCTCAATTCCTCAGAAATGAATATAGGCTTTTAAATTTTAAAATGTAGCATACAGCCAGATATTCCTGGCTGTTTTAAATTGTCCTTTAATTTCATTCAGTTTAAGCCTCCCCTTTTAACAGAAAAGTTTAAAACTTTTCTGTTAAGATTAACAGGAGACATTCTTATTTACATATTTTAGAGCAGAATATGAGCGTTCCTTCTTTTTAAAGATATGCAGTTTTAGTGATAGGAATAGCTAATTTTCCCACAAGACAGTAGCCACAGGTTTGTATATAATGAAAACTGGATTAAAGTTCTGGATAAAATAAATATGAAACATTGCTATAGGGAGAACGATTAATTTAGTTAACCCACAGAAAAAGTCAGTGAATCAACTACAACATAGTCATTTTAAATGGTGAAGAATTTGTCTTTTTCAAGGACTGTTCTTCATGGAAATAATCAATCATGAAAGTTAATATTAAAAATTTTTTTTGTATCATTTGAAAAGATACCTTCTAATGGTGATAGGTTATAATCTTGTTATGAATACTAAGGAGCATATGAATAGAACATTCTATCCATTTAATGAGCTAGTGATATTATTACTAGAGATACAAAAAAATGTACTTCAGAGGTATATTTCAGAATATTTATATGTGACAGTTTGCTTCTATTAGCTGGTACTGCAGATATTCCCAAAAACAAATATTTGAATTAAGATTTATAATGGAACTTGCCCTGTGGTTATTTGCAAGCCTTTCTAAGGTCCTGGAATAAGAAGACAAATAACTCGAGCAGCACAGAGAAATGATGTTGGAAATACTGAGGTTGATAGCAGAGAGAAAAGCTATTATGAACAAGGTGACATATTTCCATATTTGTATCAACTGCAACATTGGCCTCAGCACTCATGAACTGGCACTAAAGTTATCAACCTCTCTGGTATGCTCTGAAGACCTGGATAATGAAATCTGCAATCCCAGAAGACTTGGTGTGCAGAAAAACCTGTCAAACCTGCAGCCCAGTGTGCTTAGTTTGCACACAACATCTTTTCCCATATGGTTTCAGAGGGGTCCACATTGTGCTGAAGACATAAACACAGCTTCATTCACACAGCTATTTCAGCAGGAAGAACACCAGACAAGGTCTGGTGATAACTTTTGCAAACAGGTTGGCGCACAAGGGTGACTTCACTTAGAGTCAGAGCGACAGCAGAAAACTGAGTGCAACATCTGTTGAATGCCTGATAAACCTGGCTTCAGTCACATTTGTGCCATGGTTATGAAGAAATTCAGCTATTCTGAAATAAGAAGGAAAGACCATTTGCATAGGGAAATTAAATTTAATTTCTGGGGTAAACCTGAAAAAAATGTGGAAGGCTGGAGATCCTGAGAGAGCTGCTTATTCCCTTACTATTTTCTGCTTGCCTTCAAGAAAACTTTTTTTCCTATTCTTTTTTTTCCCCAGTGAAAGTGAAAATTGCACTGAACACTTCTCCAGTTCCTGAAAAGGATGGGAAACATAGTACTTTGGGATGCAGGGTGACCCATTGCATATATAGAGTCTTATATGGCAAATAATCATATGATATCTTATACAGGCTATAAATAGCTCACATAAATAATTCAGGGGAGGGAGAATATAATTCATCTCACCTAACCTTAAGTATTTGAAAAAGAAAGTGTCAGTCTAGGGTTGCCATCTAGGCTGGTCAGAAAGATTGCTCAGANTAAATAGCTCACATAAATAATTCAGGGGAGGGAGAATATAATTTATCTCACCTAACCTTAAGTATTTGAAAAAGAAAGTGCCAGTCTAGGGTTGCCATCTAGGCTGGTCAGAAAGATTGCTCAGACAACTAATAGGAGCTAAAAATTTACTTTTGATGATTAGAGTTAGGTGCAATGAATTCTAATGTAAATTATTATATATTGCATTTTTTTGCAGGTATTTTGTGAACAACAAAAATAGATCCAGTAAGCCATTAGGAATAAATTGATTAACTCTGGTTATTGCATGACAGTAGGTATTAGGGACTGTTTTAATGATCTAAAAATGCAGGCAATTGGGAGTCAAAATGCCTGTGTCTATACCTTAGTACTGCTTAATGTAGTTTTAGGGTTACCCCAAGTGAGGAAAATATCTCATTAGCCAAATACTGCTGCCTGATCAAACTGTGTTACAAATGGATGAACAGCGTTACTGTACCACAAGACACACGTGAGGCAGACACTGAAGAAGACCAAGAATGCCTTATTCCAGGATACCGGTTATGCGTACGTCAGCATTACCCAGAGCAGGCACTGACTTGTCAGAGAAGAGCCTTGATCCATAGTTGCATGCTCCTCAGCATTTGGGTGAACCTGTAGGTTGGCTGAGTTCAGGTATTTGCTTTCCTTCCCCACAAGAACCTGTGACCAGAGCCTCACACTGATCAAAAAGACTTCTTAAGATATGCTCATTTAACAGCTGAAGCAAATTATTCTGTGGAAACAGGTTTAACATACTGTAGTTAAAAAACATGACCATTTTACCCATGCACTCACCTTACCCTGCTGGGAACCATGGTAGACCTGGCCTCTTCAGGGCCCACAGGGGAGTGCTGGATGTCACCCTCATCTGGGTGGAACAAACCTCCGTCCAGATGAAGCTGTCTTCCCCAGCTTTGAATACAGGGTTGCAAAGGCAAAAATCATGAAGTTGTGATACAAAAGCCAGCAGATATGGCATTGTCTCAACAACTTCCCAGTGTCAGCTGAGCAGTACTTTTTCTGAGCCATTCTTCCTCCTTCTTCCAGGCACCTGCCAAGCTACCAATACATTAATGTAAACTACATCTGTATTTTTTAAACTAAATGGAGAAGGGGACATGGGCCTGTGCAATCATCCTTACAGTTTATTTATTAATATATTCTCAGTGCAAATTTGGTGTGGGACAGCTGCTGCTTGCAAGGATAATGCCTGGGCAGCATATTTGAGTTTGTGTGCGCTGGGAAGTGTTATGGTGCTCTCAGAGATGCGGCCTCTCAGCTTTGCAGGGTAAGAGAGTTTAGTTGCATGGATCTGAGCCCTGCTACACCAGTTGGCCTCAGGGCTAGAGAGCTGCCCTGCTTAGCACAAAGCCACAGGGAGCACCCACTTAGCTGGGCTGACTGACACCCAAGCATGGTGTGCGTGCACAGGATCCATTCTTCTACGTGCCCGTGCCAGGGGTTTAGCATGGTTAGGATGGGCTTTATTGCAAAAAAACCCCAAATGGAGCCCATCACTTGAACTTCCCTGTCTTTGCTTCTCTGATAGCTCAACCTTGAGACAACACGTTGCCTTCACACTCAGCAGTCACACTGTTGTACTAGGTGGACGGGCCTATGAATGGCTCACTGCCAGACCCAAGCCTATGTTCCTATGCATAAAAATGTACTGGGTAGAAGACCATCTCTTGTGATTTACATGTATCTTCTAACCATTTTTTTTTAGGAAAGGCTTTGAACAATATAACACAGAAACATTACTGTGCTTTCAGTGCAGTTCTGAAACCAGAAGTACACTATGCCTTATTAACAAGTAACTGTTAAACCCTAGGTTATTCAAACCACTTACCACATTTAGGACCATTATTAAAATATCTAATTAGAGCTTGTACGCAGGCTATAAAGGGTACCCTTTAAATTAGGGGGCATTTATAAAAGCTGTAGTTATCTTCATGATTACTGGACACAGCAACATTTTAATGGCTTGTTTAACAGATATTGTATAGTTTAAGGCCAGAAGGGACCATTAGATCATCTAAACTGACCTCCTGTATTTCACAGGCAATTAAATTTCACCCAGATACTCAATACCAGCTTCATCGGCTTGAATTAAAGCAAAGCATTTCAGTCTTCATCAGACTATAGTGTGTACTAGAGACCAAGAAAAAGAGAGAACAGAGCCTCAAGACTCTTAAATGGCAGGAGCTAATATGTTCAGATGATCTTAGAGGGCATGCCCCATTCTGCAAGGGAAATGGTCTGTCAGACCGAACTTCAGGAAAGGATCCAAATCTGGCAATCAGTTTGAACTTGAACTAAAACAGAGAATGTAAACTATGCTGGCTGCCATAAATCAATGGAGATATCCTTAAGTGTATTTTAGATTTATTTTTTTATTCTTTTATTGTCCACTAAGTAGTAAGTAAAAAAGTTTTTAAAAATATGATTTTTTCCTTTCTTCTCTTCTTTGCTTTCTCCCTTTCTTCTTCCTTTTCTGCTTTCCCAAAAGTGAAAAGCAGGAACTTATGTGAAAACATCAAAATGTCCTCAGCCATGCAAATCCATGCTGTGACTTTGGAGCAGGTTCACAGGGCTTCTGCAGTTCTGATTTGGTGGCACAGGGAACACATCAAGCACACTGTGAGCACATCACATGGATAGCCATTACATGTTGGGTTCCTGGACAGAATTGGGCACTTGGGCCATGGCCGTTTGTTCAGGTCTTGTGGGAGTCCTGAAGGAAGTAGGATGTACTGCTCTGATCAGGTCACTTGGCGTCCAGCTGGCCTGGACAGATATGCAGCCTTGCTGGTGTAAGTGAGACACTTTCTGCATAATCCATCTCCTGACACTTGAATATCAGCTGTAGACGGGGACTCCGGGCAAAGTAAAGCACTAGGACCTGATAATGCAAACCTTGCCTTCATTTACAGAGCAAGACAGGTGAAGTCTTGTGTTGTAGAAATGTTTAAAGACATTAGTAATGGTTTAAAACATATATTAAAACATATATTTGAGCTAAAGGACCTAGCCAGGAGCACACGAAAAATCAGAATGGCCTCTGAGAGGACTATAAAACACCAACAAGAAATTTAGAAACTGGTTATAAAGTCAAATGAGAGCAACCTGTTTTCCTGGCCCAGTGAACCATGGGAGTAACTTTTTTAAAGCTAAGATAGTGCCAGAAAGCAACAGGGACGATCATGCAGGCTAACAGAAATTTGGTGGGTTAAATTTATATCAACTGCTGAAGTCTTGAAGCTGCAGATTTGACATAACAGGTTCGGAAGATACAATCCATTCTTTAACAAGCCCCTAGAGTTGGCCACTAAAGCCAGGAACCATCCTCAAATGCTGGAGGGGCCACTAGTGCACTTTAGGTGAAAAAACAGTAGGTATAAAGATAACTCATCAAATGCAGTGATCTCTTTTTGATCAGCCAAACACTGTCAAACAAAAGATATTTGAACATTTTCTTACAACTGTAGTATTATCAACTCTATATTTTTCAGTTCAGGCTTTCAAATTCTTGGTACTTGTTAAGACACATACTCAAAAGAGATTACAATTTATCCACTGGCTTCTTGATGGAAAATGCAATTCACAATGTGTAGATTATGTTTTATACAGAAACTGAACTTTTTTCCTCTTTTTTTTTTATTTTTCCCAAGGAAAACCAAATCAGAGTTAGAAGTTAGTCTGAAACCAATTGAAACACTATCCCTTGATGATACCTGTTATGAAGGACATGGAAAAATAATTTTTAGGAAACCAAGATCTTCCTCCACAAGCTGCTCTGCAACTACTTTGTAATGGCTAATCCAGTCTTCACACTTAATGAAGATAAGCACCATAAAACCTAACCTACCAGAGAAGGGTTGGGAAGCATTCAAGGCGGTGCCAGCTTCATGTCCCCAAGGCACATGGACCAGGCGGGACACTTAGGCCAAACCCTTGTCATGTAATAAGGCCATTTCTTCAGTAATGTTCTTTGTTTATCATGACAATTTTGGCTGTGGTTAACTTTGTTGAAACTTGCTTCCGTTGTTCTTGCTCCAAAGATTTTCAGTATAGTATGGTTATTTTATAGATTTAAAAATTATTTGTATAAATGGAGGACAAAAATTAGCTTCTTTTTACTATTTTCTTTAAGCTGAGGAATGGGAGACACCCGATTTTCTAAGTTACCCTGTTTCCTAAGCTACCCTGTTTGTAAACTGCCACATTTGACTCCCTGGAGACTTTTTTGTTTCAGACAAATAAATTAATCCGCCACAAATCTACCTCAGAGATTTGCTTCTCCATTAAACCTGTTCCCCTCTTTCAGCTCTTCTCTGTTTCTTTTCTTAACTAGGAAATTTATTTCAGACATTGTATTGTCAAGCTGATCAAATAAGACAAGGATTATTTTCCAAAGTCTTGCATCGTTTGAGTTCTCTTACAGTCAGATCAACTTCAGTTTCTCCCTCTGACTGTTATCAGCTTTTTTAAGATCAGTTTGGAGCAGGATAAGTTTTATACTTCTCTTCTACTCTTAAACTGTCTGCATGCCAGTATCATCTGCTGTCTTAACGCCGCTCATTTGCTGAGACAGCGGAGATTTCACTCAAGAGAGCTGAGCGCTGTGGTTTTCTTCCCTCTGTGGTGGTATTGCTTTTACTTCTCTCAGGCAAACATTTCCTCTCAGAAGTAGGAGATGTATCACTCATTAAAACCTCATTTGCTGCTTACTGTTCACCTTACCAACTTGCTTCAGCTGGCTGCAAGTAAAAATGCTGTGATACATTTATGCTCCCTTCTTTGACAACATTTCGTGGTAGTGACTGCATTTATGCAAAGCAGCCTACTTTACAGAGATGCGTTCTTGAGGTAAGAGANGTGGTAGTGACTGCATTTATGCAAAGCAGCCTACTTTACAGACATGCGTTCTTGAGGTAAGAGATGAAAAGCCTCATTTATAGCACACAGTAAAATGGTGCATGTCCTCACCTTACTTCCTCCAGTCCATAGAATCATAAAATTGTT
>RSEF01000002.1:62256122-62287765 GCA_003993805.1 Himantopus leucocephalus
CTTAGTTGCCCTGCGCTGGACTCTCTCCAGCAGTTCCCTGTAATGCAGATTAAAGGTACTCTTGAGCATGCAGATTAAAGGTACTCTTGAGCATGGGGGTCTGCAAGGCATGTCTGGTTGGGCAAAAGGTACTGCTAAAATTGTGGGCATGGGTTCAGTGCATTTAAGAGACTAAGTTTGTGCATACAGTTAGGAAAACAGAAGCTGGTCATCCATGGAGAGACTTTATGCACACCCTCAGAGGCTGGTTCTGCCCTCTTGTCATAGCAACTGTACTTCAGAGAGGCTTAGTGGGGAGCCTGATACTAAACTGGCTAAGAATGTCTTTGTTGACAAATCTAGGTCTACTTAAATGAAGGAGAAAAGCAATAATAAAGACAACACAAAAGGAGCATCCACTTGTCTCTTAACTACTAGTGCCACTTTTCAATGAGTTGGATTGGAAAGAAAGCAAATATGCTTGAGGCCTGTTTGCTGGTGTTGCTATGCAGGCAGACGGGAAGACAGGTTCCAGTGGTGCGGAGTGGTGGGACCTACTCGGCTGGTCAACAAATGGACCTGGAGGAAGGAGAAAAGTGAGAAGAGCAGTGGGCATACATGTTCACCAGGAGTATCAAGACATGAGCCTATTAGATTTCTAGGAAGTTTAATCCATCATCTCTAAGTATGATCCAAAGCACTTCTGAGTTAGTCTTCTAACTCTTTTCATGGTTAATCTTTGATCTAGATATTTGTAAGACATCTTTTTTGTTTTCCTCCCTTCTCTAATTTCCACTAAAGCCAGGACATAGCAACAGAAGAATGGGAGAAAGAATAAAGTGAAGAGGAGTAAAAAATAATTGCTATATTGCTTACTTTTTCAAAGTACTTGTGATTAGAACTGCTAATTAATTACACCAGAAGGGCTGTACTTAATAAAACACTTCTTTTTGCACTTAGAATCAAGACCACTGCATCAATTGACACCCAAAAGATACTGCTTGCATTAAAAAACAAACAAACAAACAAACAAAAACCACTATATGAAGAAGTTATAATGTGGAATATGTATTTTGGTGAAACCAAACGTTTTTTATTTTCATATTCCAGCATATGATTAAAACAGTTTCCAACATATTTTTGGCAAGGAACTTGACCTACTTGCATACTTCTAAGGCTTAGCAGAAAATATTACTTGCATTATATTCCTTCTTTATAAAAATCTATGATATCAATCTTTAAGAAAATGGCACTAAGCTATAACTAGTATGTGTGCAATTTCAGTTATAATAATAATTTATAGCTGAATAATAGCATTCCATGATTAGGAATCTAGTAATAGCGTATAGACGTTGTGCTCAAAGCAATAATCATTACACAAGCAAGCAGTACCTGCAAAGTCATCCATACTTGTGTAAATAAGAAATTAGCTACATTTCTAAGGAATGAAGGATCAAATTCATGCATTACTTAATCATACCTTCTTACACTATTTAAGGCTTTTTATGCGCATGACGCAATGGAATAAATGGAGATTAATGAGGTACTTGGTTTGCAAAAGGCATATGAGGCATTAAGGCAAGTGGATTGGTTCCCAGTATCAGATTGCTAGACAATATCATTTTTACCCAAAACCCTCTTTTCTTACTGTCATGCAGCTTTTCTTCTGCTTTCTAAAGTGTCTGAAAGAAGGCGCTGAAGTGTTTTTCTTGGGAAAGTAACGACTTAAAATGCTGAACCTAAAGGTGTAAAACTAAAAGTTTAATTCTAATGAATGGTTTAAAATTGAACAATTAATCTTATAATTGTGGTTTCTCTTTCAGACTTTAGAAAAAGTGTACGTATCCATAGATTTGTCTGGGTTTTTTTCAGTAATAATATGTAGTATATAGGATTATACAAGTACTATCTCTCTGTACAAACCTTGCTTTGCTCCCTATTGATGTTATTATTCACCATTACCTCCCTCTGCCTGACAGCAAAGTCTTGTGACATCTGAAATTGAATAGTAAATGCTGACACACAAAGGTACTTTCCAACTAAATTTATGGCAAATGAACAACAATTGTAATATATTTAGCACAAACTGAGATAAGACAATGCCAGCCCTGAAGATCCACTCTATTAGCTAACGTTGTATAGGTAAAGGACTGTTGGTATTCTCAACAGCATTAGAAGCACATCCCCAGGTCTGTTTCATCCTGTTTTAGGTGTTGAAGTGGTATCAGTCCTATTCTTTTTTTTTTCCAGTTCTGGGCAAATGAATTAATATCTTTATGCTATGTTTGAAAATGATTTAGATGTTTCAAGCCACTGTAGTGGCATAAAAGAAGTAGTAATTTTCTTGCTGAGCACATTGATGAGAAAAAGAAGGGTGCTATATAGTAAGAAGAGGACAGATTACAATTTCATTGTAATCAATTCATTTAGATGCTACCGAGATTTTGTTACACTCAGGTTTAATACCTCCCCCTTCTCAAATTATGTTGACAGACAAAATTGATTTTGTTCAGTTCAAGGGTTATCAATGATTAAAAAGTTCATCAGCCCTTAAGAGAAGTAACATTTTTTGTGGGTGATTCTGCTGTGGAGAAAATATAATCAAACAGCTACTAAAATTTAAGGCATAGCACAAAAAGGTATATGTTTTGTTGACTTTCAGTGTGACTTGTGCTCCTCGCTGTCTAGGATAGTGGAGGAACAATGGTGGTATTAAGCTTATAAATGCAAAGGAAATGGGATTTTGACACCTATCACCTATAGATTTCTTTGAAAGCCTTCAAAATATTTGACACTTTTGGAACTAACCCCCTAAAGTTGAAGCTTCAAAGCATTCTGAAAATGAGCGTCAGTGAACAGGGTTTGAAAACTTTGCTATGTTTTTTTTCTCTTTAAATGTGAAACGCGTCCTCAGACTGGAAGGAAACTCATCCTCTATTTGCTGATGCTCCTTTTTAGTTTCACTTTATAAGTCTACTATACATTCTATTCTACTTAGTATTATAACATAAATATGTATTAAATAGCTTTAATCAGTGGTGTTCCCAAAAGTGAAATAATGCATAGTGTTTTTTTCTGTTTATAAATGTCATCTCTTGGGCCATAATCAAACTTCCTGTCCTCTGCAGTTTATTGCTCTACCTCAATGTATGTAAGTGAGTGTGTGTCATGGGTGGCTCAAGATCCACTCCCATTCTGAATTCCAGCTCTTCCATATCTTCATCTACTTATATGTCATGTTTACTACAAAATGTCTGGAAAAAATTGTATTGAGGTGTGGTCTAAAGTATGCAGTGATTCTGGCACCAAAACATTGGAAACTGTTAAAAGCTTGAAGACTGAAACTGCAATATAGCTGTCTCTCCCTCTCTCTTCCTGCCACGGCCTGCCACAAGCATGCAGTGGGTAAGTTAAATAGTTTTGTTTAAGAATAAGAAGTGAAATGGTTTGTAGCAGCTTGAATCTGTTTGTGCAAGCATAATTGTTTACTGAAATTCTTTACAGTACGTTCCCAGGGGCTATGGAAATTGGTCCAAGAACAAGCGCTGCTATGCTGCTGCCCCACTCTACTGTCTATATCAGCTCTTCTCAGATAGAGCAAGCAGGTTTCCCTCTTCCTCTATCTGAAAACAATTCATAGCTTTCAGGAGGAGAAAAGCATTTATCTCTGCTGAAATGCAATTGTGGGGAATACAGTGATATAATGCAGTGAAAAATAAAACCATTGTAGCCTTCATATGCTGAAGTGTTTGACCACTAAGTCTGAGAATTAGATAAAAATGTTGTAGCACCAAACCTTATTGTTTATTCCTCATTCAGCTTAATCTGTCTCAGATTTTGATTCAAATGCTTTGAACATGTGTCTCCATACCAAAACCTTTCAACAGTAAGAAGCTGTCCTTTTCCATGATCCTTATGATTCTTCACCACTTTGAACCTGCTGCTTTAGGGTGTAGGATAACAAAAATGTTGAAAACATTGGCACAGCATTTGTTACATTAGCATGCAAATGCTAAATTAGCTGTCATTTTTCAGGAAACTGATTCATGAAAGCATCTTTTTTTCCAGTTGACTTTTGATGTTGATCTTGATCTCAAATGTAATTTAAGAAGAAAAGAAATTGTTTTTAAAACTACTAAGTTTGTGTCATAAAAAACCAAACCGTATTTAGCAAATGTTTTGAGGACTTTTTCCCTTTGTATGTTTGTGGGGGGATCATTTTTATTAATAGCTGAATATCCATGCAATTTTCTATTGCCAATTTACTTCACAGAAAGAGGTGAAAACACATTGGAGGAGATATGTTTCATATTCTTATGAGTGATAGTCACCATGTACATCATGTAACAGCAAGGGTGTAAAAGTCAGACTTGAATCACACATTTCCTAGGTATCCACTACTGTTCTCTCTAATGATCATCAGTGCTGCAATCAAAGTCTAATTACTTATTTTCAGTTCTGATCTTTCCTCTCTTTAAAATTGTTGCCTACTTCTAGAGAGTAAACTGACTGATTGGTGGTTTTTATGGAGCATTTACCCTCTTAAAATTCCTGTTTCCTGTGTCTCTGCATGTGAAGTGCATATAATGTGCTTTGGCTCTGAAAATATGAGCTCTGATCTTGGAGGAAAGAATACCAAAAAGATATCTGGAAGGTACTGATGGCAGCTTTGGGCTTTGTAGTACAAGACAGATATTGACATACTGGAACTAGTCCAGCAGAAAACGACTAAGATGTCTGGATGCACACGATGTAGGAAGAGAGGCTCAGAGAAGTGGTTTTGCATAGCCTTCAGTATAGAAAGCTAAAGAGAGGTAGATATTTCTATTGTATTCAACTAACTGATGGTACAGTGCAGAAAAGATGGACCCAGGTTCTTTCCAGTAGTAGGAAAAAGAGGCAACAGTCCCAAGTTGCAACAATCAAAATTCTGCAAAAATACAGGAAAAAAAATACTACAAAAAAAATCTTAGTAAGAATAGGAAAATATTGGAATGGGTTGTCCAAAGAGGTTAAGGAATCTTCGTCCCTGGAGATAATCAGTATTCAACTCGACAAGCATCTGAGCAACACCTACATCTGCATACTGGAGATAGCTATATCCCTGCAAGCCTGCCAGCAACTACAGTGTGGAACTCTACCTGCGCAGTGTAGATGCAAAACAGGAGGACAGAGGCAAGGGAGCCAGTCAGGTAGGACCTAAGGAACATAATGGTTGTGACAAGGTTCATTGGAGAATGGGCCTGAAGCCCGAGGTGGGGAATTTTTCCATGTGTGAGCTCCATGTCAAATGGGACTAGGAAAGGAACACAGCTAAACTACCCTGAAGTCCCTGAAGGTTTACAAGAAAGGAGGAAAAACTTCATGTAACAAACATGCAAACAGCCATTAGAGTGATGAGGGGCTTGCCCACCACCGGCTGCGGCAAAACCTTAAAATACCCTGAAACCAACTGCTTACCTGTCCCTTTAGTAACTAGTAACACAGGATTGTTCAAACTAGCAATTGGAATGTATGCCACACTAGACCTGTGAAATTGGAAGTGGTTTGTGCTGGAATTATTCCTCCTAGACATCTACAAGTTCTCTTGTCTTCCTACACTTATGAAACACAAAGGAGACTTGGAGGGTGTTCCCTATTAATAATGTAGCTGGGACTATGTGTACATGAGGGCTTCAAGCCTATATTAGAATGGGTGAAAGGACCATTAAGAGTGCTCGCTTCTTCTGTGCAACCCTCCAATTTTCACCTCCCTGGAGAACTGTACTTTTCTACCTGGAAACAAGGTGGAAAACACAAATGTCCAGTTGTACAATTCATAACAAGGCATATAAATCAGGTTTCCATGCTGATTCCTTCCAGTTTATGTTCTGAGCTTCTGCCAGTGTCTCCAGAGCTGTTGATGTCTGTTTCTGGTTCCTGAAGAGAAAGAGTGGACAAAGATATTCAAGATGACTCTGCCCTATTTCTGTTTGTTAAGGCTCCAAAGATATTTTAGGGAAGTTTTACCTCAGGTGCTCCCTAAAGGAAATTACCTGAAGGATAATACTGTTCTTTAAAATACTCAGTAGCCAGCAGCTGTGTGGCTAAGTAGAACAGTTTCAGCCTAATATTTATGGAACTGTGAATTTATGAAGCAACAGTGATGCTTCTATTAAAAATTACTATATTTTCCATGTGAACAGCAGCTAAATTATTGCTGCTTTTTATATTAAATACATGTAGCATTTGATTAAAATGTTTGAAACATCTAATATGTTGCTTTATTAGTTTGACATTTTTAATATCCTACTTAGCAATTACCACCTTTCCATGAGTGCCATTCAAAGAGGGATTAATAAGTGTGATCCATGTCTATGTCAATGCGCTACTTTGTCTTCCATCACTGATGGCCAAAGCAGTATCCTTTTTTAAAAGACATCCAACTGTAATTGATGTCATCTCTGTAACTGTAACTTCCCATTCAAATATTGCAAAATAAAAGTGAGAGTTACTGACTTAAAAAACAAAATTACATTTGTAATAAAAATATGTAAATAAATGCATCCAGACACATATCACATAAAAATACCTTATTTGACTTTAACAATCAGGTTGAACAAATAATTGACCCACATGTCTTCACCAGCGTCACTGCTTATTTAAATGGTGTCTTGCAATCAAAATCTGGTTAAGTGGTCCTTTATCTCAGTGTGTCAAATCGGACTTTCAGGAATATCTGAAATTCTGTGTTTTCTCAGTTTCTGATTTTCATTTTTCCTGTACTTTTACAAACTCTGCCACTTTACAGCTATATCCAATGAAATAGTAACAATAACCAAATTTACCAAAGCTAAATCTATAACAATTTTGATCAATATAGAACAAAACAGTGTTCTTTCCATGTTCTCTGCTACTTTGTCTAACAATGCTAATTAATTTAACTGATTAATTTGTTAATTCATTCATTAAATTTAATTGCTGATGACCAAACAAGAAACTCAGATGTCCAGGTTAAAGATCTGGTGCAATGGTAGGCGCACTTCATAATAAATGTGGAAATTCTTCCAGCGTGTCTTCCCACATGACATCTGAATTGGTCTCCTGAGTTACTTATCTTTCTTCCACTGATTATATCAGAAATCTAAGGTATCTAGACTACCGATTTAGGCATCTTTGTTAAGCATCCAGAGTCGATGATATTAATATAAGCTTAACGTTTCTGATCGAGACAAGTAAGGAAAAACTTTTTAACTTCTTTTGGATGCCCCAACTACTTTTCTTTTCTGGCTAATTCAAGTTCAGAGTTAAAGTTTCAGGTGTGTTCCTTTTATCCTACCAGTTTTATCTTATAAACTTTATCCCAGTGTACTGAGAAGTGTCAAGTTTTACATCACAGCAGTGACCACACCATATTTCAAAGGAGACTGTAAATAAAACAGCGTTCATCACTTAAACTTAGATTCATTGCACAAGTAAACTGTTTATTTGCAGAAAGCGCAAATATTTCACATTTAGACATAGCTATTTTTTTTGGCATCTCATTGCAATACTCTTTCATCTTGAAAAGCAGTCTTCCCTTTCTTTTATTTCTCCGCATTATGGCTTTTCATAACTTTGGTAGTCAAGTCCAGATTTAAAACCAATGGGAATTGTGCCATTCAGAACATAAAATGTTTTGGGTCATCAAAGGTGATATTCTGTGTTCATGCGCAACTGTTTCATATGTATTCATTTCTAAAGAGATGCAGTTTGGAAAGTTAAGAACTTTTTTATTTCTGTTTTATTTTATGTCAATAAGATTAGGACTTATCTAGTGCATTAAGTGCCCAGGACGTGCAATGTAGGCCCATATCTTGCAAACTGACACGTGACACAAAGACCAGCAAGTAAAAATCAGTTTAAAAGATTAAAGCCTTGCAAACCAGCAGTAACATTAACCTACGTTTCCTTGAAGCTGTTTTTGGCCTACCTGTTTTCTGGCATGACCAGTTAGCCTCTTGGGCGTCCTTTCTGTCTTCAGGCCCATTCATCTTACTCTGATAACTGGTTTAAAATGCACACTGTTTTGGATTTGTCTCTTTTTCTCCATTGAGAATTCTCCTTAAGCTGAGGACAGATACATAGTTAATGTGTAAGTTCAGGACAGACATAGTCCCAAACAGTCATCAGATGGTGAATTTGTTATCACGACAGTTCTGCAATGAACTTGATCTGGAAAGGGAAGCAGGGCATAAGAATTTAAAAATCAGTTCCACTAGCAGACCTTGAAGCCAGATGGGCCCAACACATAATCATAGTTCCCAGGCTGAAAACCCATTCAAAGAGATTTTTTAAGAGGGGGTGTAAACTTGTTGCCTATAATTGCTCACAACAGTTGCTCACAATTGGATAGTTACCAGTCAGAAAGAATCCACTAAGAGTTAACTTTATTTTTACATTCTGCTGCAAAGGATTGCAAAAGTCCTCTACCTCTTAATGAGATAAATCTCATTTTGAGATTTCTAAATTATCTCCAAATGAGATAATCTCTTAATCATTTCTCACACTGATCTCCCAAATGACAGTGTATGGGCCTCATTCAAAGCCTGATGGAGTCAATGAGATTTTTACTATAAAGTTCAACAGGTTTTGCATCAAAACATCACTAGGTCATTATACATAAAGCCATAAATTCCAGTCTGTAATAATACAGTTCACCACCTCCACATATAGCAAGAGTGTGAAAAACGTATTTAAAATCTGATGAGATAAATTTAAATTAAACCAGATGCGGCTTTTTTTCCCCCGAGTTAAAAGGGGTTCAGACCCACACTTTGTGGTTTTTACCATATTCTCCTGGCTTAGTTGAACGTCTGCATTCTTCCTTCTCTTGGCTGAAGCTGTGCCCTGTCTAGAACAGAGTGTAAGATTCAGCGATAATAAACCAGCAAGAATCTGATTGTGTGCTCAAGTGCTAAAGTGATCCTTCAGGGCAGAGGTCCTGAGTTTCAATCCCTCTTCTAAAATTGATGGCACATTTTATCAGATCACACTTTAATGTGAAATACAGAAAGTTGTTTTTATTTTAGTTTTTCTTTAGTGAACAGTCTCCTTAGTTGTAAACATCTGTATTTTGCTCAAGTGAGGTACTTAAGACCTTTACTGGATCTAATTCCAAATGCCCTGAAAGCCTAATAACATTCTTGCATAATAGCAAGATATTATGTTAAACACTGTTTCTACATTAGAGGATGTAGGCTACTTAATTGTATTAAGAAAATACAAATATATGTGCTACAAAATTTACTTCAGCAGAGATCACCTTAATGAGTATTACAATAATATTCTTTTCATGTTTAAAATGATGCATTATAATCCCATAAGTACTGTACTTCTACAAACCTGTGAATTATTAATAAGGTGATAATCATGTTAATGAAGCTGCCTTATTAGGTCTTGATGGATCTTGTTAACATGCCAGTTAACTGTCTGTTGATGTGGAGGGGAAAAGTGGTTTTTTGTGCCTGGAAGGGTACTGGAGAAGTTAATATTTTCCTAACAGAGTTTATTGCGAGTCTTTCTAGATTATTTTTCTTTAAAGCTGCTTTTCAAGGTAAATATTGTGATTGCCCAATCAAAGTCCTGCTTGTCAGTTTTGCATGTTTTTGTGACACATGGCATCATATAATTAATGAGTTATTGTAAAATGAACCCTATTGAAAGTTAACCATAAATTAGTAAATCAATATGTTAATCAGTAATATGACTACTTGAGGCAAATCTCTCTTAAAGCAGCAACAACAACAAACCAATAAAAACCACAGAATACAACTGCTTATTTTCATTGTCCTAGATATTTCTTCAAGCATGTTAATGTTGTGGGATGTCAAAGAAGTACAGAGGGAAAGAAATATGTCCCTGCAACTCAGAAATAACAAATGGTATAAAGACTGAGTCAGCTCAGTTTGATAAACCAAAAATCTGTCATCCGTCTCTCTCGAATCTTAATGCAAAAAATACAAACCACATTAGCATATTTTTTTACTTAAAAAAATAAGGCTGTTTGTTTGTTTGCTTGCATTTTGCATCTTTAATACTGAGTTCTCCCCAGCAGTTTAAAGTATACAGAATAGAAATTTGTTTCCGTAACATTTTCAGTCCAATTTGCAAACCTTGGAGATCTGTGCAGTTTGGATTTCAGCTTCTAATACATGTCTGTCTGAAGTTTGAGGAACTTATCTCAAAGAAACTGAACTTCAAGAAATCCATTACAAAACTTGTAAGAACTAAGCAACTTTCATCAGCTTGAGTTTTCCATATGTTGTGATAGAATTTATTTTTTATTTCATTATTTTTAAAGCTTTATCCCAGGCCTCTTGCACCAGTAATAATTAGAATGTATTTGAGATTGCAGACAGGACATGCTGAGAAACAAGTATTATTCGGAGTGTAGCAAATTTTAGTAGATTTTGCTGCTGGTTGTTGGAACACAGAGGCTTTTGTACATTGGTGGATAAAGTATGAGATGCACATTTTGCACATTTGCCCAGAGAAGTTGTGGAAGCTCCATCCCTGGAGGTGTTTAAGGCCAGGCTGGATGGGGCTTTGAGCAACCTGGTCTAGTGGGAGGTGTCCCTGCCTATGACACGGGGGTTGGAACTAGATGATCTTTAAGGTCTCTTCCAACCTAAACCATTCTATGATTCTATGATTTTGTGGCCCAGCTACACTAATGCCAACATTGGTGTAATCTGAAGCAGCAGGACATGGTTTTATGTTGAAGCAAAAGGACAGAGATATCATGGTATGCTGAAATCTTGTGTGACATTGAGACGCTACATAAGAGGGGTGATTTGATCTTGGAGATAGGGCCTGAAATTCCTATTTCATAGAAATACAAAAAATAGTAACAAAAAAGCAGTAAAATTTTGCTGTTAAAACAGAATTTCTGACTTTTGTTTCGAAAAGACTAAGTGGCATAATGTTTTCACTTTCTTAACTATTATTGTGTTATAATTGATGTTCAAAATAGGCCAGTATCTGCTAACATGTCAAAACAAAAGTTAACATTAAGGAGAAACAGTGGAATAGTGGTTTACAGAGTTTTTTCTTTTCCTTCTTCCTTCCCTCTCCTTCCGCACATTATCGAAGTATCACTACTCCTAAATCTTCCCAGTAACATTTCTTAAATCTTATTTTGACTACTGAATGAAATATATTTAATACAGCGATTAATAACATTGATAAAATGACAATAAAAAAGTCATCTGGTTAAAGTTGAGAAGAAAGTTTCTGCTATTTTTTTCATTAGAGTTTTATGATGCAATTATGCAGAATGTTCTGCTTTTCATCAAATCAGCATTTTCTGATGGAAAACTGTTCCAATTTTAATCACTTTTTTGCTAGGTGGTTACAGATAATCCTCTCACCCAGTCAGTAACTTGCTGTGTGCTGATTAATTCTCCGTCAGAAAGGTCTGGTTTTTCTTCACCAAATAATTTATTGAGCTTTTTATGAAATGTCTTTGAAGACTTCGCCATAGGAAAAAAATGTGAATTCAATTGCAGCCTAGAAATCTGTAACTAATGAATAATACTAGTCTGATTAATGTCAAACTAATTCAAGTCCTACAACTACCTAGCTGAAATAATTTTTTTACTTCTTCAGGTACAAATTATATTTAAAATCCATAGAGGATTTCTAATAATACTGCACGTTAGTGTCTTACCTGTACAACGTGGATCTCTAATGAAAACCTGAAATGAGCAATCAAAAGAAATATGATTTGGACTTACAATTATTGCAATGAAATTTTATTTTTATTTTCTAAAGTTAATCTCTTCATATGCACTTTCATAAATACTCAAAATATTCATTTTCATATAGAATCTTCCCTTAAGAAAATAAGTCAAGAAGTCAATTTAGGGCACAGCAGGAGGCCAGCCTTTTTTTAGGGCTGGATGATTCATGAGAGAGCTCATTCCTCCACACCACTGCCACAAGTCTGGTGGAACTGGCTGCTAAGAACTGCCTGGGCTGTGATTGCTGCTGAATCAGTCCCTGAGAAGTCACCACCTGGAGCAGAAAAGTTTCATAATATGTTTAACGCAATTTCAATTAGCTGTTTAGTGACAGCCAGCAAAACTTGATGTAAAACACCCATTGACACCCTTTTATCTGTTTGGGAACTGCTTCCCACAACTAAGACTAGGAGGCTTTTAAGCATTATTAGTGTGTTGTAAGTACGTTATTTAATATTTGATTGTTTTCTTTGTGTTTATTTTTTTTTTATTTTATTTTTTTTTCTGCCTGCAGCCATAGCCACATTTCAAGAGTAAATGAAAGTACAGCCCATATATTTAATGTTTTGAGCTCAAATCTGTAATGGCGATTACACACCCTCCCACCATGTATACTGGAACTCTGCGAACAGTAATTCACACAGCATCCCATTGCAAATTAGTACTAAATCCACCAAGAGATACATCACCTCATCAGTGAAAGTGCTGATCCAGTAAAACTGTTACAAAATCTTATTTGATGTAATTAATGATATTAGTGCCTTGTCAAAAGTCATTCAAAGCCAGTTACAAGGACTGTTGGAAGCCAGTGATCTCAGCCAGCAGCTCTCTTGTTGCAACTATGAGATGTCAAAGCCTTCTTCCACAGTCATTTCTTCGTGTTTTGTTTGGTTGTTTTTTTTAAGTGAGGTTCCCTGGTAAGGCAGAAAGAAAAGACGTGTTTATAAAGAAAGGTGGATGGTGGAGGTCTATTATGCGTGTCTTTCTGTTCTTTCCTCATTAATCAAATACTGAGGGATACATTTATCTTTGGAAGTGAAGATCTGCATTACTTTTTTGGCTAGTTCATAATATAGTTATAATCAAAAAGGAATTTAATGCATGAAACATGCAATTTAAAAGCTATAAAGAGATTAAGGGTTGACTATACTCCAAAGATTCCCTTCTGAAATTGTAGGCAGGTAATTTTCTGCTTACCAAAATAAGGTGTTTGGGCCTTAACATCCAAAACAAATGGTTGACATCTATGAAATCTCTGAAAAACAAAAGGAAAAAAAATATTTTAAAGCATTCAGGGATAGTTTTTGTTTTCATTATGTTACTTGCTCAACTCAGTTATTTTTAAATGCCATTCTATGTTGCACATTATGTAATTTATAATCTCATTTTGTTTGCTGTACAGAATACCTGGATTTCCTTGATGCTATGTTCATTTAAGATATGACATTTTGAATTGTTTAAGCATGCATTGTTTTATTTAAGCATATATTATGGAAGTAAATTAATTTCAGTGGGAAAACTAGAGAGGAGTTTGGTTCTTATGCGGGGAGAGGGCTCAGATAGTGAAAGTCTTACGCAAAATGAGTGGGAGAAAAATTTGTTGGTTCCAATGGTCTGCCTTTTCTGCTGGAAACTTCCCACAGGGAATTCTGTGTATTGAAGGATTGAGAGGCTGAGTCATCATTATTCACATTTATTATACTCCTCCACATAAGTTAATGTGAGGTCTTGTTCTGGAAGGAGAAGGAATACGTTTTTCATTCTGAACTAACTAGCTGGCTGTAATTCGCATTTCAGAATTAGCATGTCATGCTGCAGTTGATGATACTTTTTAAGACGCTTTGTTATATCTTGAGGTACCTTTAATATCTGTATACATTTGAGCTAGTATTGAAGGTTTCAGCATAGAATCTGGACATCTGAACTTGCTTTAACTGAGATAGTATGGATATTAGAAGCTCTCAAAACACAACCATTAATACTCAACTATTTGCCTTTTTCATAATAAATTGAACTGTGCCTTTATCCCAGAAAGGGGTGAAGAATTTGTCTGTTAATTTTGGGGCCCCAATGTGCTGGTGTCCAGCCCAAGATATCTTAAAAGAGACTGACTTAAAAAAGTACTGCCTTTTACATCTGGGCTGCCCTTGGGAAACTTCAAGTTGGGCATCCAATGTCAACAGCCACTCTAAAGAAAGTTCTATCTACCAAAGCCGTTCTTTGCCTGTTTCCTCTGAAATTTCACTAAAGCTTGGCTCAATTTGAGAATACAAATAGAATCATAGCATCATAGAATTGTTTTGGTTGGAAAAAACATTTAAGATCATTGACTCCAGCCTTTAACCTAGCACTGCAAAGTCACCACTAAACCATGTCCCACAGCACTACCTCTACACATCTTTTAAATACCTCCAGGGATGGTGACTCAACTGCTTCCCTGGGCAGCCTGTTCCAGGGCTTGATAACCCTCTCAGTGAACAAATTTTTCCTGATATCCGATCTAAGCACGCACACACACACCCCCTCCCTCGGTGCATCTTGAGGCCTTTTCCTTTTGTCCTATCTCCTGTTACTTCGGAGAAGAGACTGACCCCCGCCTACTGGAGACTGACTGACCTATTGCTAGGCCAGCCATAATTTCTCCTGCCTTAGCCATACAAGATAATGTATTGTATAGGGAGTTTTCTGGTAACTTTGCTTTAAGTTTTAAGATCAAAGTTTCACGGTTTCAGAGAAACAACTTGTTGTCATTGAGGGTAAAAAGTGTAAATGACTTGAAATCACAGAAATTTACATTAAAAAGAGAAGCAAGAAAGATGTCTATTTAGCTCATTTTCTCTGAAAATGCGGGTGTTAGGATTCTGAAAAATAGCTGTGAATGGTGAATGGTCGATTTTGTTAATCATTAAGTCAACAATAACTTGCTATTTGCTCTGTTATGAAAAGTAGGAGTCCATTGTTGTTGCTTATTTTTCTCATATAATTCTTTACTTGCCTACATTTGTGTTTTAACTTTTCACAGTGCCTGGAGTCAGAAAATGCATTCAATATTAGATTTTACATAAATATTATTTACAAAAGGGAAGATTCTAGGCTTTTCGTTGGATGCATTTTGGTCTACCCAGTCAAAAAGACAACAAAATATAAACTGTTTTATGTACTACAATTTGGATTCGCACAAGTAAGATCACTACAGATTATGCTGAGCTGCCTTCTCCTGTGAGTTTTGTAGTCTATCATTTTCTGCTTTATGCTGGGTTTCTTTAGTTTCCTTTTGGAACTGGTTGGCAGAAGCTTTTCCATTCAGAGTTAATCTGCAAACAACCATTCATATTCTTGGCTCAGATCCAAACTATAGTTAATCTTTGTGGATGAAATCAAGATACCCTGTGTATGACTCTAATTACTGTTACCTATTACTCCCTGGTAGTACTATTGTTGGGTTGTTGTTTTTTTCCAGTAGGAGAAATTTATGACAAATTAGGTTGCTTTTATAACATTTTGTTTCTTTACAATTCTGTAAAAGTGCCATGCTTTCCTGAGCGCTAACTGAGCTAAACAACACGTAGGTGTTTTCTTTTCAACATTTCTTGTCCTTTTTACATTTACACAATTTCTTTCCAAGTCAGCCCTGCACTCAGATTAATATGAAGATAATCTTAGCTTTTCAACTGTTTTCTCTATTGGACAGAAAGATATGCTTTGCTTCCTTTTCCTGAAATCTAAATGGAATGGAAATTGTTAAACTTGTACTTTTCAGCAAAGATTTCTATCTCAGTACTGAAAGGAGTGGTAGCAGACCACCTCATCATTGGCTTATTAACCTTCATTTTGTATTAAGTGCATAACAAATAATTAAAAAGAACCAAAAAACCCTGCTCACATTGTGAGAGTGAAGGTTTCACAGTGGGTCTGCAGGTGAAAGGAGGACATGTGGAAGCTCCCTTTAGCCTGCAAGGGGGGCAGGAGGAGGAATACATACATACCACAGACATGGCAGAAAAAAGTTCAATTCTTCTTGCCTCGTGTGTGCATAATTTTCATTCATGTGGATGAGAGCCATATCGGCGCGGGGAGAGTAGAGCCCTTAGGCTGTAAGAGACACAATTACCTTTCTGACAGCAGTGAAATGGAATTTTTCACGCAGAAAAGATGTAACTGAGAGCGGGAATTTAAGAAAATGTGTTCTTAAAAGCATATTGTCCAATAAAATTTGGAATTTGCAACAAGAATATGCTGAAATTTGTGCATGTATACGACCACATTCTTTAACATTCGTTTCTGTAACTGGTTACGGTTTAGGCATACATAACCTCACTAAGTTTATTGCTTCTTCAATACTGTCTAAAAGGCACAATAATGTTTTCTAATATTCTACGAAATTTATTCTAAAATAGAGGAAAGCAATGGAAGATTATATAACACTAAAATAGTAAAAAATATTTGTATTATCCAAAAATAAAGCCAAATATTCTTTTATACTAGGCAATATTTTTTATTTAAGTTAGGTAAAGATTTCACATTTCTGTGACGTCAAATTTTTTTTCTTTCATTCAAATTTTCTGAACCATAAAACTTTTGCCCAAAAGGATTTTTTCCAGGAATGTGAATACTTCTATAAGGTATTTTAGAAATGTAAAAATGCAAAGGTTTGGCTGCTCTTAGAAAAGTACTGAAATAGTTATTCTAAAGTAATTCTGAATTCTTAATTCATTATAGATTTCACATCCAGTATCTGTTCCAGAAGAGTCTTTATAATCCACTGTATGGATTAAGATTATGCTTGATTAAACAAAATCAGGAAAAAGAACTCTCATTCTGTAATTGACATGTCCATACAACTTCTTTACATGTAGTGGTTGTCAAGTAGCAATTTGATTATATCATGCAGTAAAGGGAAGCCTTTGGCCCAGAAAGGTAAAGAGAACCTTACTTTCGTTTTAATTGAAAAAGTGTTCAAGATTGGTTGAGACATTTTCATAGTTGAGATATTTTCATAGGAATATATCTTGGGATCTTCTTATAGACCCACATGTTTTTTTCTGTTTTGTCATCTATTTCCTTCAGCACAGCCAAGTGTGGACCATCTGGAATATGCCTCTGTGTAAGAGACAGGGAAAAAATACTACTGGGCAAAATGGAGGAATGAATTTTATTCTGGGGAAGCAATATGCTTGGTATTAGCTATGAAGTTCCATAATGATGTCTGCTGTTGAATTCAGACAAGGTTATAGGCATCTTTGTATCACTTTGACACGGTTATTTCTA
The DNA here is from genome assembly GCA_003993805.1 of Himantopus leucocephalus. Classification (NCBI taxonomy): domain Eukaryota; kingdom Metazoa; phylum Chordata; class Aves; order Charadriiformes; family Recurvirostridae; genus Himantopus; species Himantopus leucocephalus. Next base: position 62,273,132 of record RSEF01000002.1, read on the forward strand.
TGAGAAGAGAAATAAAGAATGCATTTTGATTTAATAAATGAGTATGGGCTACAGCACTTCTGGCCTAGGTATTGGCCTAAATCAATACTACAGCTGAGACCTTCCTGACTTTTGCAGGTATTTGAAACTAGAGGCAAGACTCTACTTCTTGGCTTTTTTTTTTTTTTTTTACCAGGACACTAATAGAAGTGTTGAAAAACACTTTGTAAACAGGTACAACCAAAGATGCTGTGGGTGAAACTGTCTAAAAAAAAAGTATGTACTGCTCCTTGAGATGCATGCAGACATCCAGCTATTGCTACAGAAGAGGAGGTCTGCACTAGGTCTCCTTTGTCTATGAATCCAGGGTGGCTGTCGCTGAACAATGGCATTAGATAACTATGGTTAGATGTACGAATAGCCTCCTACAAAATATTGTATCATTGTATTTCAAGATTACTGCATAAAGTTTTTATCTAAATCTTTATGGAAAAATAGAAGTTAAATCCTATGGTTCAGATTCTTCAGAATGCTTATAGACACACTCAATCTTAAACTATTGTTCAAGATTATTTCTATTTAATCAAGGTTGAGGGTTTGCTTATATTGACTGAACTCAAGGACATTTAAAAGTCTATTGAAAACTAAATATGTGCTCAGCTGTGTTGCGGAATGCTCAAAGAAACTGCAGTTACTTAAATCAAGAAAGAAATAAAAGGCAATTTCTAGCTAGGTGGACAGAAACAAAGAAAGAAGAACCGCAATCAAAGTATGTGTAAAAAAGTGAAGGATGCGAGCTTAGCAGTCAGAAAACAGGATATAAAACGAATTCAGAAGACAAGTCTGCTAATACTCAAGTGGTGATAACGGTTAACGTTATAGAGAAAGGACAAACAAAAAAATGCAATAAAAAGACAATGAGGTAATGCTGATGTAGGGAACAAAGTTTAGGACTAATGGATTTGGCAAAAGCAGAGGGATGGAACAAAGTGTGCAAAAGGGAGATTTGAGTCATTGAAGTCACTTATTTTGGCTGTCGGAACATACAGGGGGTAGGGACATATGACAAACATGTAATGAATGTATGGATTGAGATCTTGATGAAAGAAAAGCATTTAAAAATTATGACTGACTGGTACAGTCCTCATGAAACCTGCTCTTCTATCCACCTGCACCAGGACTGCATCATTCCTGATAAATATTTAAAACCTTTTTCTTAAAACCTTCAGTACCAGAGGTTCAGGGGTGTCTTCAGGAAATCTACTGCAAAGCTTAGCTGTCTTCGTGTTTAGAAATTTCCTCTTCATTCTCAACAAAAACTAGAACAGAAAGTACTGTAGAAGAAGGGTGACTGGAGAAGACATGCAAAGCATGCACTTCATAGCTGAAGTTGCTATAAGAAGAGATTCGGTTTTCACCAGAATTAATACAGAAATGCTTACAAAGCGAGAGCTAAAACAATAAAGGAAAGTACAAGAGCTCAGTTCCACTTAGGTTCAGAAATTACCCTGAAATTAGAGGGGAAGAGAGCCTGTGAAGGATACTGCTTCTGCAGTCATTATTATTTGAATAATTAAAACATGTTGTAATACTTTCTTAAAACTTGCCCTCAATTCTTAGTTGTCCCTACATGGCCATGAAATGAAATTCTGATATTACCTAATGCAAGGAAGTCGCAGACACTTTGAAACTTTTACTTAAGGCCTTATACATGTTGGCTTACTGAGGCAGGGCCTTTTATGGAGAAAAGGAATCTTCTGCATGGATGGTTGAAAAAAGAACTGAGACAAAAGAGTTAAATATACACTTAAACGGCATTTTTACTCTAAGCTTTTAGGTTGAACTTAGTCTCTTTTATCCCACTGCCACCAATACCAGAAAGAAGCACATTATTAGCTGACTAGAAAAGATCAGTCTTTCTGTGCTATGGAAGGGTTACAAAACATTCTGCAAACAGTCAAAGGCAGGTGACTGGAAAAGTGAGAGAAGATAATATTCTTCACAAAATGTTTCAGAGGTAATGTATAAAAAACTCCATAGAAAACTGCAACCCTTGAAGTGCTTCTGGTTTACGCTTTTGATCCATCTCAGACAGGTAGCACAGTAACTTTTTAAACTGGAGAGGTGAGGCAAGGTCCGGTGCAGAAAAGACTTACCGCAATACTTTCCCATGACAAGAGAAAATTCCTGGTGAGACAGAGTAATGATAGGAGTAGGGACACCTGGGAGGCAGGAAGTGATAATTAAAGTGGAAAGTGGGTGCACTTGGGAGGTGTTTTTGCACGCTATGAGATCTAGTATGATTTCAATGGAAAGTAGATTCTGCCAGCCAGAAAAAAAGAAATAAAAGCCCTGTGCCCTTTTGAAGACTCTTCCTCAAAGTGCCTTTTGCTCTTCACTAAACAATCTCCAACCTAGATGATCTGAGGCATGAGGCAATGATTTCTGTCAGGGCTTATTAAAAATCAAACATTATGTTCTGTGAGGTATTGATGGCTTCAGAATTTTTTGAGGGAAAAACAAAGACATTTTGGAAAATGTGAGATTTTTAGGCAGGAATAACTGATAGCTTAGTGGTTACAACACTCATCTGGGATACTAAATCTTTGTTGTGCTTGTACTGGGAACAAAGACTGGATATCTTTTCAGGCAGACATCTTTGTCACCTGTCTACAGAGTCAAGCTCTCTTTATAACACCGTTAATCTTTGTATAACAAATTATAACTTCACAAACCCAGAATGGGAGCTAGAACATCAGACTCCATAATGAGGTGAGTAGGACAGCTATCAACCTGCAGGAGATTCAATGACTCTGCAAATCTGAGTTGAATGCCTCCTCTCTTACCTAATACCTAGGATCCAGTAAATACCTTCGACTAAAAGTTCCCTCCTGGTCTGGAGACCTCTTCTGACAAAAATTTCCCAAGAAACAGTGTACTTCTTGTACATATATGCTCTTAATTCATTCCTGAATATAGTTTTGACTTCAACAAACCAGCATTTTCCAATGAAAACTTGTTTAGTTGCAAAATTCTCAACCATTTCCAATTCACATACATTCCCTGTTTTAAAGAGGAGAGGGTATGACTTTTCCCTAAGCTGCCCTTAGGCATAGTTCTTCCTTCCACGGGCTGGCTGTCTTAGATTATGTGAAAGGCAGTGAGGGATTACGGCTAGCATCATCTTTCACATGTCACGGGGAGCTGAACAACACCAAAACTCCAGGACTTATGAAGGCAAAAGAGATTCTGACATTCCTGTGTGTAATATAATACACCACAACCTCATCTAACTTTTCAGCCAGGGAAAGCAGGGCGAGCGGCTCTGCGCAGCCCCCACTTAGGACAGCTGTACCTGCTCCACTACAGGTAGATAAAGAACAGTGCCTCCAAAATTAGAGGAGTTTACAAAATTAGAGGATTTGTACATCTTGCGCTGGTTTTAAAACAGAGTGTAAAGAATGCATTGCTGGGGGAAAACAATTATTTTGAGGATAGAATATACACGTAATAAGGAATCTAGGTAATTTCTAGAAGTAACACAAAATTTACCACTTCCTTTTTTTTTTTTGGAGATGGAGAGAGGTTTAAAAAAAAGAAATTCCTCTCTGACCCCAGGAAAAATAAATGAAAAAAGAAAGAAGAAGATGAAGGTGTGATGATTATTACTGCATGACAATGTTACCTAAGACAGTCAATGAATACAATGATTTCTCAGCAAACCAGACCTTCTAGGAGAAAAAACCAAACAAACTAACAAAAAAACCTAGCAGCAAGTCAGTAAGACAAAGCTATTAAAGTTATTGTGGTTATGAAATTACAATAGCTGGGGTCAGCAATTGGGGGAAAAAAGGGATCGAACATTAAGAAAAAAAAAGAAAAATTGAAAACTCAGCAACAGTTTGTTTTTAACTGTTAAACAAATTGGTTACATTGCTAACTACTATGCCTAGTAAACTAATTGAATTCTAATAACTTATTCAACATATTTTGTCTCTTCCTCTCTCTGGTCTCTGGAAGGAATGAGAGGAGAGTACTGTGAAGTCTAAATTATTGAAGAAAAAGCATTTGCTGAACACTATTAGAAACACTTCTCCTCTGGTAGCTATTCATAGGCTCTTGTAATTCATAGTTCTTCGTAATAACTTAATACTTGAAATTGGATAATTTACATCATATCTTTCTGTTCTCTTATTTAAAGATTTATTAGTTTTTCAGCAGCTTCCTATGCACAGATTTATAAATCTAAATTTAAAATTCCCTTTCCATAAATAATTTGTAATGCTCACTTGAAGTTCATTGTTTCAGCAAAAATTCCTCTAAATTTATGAGCTGTTTGTGACCCCAGCTCAACCTGATAGTTAATCAAGTATATTACTTCAGTGGGATCATATGGATGCTTCGAGTTATATATACTTTCAAACTTTACTGATTGGGGGTCTAAGCTGAGACATGCATTTTTGTTATCATTATCATCATAATTATTGTGTACTTGAAACATATCTTACTGTGGCATATATTCAGTAACCTGAATCCCCTGGTTTCCTATGCTGTAAAAATTAAGGGGAAGAAAAATGTCCCTCCTGCACTAGCATGCCTTGTTTTGGTTTACCTGTGCATTGCTTTTCTTATCGCAAAGTTCAAGGCCACCTCCAAGCTTCTTAGCAGGAACAAAATTAGCAAAACGAAATCTTGACACCTCAAAAGAAGGATAAAATGAATTGTTCTAGGGTTAGCAAGCTCAATATTGATGGCAGTGGTACAGCACTTCCCTCATCCACCCATAAAGTTCATGGTGCTGAAAATAACTTCCTCACCTGAGAAGAATCACAGTTACAAAACATAATCTGTACCTTTCTTTGCTCTGTGTCTGCTTCCACTCTCACTGGCTTTCTAGGTGTGTGGCAATGCGTGCACGTGCCTGTCCCATTGAGGCAGACAGGCCTACCAAGTAAAGGAGATGTAAATAGGAGCTGAGCTCATCTCTAGCCTGTCCTGCTCCGCCCTGAACACCCACTGAGCTTTTAAACAATACACTTTAAGAAAAACGTTGTGGGAGAAGCTGTCACAGATGTGACCTGATTTATGCAAGCTGCAGAGCAGATCAGTGGCAAAAATGAGAAAGCAGAAACATTGAGTTCCGTATCGGTGTCTGTCCCCTATGTTCACCACGTTGCAGCAAGCTCCTCTAAGATTATAACAATAGATCCTAGGGAATGTTTCAAAGGGAAAAATGACTTTTCATATATGGAAGTGAAAGCATTGTGATTGAATGCAGAAGTTCCTCCTGAAAATGCTCACTAGCAATGAGTAAAAGAGCCGACTGCTCAAATACAGACCTGTTAGACAGATTTTTACTGTTTGAAAATATGGAAAATTCATTCAGCAGTAACATTTAGTTTCAGTATTTCTGTTTGCTAAACATTTATACTATGATAGGCTACCTTATGAAAGCGCAAGCTTTTTTAGATATTTTATTGCCAATTATTACTTTGAGTGTATTTACTACACATGAAGTTATTCCTTGGTTGAGTTCAGTGAGCTAAAAAATCTCAAATAACTTCATAATCTTTAAAGTTCACTTGAGATGATGTATTAGAAAAATGTTCAGCAAATGCTAATTAACAATAATCTAGCCCTATACAATGCAGCTTGATTACATTTACATATAGAAGAAAGTCTAATGCAAATGGCATCATCAGATACTTCTATTGATGCTGTACTGAACACAGCCTGTAGAAAACATCATTTTCTCTCCAAAAACAACAGCTTTAAAACATCTTGGTACATAATATCTCCTTGGAAGCAGACTATTTGCCCTTCAGTGTGGATTTCCGCATTTACCTGATTACATTCACTCTGGAGACTCTCAAGGTGACTAGGATTTTAGAGCAAATGGAGAAGAGCGGTAGGATTTGAGATATGTCTGGAGAAAAGTTCTTTTTTAAGTACTTTAGTCGTATTTGGGTTTACATATTTCTTTCAATGCACTTAAGCCTCCATGTTACTGGCTGACAAATTATATCCATGCATTTTCAATAGCAGTTTCTCCCAGTTAAGAAATTCTGCATTTATTCTACAACAGCATTCCTGCTCATTTCATGATAAAAACTACAGGGCATTTTCCTGTGTCTGCCAGTCCAGAGACACATGTGAAAATATCAGTATTTGGTGAATGTATCTGCAGCACAGGGAAAGCAAGCATCTCATCCAAAACTTGTTGAAATCAAGAAAAGTCTCCCCCTAACCTGAGAAGGCTCCAGAATGGGTCCTGTGTATGTCTCCTTCACACAGCCTTAGAAATAACCCATAAGCTCCATAATAATTTTCCCAGGTCCAAAGCAGAATAAAGTGGCAGTTGTATACTTTATTCTCTGCTCTGGACTTCGATCGCATCAACCTTTCATGCATTTCCTGAATGGGTCCTTTGGTACTGTAATACCTGGCTGTCCGTGTTCAGGAAATGCAGTGCCAGGCACACGTTGAAATGCAGGACTGCTGAGGCAGGTTCCTCCTAGAAAGCATGCATTGTCATAACCTTGATGCTGCGCAGCGCATGGTTTCACTGATCTTTCTGCAGAGCTCTGTCAATGTTACTGGGGATGAGCAGTTGGGTATGGCTATTGAATTGCACAGGCTGGTTCCCTGCCAGCTGGGTTTTTCACCTCTGCAGCACTGTTAAACTTCTCCTGTCTCAGAGAAGAAGCTAGGGCACAGGCTGTGATTCACACTTTGTTAATATGTGCAATGGAAACAATACTGGTCATAAAATCCACCTTAGTTTATCCTCTTTAAAGGTATAATGCTTGTCAAAATGTTTTTGAACTAGGAACCATAAAATACTGCTATTTTTAAGTCCTTCCTGTTCAATATCCCTACAGGAGATAAATGCCTACAGGTTTATGTACAGGATAATTTCAGTTCCCTCATTCATAAAGAATTTTTTATAGATACTTTTGCCAATGTTCACATCCAAACTGCCAAAAATATGGATACTTTTGTATGGTTTTTTTTTTAATTAATTAGTGCATATGATTTTAACAGACTTAAGAGTATTATGCGTAAAGAAAGAGGAGCATAACCATTACTTTTTCCAGAAAACATACAGATAGTTGTATGGCATGGAATGAACTGGAAATGGTTTCTCTAACACGATGGGATTACACTTCATCAAAGAGAAAGAGAACATGCAGATACAAAACTATACATTGGCATTGTCAGATGCTGCTTCTCAAAAGGTTGGCTTACTCATATAATAAATTTGGTAAGAGGCCTATGCGTGACATGTAAATGAGAGTATTGCTGGCAGGGGAACCTTCTATGTAAAAATATGACATTCTTTATTCTGTTAATGCTAAACTTTAGCCAGAGGTTTCATATAAGAAATCCTATTTAAAAGTAGAACTATGGATAGACCTTGGTTTTGAAACATAAAAAAAAGGAGAGAGACAGTCGTTGGGAATAAAATATTGTTCATTCATGTTTTTGAATGGTTTTCTAATGATTTTACTTCCACATATGTGCTAGTTATGAATTTCAAAGCCATTTAGGGTATTTCAGGTTGATTTTGGGAATCTGATTGACCAGAAGAAGTTAGCATCATCTTCATCATTAATTTAAATTAAAGGAATCAAAGGGTTCACATCTTAGAATATTTTGGAGAGACTTCTGGGTTTTTATTTTCCTACAGTATCTTAATGAAACATCTCTGACTGATACTAGCAATTTCAGAAAGAAATCACTAGCTCTGAAGAGGGCTTCTTGGAGAAATTCTGATGAGGGATTCAATTATTTTGAGGTGAAAAAAGCAGAACTTCTTGATATTACCACCAAAATGCAATGATGTTTGCCTGTAGAAGACAGCTTGCTCCTCAGGCAGACAGTGGCAGTATCACATTTTACCTAACATCTGCACTCAAGGAAACTCTCCTCTCAGCAAGTCCATTTGAATTGATTGCTGGACTGAAAATAACGCTGGCTAATCTTTCGGCCACACCTCAGGCTCATTTTTGTCAGTGGAGGGACATCTCTGTTTCAGCATTTTCATACTTGTCTTTTTTAACTAAAAAGGTGCATAATTTAGTATCTAAAACCAATAAAGATATCCCAAGTTAAACAGTTTTATCTGTACATATTACTAGCTTGGGTGGAGCAGGCTTATGGCTGAGTACACTTTCATTTTTATTGACTTGTGCTCTTTGCAAATTAAATATATCATGATGCACTACTTTCAACTGTATTGCTGTATTTCAAGAGGTCTACCTCAATGGTAAAAAACAAAGCTGTTAGTCTCCTGCAATTTAGGCCAATGCTTTAATCACTATTAGATATTTAGTCTTAATATTAAAGCCAGTCTAGGAGTTGTTGTTTAACCTCCGTTTCATTGGCTGACTTGGATTGAAAGGTGACATTTGACACAAGAAGTTATAGTGCCTTCCTATTGCACGGGCTGCTTCCTAAAGCAGCCTCACCAACATTTCCGGATATGAAGGCAATAGGGAGATTTTTTTTCTCTATGTTTTAACCTTCCTCATCATTTGATTTATCTGATTGGCTATGCCTTGGTTTGTTTTCACTTAATAACATGTAAGTCTTGTGTGTATCAGTTGCGACCTAAGTATCTTGCATGAGATATGCTTGTGGTGTAAAAGGTGAGACAGAATCATGCCATAGTTCAGAGAAGAATGATAATTCTGGAATAATCAAGCACAATTCCTCAAGAGAAGCAGTGTTTTATATTTTCTGAGCTCTGCCTGTCTGGGCCAGGAAGAGTGGGCACTGTCACCCAGTCCAATTTCTCTGCTATTTTGCTGATTGGCACTGCAGGTAATAGCAGTGGTTTGTATGGCTCTTTTTTTCTCTGTTGTTGAAGGCTTCTGTCAAGAGACCCAAGAAAAAACTATTCGTCAGGCTATTTCCTACTCTTGCAGAATTCACTAGAAGCTGAATTAGGATCTTCTGCTTTCTCATCTTTCTTCTGCATTTTGAATGCAACGGACCACATGCACATGGAAATAGTTACCGCAAATGCAAATAGCCCCTGCAGTATAAGTAGTTGTTTTTTGAAAAACACAAAAATAGGTTTCCATTTGAAAAAAGGTAAGAGCTTTGGCAATTATTTAAAATTACTTTAAAAGCTGTAAGGTCAGAATCAAAGTAAAGATTCTTTTTAAGTAGTAAGAATGATCATTATAACTTAATCATATTCATCAGTAGTGTAGAGACTGCATAATATTTTCATCTTTAGGGTAATTTAGGCAACATACTGCTTCTATTTTTACAGAAGAAATGCTTTAGGAAGATGCCAACAATTTCAATTTCACTGAAAAATGAGTTCTAAATACAAGCAAAATAATTTTCTTCTTTCGGTGAGCTAGATTTCCTAGAAAAAAAGCCCAATATTTTTTTAAAGTTTGATTAGTTACAATTCTTGTGAAATATAATATTTCATAGCCTTTTTTTACAAGACATGTTCGTGAGAGGTACTATCAGGGAGCAAAAGATCAAAAATATTTGAAATCCATCTGATAATCATATATGCACATATGATCACATTTACATTTTCCCCATATTTTTCAGAATTTAGAGGAAGCTGAGCCTGCCAAAGAGCATTACAACCAGATTCCGCCTATATAAATAAACTGCAAATTAACATTTTTACCGAATCTACACCCAATTTACGGATTTCTACCAGAAGGGGGTGCTTTGAGCAAACTTGTGCTCAAGAGTCCTAAAGAGAAAAAACACTGAAGCCTTTTATCACACCATGGCACTTGATCTTCCATGTACCCTTTCAAATATTTTAAATATGTACATACATATCAGCCTGTTTTCAGTTATCAAAGTCTCCTCAGTCTTTGAGCATGTAAAAAGCATTAAATAAAACAAATGAATTAGTTTTGGAACTAGCTAAGTCTTCAAAAAGCACTCAGATGAGTGAAGTATCATGGAAAGATTTAGTTATTTCAATTGTACTTGATAAGACCAGTAGCTGAGAATTTTTTCCCAAGGTTTTTCTGGCACAATTTTTTTTTTTTTTTTTTTAAATAAAGCAGCTAGAGTTTGTAGGGGTTTAATTTGATGTGTAATGCAATGCCATTGCACATTTGCCATTTTTAGTACAGTAATCAGAGTACTTATTTAACAGAGCAGGGGGGGAAGAGTAGTGTTTCAAATGCAACAAAAATAGCCATTAAGCACAAGTTACCTCTAAACTACCATTCAGTTTGTTTGTGTTGGTGCTGAATAATAAGCCGTAAATGTTGAAGCACTGTCAAAGTCTGGTTTCTGAGTTTTGAAATATTAGAAGTATACTGTCATAGACAATAAAGTATATGAAAATGATCAGTCAGTCACTTTGCCAGAGAGACAGAATATTTTGAACTCTGCCCAGGAAAGCTAAACATGACCAGATGTACTATGGGTATTATTTAGATGCAATTGAGTTGCACTTTATAATGTGTTCTACTATAAATATGCATTTTTGTTGTATTAATAAAATATAATCCAATGTACTTTCAGATCAGTTCTGTTAATAGTGGGACTTTAAATATGCTGAAGTGTAGCTAAAGCATATTTGAAAAATGAAAATAAGTAATGTTTATCTTCAAGCTGTAATTAAGGTTCATGTAAAGTTAATGTTAGGTTTTTTTACATTAGATATACATCTCCACAAAGTCTTATAGATACAAAATGAATAATTAACAGCATAGATAAATCCACTCTTATCACAAATAGACTAAAGTAAGAATAAATGCCCGAATCAATCTGCACATGAATATTTTTTATTACTCTTAGAAATGTAAATTAGAATTGCAAATATTTTCAAGCAGTAGTAGAATCAAACACCATGTATCTCTTTAGGAGCCCATGAGGAAACAATCTCAGGCAGATTGTTAATACCTGTGCTATTTGCCTTTAAGGTAAGTGGAGTAGGTGAACCCTTTTTGCAGGGAGATTGGTTTGGGGATTTTTTAATATTCTGGGAGAAACAGCAAAGGCTGATGACTTAGTAGTATCCTGTTCATGTAAGAAGCAGATAACCAGGTCTCAAAAGAGACAGAAGAAACTGTCTAAGAACGTGAATGGATTTTGCGGCTCAAAAAGTTGCTAAGTCGGCTCAAAACAAGCCTGAAAGCAGGGGTGTGTCTGCAAGGACCCAGTGGGCAGGAAAGCAGTTGTTTGTAAATGCCTTCATTTTGGTGTGGTTTCATGTAGTCACTTCAAGTTTGTACTTAAAGAATGAAATACCCTGATTTTAATTTCAATAAACCCAAGCTATACCTGATTTTAAAAGCCTTTTGGTCTGCTTTGGGGCATTCCCTGTAAGTGAAAGCTCTAACAAGGCCAGCGCAAGTCTTTGCCTGACTAAGAATCCTGCCAGGTACACTACATCATGAAGCAGTAGATTAAAAAAGTATTGGGCAACTACCTGCATTAACAGTAAATCTAAAACAACACGGGATTTTAGCTTATGAAATGTTACTTTTTGCAATTTTTTTTATTCTTTGTGGGAATCCAGGAAGATGAGTGTCTGAACCCTGGAAGGTCAGAATTTTCCTAACCTCCCCCATTGCAGAGAATGATGAACTAAGAGTACGGGAGCAGGGATGATCTCACTTTTCAGGAACCGTTTTGATAATCACTCATTCCTCTGTTGAGATTTTACATAATAACTGGGAAAAAGGAATATGCGAGCTCCCTGTGCCACCTAGAAAATGCTTTGGAGCAAATGAAGGTTAGCCTGAACTCAGCTAGCCAGGGAGGTCTTGGCTTCATGTTCACACAGAGCTGCTACTTTACAGCCTGCTCTTGGTCAAGTCACTTGACCTCCTTGTGCCTCAATTTAAACTAGCTGGCAAACCTGATTAAAAAGGAGAACCTCACTGAAAGCCAGGTGCTGTCACTGAGCTGAGCCCTTCTGGGCAGATGCCTTACAAAAATTAACTAAAATTAGCAACCCACCATTTAGGGTAACACTCAGCTGGTGAATGATGCAGAGATGATAGATGATTCCTTATTTCCATTGTAAATTCTGTTCTTTTAGTAAATTAATAATGTCATCTGTACCAGCTAGACCACCGTGTTCACCTTTGCAGCTGCTGTGCTTTATCACAGCTTCCCTTTTAGCTCAGCTCTGTCCCGTTTCACTTTTCATTACCAGACCTGTAGTGGTTGCGTTAAGAAATTAAGGAAAAAACGGAACCTTGTAATGGTAGAATCAATTCCCAGTGTATAATTCATTCGTATTTCTATGGTGTGGGCAGGGTGCCTCATATTTTCAGTAAATTAAGCAAAACAAACAAACAAACAAAAAGGTAGGGGAATAGTGTTATTTCTGTTTTCTCATTAAGTGGTTTGCTCTAAGTTGAATGAAAAGTCCTTGGAGGATGAAGGGAAAAAGTGGGTTTTCTGTCTTGTGCTTAAACCATGCTCTCATCTTTTCTGTGCATCTTCTGAATCCCAGACTGTGAAGGGCAGAAAAGGAAAAGTAACTATCTTGTTTTCATATCCACCTTATATCTGTGCATTCACTGGAACTGCCAAATATTTCTGCATAGAGTTCTGCTGCTTATATTTAACTACAGGTTTTGGAGTGGTCACACAGCTTGATAATCTATAAATGGGGAATTAACTGTCAAAAACTGTAAATATTTTTCTAAGAGGGAAAAATAAATATGGGTTTAGATGACAGATTTTAATAAGGACATGTTTTTGATTGTGAATAGCTCATTATAATTACATATATTCAGTAATTTTTTTTAAAGTTATCGTTCTTGTTCATCCTGACTAGATATGTTGGCATAAATATGGGCAGTTAGTGTTCTGTGTCATCGTTTATCATTTATATAGCACTGTAACTGTTAATGCTCCTTTATAATGTGCAGAAGTATACTAAACAAGGACCATAACTCTGCTGTCAGGAGCTTATGAACTCTGAACCAAATATTTAGACTGGTTGATGTGATGTTCAGATAAGTCCTAGTTTGTACGTTGCTTGTACACTGAATTATTTAATAAAATGCTCAGTAATCTAACCTTGCTCTAGCAGAGCATTTGAACCTAGTTCCAAGCAGAGAAGTAGCCCTAATGACACTCAGGGAACTTCATGTTAAGGGGCTGTATATGTACACGTGTGTGCATGAATTTACCTGGTATAGGGCAAAACCATTCTGAACTGCCCCAGAAGGAGATTTGGGTAGTCAGTCCCAGAGATGATTTGATTTTGATATTGAATAGAGTCACAGGCGTGTGACAAAATTCTCGTGAGTGAAGGATGAATCTCATGTTGACTGAATCTTTCTTATTAATCCTGGCAGAAAGTTGTCTATAGGTCCTGGCTCCTCTCTCCCCATGCTAAAACTTCAGAGGCAATGAACTTTTAAATCTGCATGCCCTATGCACTTCCAGTGACTTTGGACAACAGGGTGGGACCAACATTACTGCACTGTGCTTCTGTTCAAGTGACATTTTTTTTTTTTATTAGGAGCGAGGTATTCCTGAGCCCGAGGGGGGCGGGAGGAGCAGTGGATGGACTTCTCCTTTTTCCTTCCCTTCCCACCACTGTTTTCTTGAAGCATTTCCCAGCAAAGATGTCATATGCTTTAATTTTATGGACCTTAGCCCTACTTTATTGGTGGCAACATGGGAGAAGAAGGAAAGAAAAACAATACAAGAAATAAAGGAAAAAGACAGGCTACAAAACTCACAAACTGATGCTTAGGCAGGGATCCCAAATATTTTTCTCCCTTCCTCAATGTGCTATTCTAAAAACCATCTGAATTCTTAGCATTTAAATCTTTAAATATTTGTGTTAGTGTTATATCACGTAAACCTCAATATAATATAGGGAAGTTATGTACGTGTGGGGCTGAACTAGGTGATTTTAAAGCTCCTTTCAAACTATATGGTTTTGAGATTGGACACCTACACTCTAAGTGCATTGAGGACTGCAGCAATACTCAGTATTGTAAAAGACTGCAGTTCTTCATAAGTTTCTTAAGTTTCAGCTAACCCAAATAAATGCTGTACCATATGCAAAGTTTGCAATATTGGATGTGTTGAACAGACCCATTAGGAAACCACCATTGGTAACATCCTTCTATCATAGAAGAATTTCCTATGCTTTTTTCCTAGTCATGACCTTTTCCGTTATTTTTGTGACATGACTTTATTTTGTTTGGGTTTTTTTATGCATTACAATGTGGGTTTTTTGTATCACTCAGCAGGTCTTTGTACTTTATTGTATCAAAAGTGTTTATTTGAGCTGTTTATCTGCAGTTCAGGGGAAGGGCTAAATAATTGTCTACACACATCACTTGACTGCATATGAAGAAGGAAAAGACTTGCTAAAGAAAGATCTCTTTTTGCTAAACCAAATTTCTGTTTTTCAGTAACATAATAACAGTATTACAGTTGATGCCTTTCCTTCCCATATCTGGCTTCAATCTTTCTTTTTCCTCTTCATTTGTGCCCCTCTGTTGGGGCACAAGGAATCCAAAAGTTAAGAGCCAAATTGGGTTTTTGAATTGTTCTGCCTTAGCATTACTCACTTTGCTTTCTTGGACTAACAATTGTTTAATTTTTTTTCCCCCTTAAAAGAAGCCCTTTAATATAAAGTAAGCAATAAAAAAAAAAAAAAAAAAAAAAAAAAAA
>RSEF01000002.1:62291227-62321465 GCA_003993805.1 Himantopus leucocephalus
CCCTTCCAACCTTAACAATTCTGTGATTCTATGATTCTAACTTCCTATTTTGGGCCCTCACCTTCAGAGGAGTAATGAAGATATTAATGACTTGCATTTCAGATAGATACCATGTTCAGAAGCTTCTTACTTAGGGCCTAAGCCAAATCCCTCCTTAGGTCATTGGAAAGACAACCACTGTTCACTCACGTGTCAAGCAGATTAGATTACTTTGGCTACTATTGGAGCTCAAATATCTGACACATCCTCACTGTGTAAGACATTCAAATAAATCAGATATGTAGGGCTTTTGTAACTTAACATGCTTTCCCCGTCTTGGTCAATATGTCATCCTTGTGCCCTTTGTATGTAATTCTTTAGGTGGGTTCCTGCCACACAATGGTTTGCAGGCTTGTTTTAGTTTTCCTAAATTATGAATGACATCCATTCATGTGCAAATTGGTACCAAGGCCCAGGAATTGTTAATGAAGTATCAATTGAAAAGCAAAACCTCAGATCTCTTCCACCAGTGGTGGCCAGGACATTCTTAACTCTGTAAGAATAACCTGTGTTAAATTTCCCATCTGTACTATCTGTTCATTATGGATTTAAACTGCAATCAAACAAAATTAGTTCAGGGGTCAACAGTTTGAAAAAATAATAATACTGCTATGTGTATTAGCAAGGGGGGGAAGCCACTGCTGTTCACCTATCTTTCAAAGTAGTCTAGAAGAAAAAAATATGTAAATTTGAACAGATTCAAATCAGGTGTGGGATCCTGCTACTAAGAAAAAAGCAACTGCAGTACTCTCAACTGTGAAGATGAGGTGTCTTTTTATGCACAAAAATTAAAATCTTGCTTCTCAAAGCGCAAAGCTCTATTTGAATTCTTACCATATTGTTTTTCACTTATGTCTGTCTTTTTCTTTCTTTTTTCTGATGCTGCTTTACTACCAGGGCAGATGTCAAGCTAGTCTCTNTTTTTTTTTTTTTTTCCCTCACAGCTCTAACTATGGGATATTAAACCTTCTATTTGCAGTAACATAATGAGGGAGTTAAGCAGAGGAGTTAAGCAGAAAACATTTTTCCCCCTTAGTCAAACTGAGTTGAAGTTTAGATTACTCAATACTTCACAGGAAATGCTAAGAGTTTGAGACCAAGTCCCGCATTTCTAAGCAATATTGAATTCTAGTTTTGTGAAAAAGATGATTTCTTGCTCTTTAGATAAAGAAAAGAAATAACATGCAAGTTTTTAATGACTAGGAAGATAAAGTTTAAGTAGATAACACAAAGTGAGCAGGTTTCCATTCCTAAATTTTTCAGGGAAACTCTACTAACATTAAACTGAATTTCTGACTTTCTCAGCAATTGGCACTCCTACTTCCAACAAAACTAATTGCTTTTCGTGATCTCTTTTCTCATTATATGGCAGGATAATAAATGCTGTGTTTCAGTATATTAGAAAAACTGTAACTTAATACTTTCTCATTTCCAAAACTCTTAAGAGGCAGCACTTAATATGTTAATAAGTAAAAGTCTGAGATAAATCAACATAAATGCATGGTTGAGAAAAAAATCATATATGAAAACAGAAAACAGCATGACACCTGAATTGACTAGTTTCCCAGAATTTAGTGTCTGTAAGGACATCAAAAACGTATTCAGCAATGGTCAAATGAATGAAGAAATGTGTTTAAGCCACGCAAAACTGGAAGTCCAAATTGCACTGCTTTTGTTGATATGTCTTCATGTAATAATGTTTCTCAGATCACCAAAGGAAATAAATTAGTCCATTCAAAAGACCCTAGAAAACTGTTTCCCATTGATCAATGTCTTCATTTTTAAGAAGAGTTCTCTGAAGAACACTGTCTTCAGAAAGCAAAGAAAGGAGCTAGGAGGGACATTACATGCCTCAATACAAGACAGATGCAAAGAAAAACCTTTCTGTATGGATAGATTTTATAGCAGACAGTTTGGTCTTCATGTCATTTTTAATGATACAGATTTTTAAAGATAAAATACAGCTAGTTTACTGCTGTTAGATATGACAGTCTCAACGCAAGAATGAAATGCTGTGGAAAATCTCTTGATGTTAGTGGGTCCAGGATATTGGTTAGGTTGTATTTTCCTGGGCAAGACTTAAATCCTGTTCAAATGTATTTGCCATTTTTATAAGCATTGCTATAAGTTCAAAACATGAGAGATTGAAAATAAAAGGCTTCCCCATAGAAAATTATAATGTTCTATATCAGTACATTCTGTGAAACCACAGACCCAGGAGAACAATTATACATTCACATGGAATGTTATATGAAGTGTTATACTATAAAATGAACTTCACTATAACTGTATGAAAGTGTCAAAACACTTTGTAGAAAAAATTAGAGAATTAGATGCAGCAGTGGGTAATAACATATGTAAATAGTAACAGACTAATGAATTAAAATAAGAGAGAACTAAAATTCAGTGGTTAGAAAGGTAAAAGAATATTCTGGATGTTTTGGCCAAATAGTGAAAGACAAATAGAGAAATAGCAATCACGCAAAGTTAGTTGATGGATTAATGAGCCTTTGAGTTGAGGTTTGGAAAAAAACAAAGTGTTGTGGTTAGAAATTTTAGATAGGGCAAATCATTGAGATATAGTTGGTAGAACAGCTGAACTGAAAAATGAGATAATAGAATTACAAAAATCACACAACAATTCATGTTGGAAGGAACCTCCGAACATCACCTAGTCCAACCTTCTACTTGAAGCAGGGACATCTTCAAAGTTACAGGAGGTAGCTCAGGGTCTTGTCCCATTGAATTTCGAAATATTCAAAATTCAGACAATTTTTGACAGACAAATTTGTCTGAACACAGACCAAAAAAAAAAAATCATCAAAAAATAAATCTTTCTGGGGAAACTGTTCCAGTGTCTAGTCATTCTTATTGTGAAATATTGTTTCCCTGTGCCAAGGCAGAATTTCTCTTGCTGCATCTAGTGACTATTGCCTCTGAGTATTTTATATGAAAGCTACATAAAACCAAGTAGAAAGCATTTCATCAACAGTACATCCTGCTTTTACTTCCATCAAGACATTCCAGATAATTTTCCTTATTTTTCCTGTTACAAATTTTTACATTCAACCTGTGTTTCTGTTGTCTTGGGCTTTTAAAACCAACGTAATCCATGCTGCTTTTTTGGAGGGTGAGGGGGCAGGGGAAACAAGGGAATCATATTTATTCAAATTAGGATTTTTTTTCCCCACAACATATCAGCGTGTCCTATAGATCATAAATTCTGCAGCATTGATTTATGCCTGTAGTATAGCTAGTCTCACTGGGGCTCCAGAAGAGAGTCATTTACCCATCAATGAACCTACATTTCACTTGGTGCTATTTGTTTACAGGAGAGGAAGGGAAAAAAAAAAGACTCTGCTTTATGATTTCTGTTTTAAATCAAAGTGCCATCTGCAGTAAATACTCTGGCCCACCTGAATATTAGGTGAAGCATATTTCTGTAATCACTGGAATTTTTATTCAAAATGTGCTGCAGCTTTGATTACATGGTTGGCAATCTGTCTCTGCACGCGTGGCACAGATCAGGGCAACAGCCTCCTCCATTATTTCCTAACCTACCGTCTCTGCTTTTTTTGTACTGCTTCTCTGTTCACTGTTAATGTGTCTTTTGATCTTGCCAGCACTGTCACAGTAGAAGTTGCCTTTCTTGCTTCCATGCAAGTATTTGAAAACCTGTCAAAGTGCTGAGGTTTTCATTATACGCTTTTCATCATTACTCTGTCTACACTGAACAAGTTTATTTCAAAGGCTTTGCTAGAAAATGACAAGAAACATGACAATTTATTTCCTTGTCCTTTCATTAGATTAGAAATGCCACAAAAGATTTAGAATCCATTTATTTTTATTAAAAGACATGATGCACTTTGCTTTACCAAAGAGAAGACAATGAGAGAATGAGAAATATTAATTTGGGATGTTATGGTGATTGAGGGGCTTTGAGTCTGAGGCATTTGAGTAGAAAATCTATGTATTTGTAGTTCATGAATACAAACGTTTTAATTACATTTTTAAGAGATGAATTGCTGTGAATAACATAAAATCGCAGAGGATGAAGAAAACACTTTTGATTTGATGCAGTAACTGTAGTATAGGCACTTCTTTGTAGTCAGCCTCGGAAAAATCCTTTTTCTTTTGCTCTGAATCACAATTTAATGTGGCATTTATCACCAGGCTATTGAAGATGTTAGTGCTATATAAGCCATAGTTCCTTTTTTCTTTTAGTGATGTTGCATTCAGTACAGATTAAGAGGGTTTTACTTAATGCTTCCCCTTAACAAAGAAATGTGAATAAAACATGCAGTATGAACTGAGAAGTATCATCTTTGGGAAAGTGCTATCCTATTAACAAAAAAAAAAAAAGGAGAATTGTGGGAATGTAGGATATATTTACAAATTCATCTTATGAAATATGATTTAAAAATATTTCAGGCAAGCCAAAAGCTAAATCAAGCTGCAGAATTCTCTGCAAAATTTCTTTGATACTTTGTTTTCCATGTGATCACTTAACAATACATTTTTCTTTTAACAAGACTATCAGTTCTGCCCAAAATTTCAATTTTTGCCTACTAGAAGTGATTTGCTTCCTCCTTTAGCAACATTGTTAATTCTGTAAATGTTAGCTATTTTATAGAGATGAACAGTACTACTACAAAAAATTGAAGTCTGTTTCATGTGTATGCAAGTGGGCATAAAGGATGACATTTTAGGCCTGATTAAAGCAAATGGGAGCTATGCTATCTAATTTACACTGTTATTTTTAAAACTCTGTCTCAGATTTTCTACAACAGAAGACAAAATAGAAGAAGCCAAAATGATTTTTGGGTTTTAGAGAGTATTTTTAGTGGCAAGGGGAGGAGGTTTGTAAATATTGTATTTTAGGAAGACTGCTGTAAGTTAGCCTCCACAAAAAAATGTACAGCAAAGCTCCATCTCTCCTGAGTCTTCTAAATTCCTTGTTGGTACTTTGCATTCACTTTTACCCTTTCAGATAATGGAATTGTATGGATCTAGCCCAGCTGAATATCTGGGTATGTATATAAAGAAAGTATAGCCAGTTGGTCCATCATGAGAATAAAGGTGGTCTTTAAAGGAGTGAAGTATAAGACAAATAAAATCTAGTATTTTTAATGAAAAGACCTTCATCCTGAAGTTCAGAAAATTAAAGTGGATCAACTTTTGTTGAAAAAATACCTTCAGTATTAATTTACAGTAGAAATATAAGCAGTAAAGAGAGACGATGTAATAAAAACACTGAGAGAATGTCATTCTAACTGACAGTTAATTTGGACATTCTCATTAAACCAGCATCTTGAAATAAGGCTCATTTAATTATTATGAGCTGCTAAGTACAGATATAAAATATTGACCTTCTCTTTAAAGGACATCGGTCATTTTTACCGGATTTCATGCACCTGTCTCTGGGGTAGCAATTTAAAACTTGAAGTGATTTCCTCTTTGAGCTGCTTCTGGTAGGTAGGAGAAAAGTGAGAGGGTGAAATGAAAGTCAGATGAGGCCACCAATACCAGGATTTATCCAATATCAGGAATTAGTCAATAAATTTCATATCAATGTGTTCATTTCCCAATTTAGAAAAAATAGCATCAGTCTCCCTGCTGAAGGATTGGTTATGTTTGTTTGTTCTTGGACTTGTATTCTAAGGTGCTTGAGCACAGTTAGTGAGTGCCAACACATCAATAAAAGCAAATGAGTTTATTTGACATATAGAGCATCATGAATTTTACAGGCACAAGCAATTTTATGTTTTTTCTCATATTAAGTACATATCTGATGTTTATGCACTGACTTGTTTTTCATAGAAACAAACATAATAAACAGCACTATTAGAAGACTGATATTTTCCGTACTTTAAGGAGCTGTTTGAAAAATGAAAAATTGTGTAAGAAATCTGAATATTTTATTATGTTCTAATTTGGCTCTTCTTCCATATTTTGCAATCCTTCCCTTTATTTATTAAATAAAGTAGAAAACTAGAATTAAAATTGTTTTAAGCAAGAAAAAGAAAAAAACCACAAAGAAAAAAATTTAAGAATCCAGACTGCAGATTCATTGTCGCACTTGTTTTCTCTCTTTGAAAGAGTTGGTCATAGAAAGTGAATTATAATTATGGAAATAATAAAAAACCACTTCCAAAGACTTGATATTTGTTTTTAACACAGTATGGGTTTGACTTTTTATCCCATTGCTGTATTTAAAGAGAAAAAAAAAATCATTACTACTATTTTATTTTCCTTAATCTATTTGAAGATATTGTACAATCTGTTCTTTTTAAACAAGAATGGTTCACTGTGAACACACAGCCTGTCTTATTTATTGCCCTAAACCGTCCTGAATTAAGGCAATTGGGGTGAAGAATTTGGCAATACTGTTTGTATAAAGTCTGTTTTTCTTTACTTACAAGTGTAAATCAGGAATAATGTCATTGAAGTTGAAAGAGAAGGAGTAGAAAGTGTGTTTGTGATTTCAGATATACGTTTTACAGCAAGCAGCACGTGGAAGGAATGCGTTCAATATTGTTCTTCTTAGTAATCCTCTGCAGCTGTCAACTTTTTGCTGACTGAAGAGACAAATAAAAATCCTGAACAGACTATTAATAATGCTGCTCTAAGACTGAGCATTTGTAGAAATCACATCAAAATTTATAATGTTAGAGCCAAACTTCAGAAAGCCAAATCTTTTTGATCAATGCTTCTGGGAATGGGCAAGGCATAGCTTGCTTGAAAGATGTAGGAGTAAGGGGAGAGAAGTGAAATATTTACATCATGTATCAGCTTTTCAGACGTTTAGAAGGATCTAGGTCCTGTTATTTCTTTGGTTCATTCTAGATAGATAGACTTTTAAACATAAATTAATATAGTTTCTAAAAAGCACTTGAGTTCATTTATGTACAAGTTGGATTTAGAAAATCCCTCTCAGATATGCTGAAACCTGCTTGTAAGTACCACACTTCTTGTCCTTTTTGAGGACGCAGAAGGAGCTCTGCAGCTGAACTAACACCTTCCACAAGCCATGAGCTCCTTACCAAAAAACATGTGTGTAAGAGGAGCAATTTTCCAGAAGCTGGTGAGGTTGATTATGGCTGAGATATATATTGTGTTCAGGAAAGTGGCTCCTTTTGCTGTGCTGGATCCATACTGCGATTATGGGTAAACTTACATAGTTTAGTAGCCTGGAAGAGGGAGCCCTTCTTTCTTGTCTCTGCTGCCAGCCAGATACACAAGTCATTAAATTCGCAGAATGGCTGAGACTGAATTTTAGTGAATTGTATTTAAAATAAACTAGATCAAAAATAATTTAATTTTTTAATGTAGATAAAACCAATCTTGTTGCTAGAAACCTACAATTTTAGAAGACAAAATACCAAATAAAAATTTCTCTTTGGAGGAGCATCTTGAGACAAATATTAGAGAATATTCTCTTTGGAGGAACACTCTATCTGCTACTCTGACCTACATTTAAAATGCATGGGCAATCAGTATCTCTGGGGACTAATGAAGAAGAAAGGTTATGCATTGTAAATTGCAGAATTGAGCTAAGGATACATACTTATTCACGTAAATTTTTATCTGAGTGGCAATAATTTAATATAATAATATTAATATGATATCAACACTATTACATAAATATAATATAGAATTTGCATTTTTTTTAAATGTGTGCTTATCTCTTAGAAGATTAAAGTAGTTTATATGCTTTCTTTGGTTCCAACATACATTGTGGAAGTGTTATTCAGCTTAATACATGTTCTCTTGCTGTTTCATCTGGTTGCATATCTGACATATAATTACAAAACATAGTCTCCTGACTTCAGTAAGATGGGATACCAATTACAAAAGCCCTAGAAAATTAGGGGGTACTATTCATCCTTCTGCATTGCAGTATTCACTGATCAGATAAGACCGCTGGTCTTGCACAATAATTGAAGCAAATGAGAAATAAAAGAAACAAATATACATTTACTTGCAGAACAGCTTTTGCTAATAAAAATGGAATTCTGATTAGGACATTCAGATGGACTTACTACCTTAATTACTGAGTTTTAAAAAACGTTGCTCTATTATTTTCTTTAAAAAATATTCTTTTAACTGACTAGCCATTTGCTGTGTGATAGTCACTACTTGTATTAGTGGAGAAAATAAGACAGGGAGGTTTTCAACCTCAGCTGTTGAATTTAAACATCTAATGTACAGTAAGACCTGCTGTTAAACCTGACAAGGAGGAGAAATTCATGTATCTCTGTGATGTTAATAAACTATTCTAGAATTATTTCAAGTACTTGTATAAAGATTAAAGTCAGACCTTGCTAAGTCAAAAATAAAATTTCTCTCTGCTCCTTTCCACCCATTTCCCCCAGGCCTCAAGCTTTCTCATTTATGCAAAGGAATGAATCTTTGGTGTGTTTACTCATCTTCAGGAAAGATTTCAAGTGGCAGAAGACTATGTTATGAAAAATGCTGAGGTTCCGAACTTTGGTACATGAGTTTTAAACATTTTTGGTCCTCTCTTGTGACTAACAGGCAAGGTCTTCAAATCAAAAATAGTAAGTTTAAAAAAAGGATGAATGCTTGTGTGATTGTTATGGCTAAAGGAGCCCTTAAAGTGAATGAATGTAAATTTCGTTATTTTGAGTAATTTCCCCATCACAGTCATCTTTGCAGTACCATGAGATGTCTAAACTGGGGAAAAGATGACGAGGGCAACATCTTTTTTCTCGTGAGGGTTACCACAAAAACTTCACGTCAGGAATATAATGATGATATCATGAGCAGCTGAGGAAATCTTTTACACAGGAGTATAAATAAAAACAATGTAGTTCCCTACTTTCTGCTAAGAAGGCTGACAGCTCTCCCCCAAGCCCTCCCTGAGTCAGCAGAGCAAGGAAACCCCATTCATCTCCACTTTTTCACTCTGATTACGCTTCCGTGTCTTACCATGGCTAATTTTACTGATGGCTGCTGCACAGCCTTAGGTAGTTCTGCTGTATTTTGGCAGATCTAAGACACAGCAAGTGCTCTGGCTGGTATCACTCATATCCAACCTCTCATCACCTCCCTCTATCCCCTATATACAAAAATGATGTTTTCAAATACCAGCATTTCAGATATGGACATTTTAAAGTTATGTGATGAACAGCAGTGATTTTTTTTTCCAGCTCCATAGATCTATTTATTTTGAGGAAGTGATAAATGTGGGAGGAAAGAGAAGGTCTATTACTGTGGTAACACATTTTCTTTTTGAATACTTAGCTTTCTCTTGCTGAAAATGATATGCAAGGCAGTTTTTTAGGGAAAGAGACTGTATGTTTCCTTGCCCTACACGTAAATGAGGAACTTTCTGCCAGATGACGGAGAAAAAGCTGTATTTACTCAATGGTAATGTTAAATCCAGCCACAAGTCAGACTTCCTGAAGAGTATTTTATTGGATTTTTTATGTTAATATGGTTCTTACACCACAGCCAAGACTATTGGCTTATTAATCATTTTAAACCAAGTAAATCTCATGAGACACCACCTGGACCACTGCATCTAGTTCTGACAGCCCCAGCACAAGGAAAATATAAGCCTGCTGAACCAGGTCCAGAGGAGGGCCACGAAAATGGTCAGAGGGCTGGAGCACCTCTCCTGTGAGGACAGGCTGAGAGAGTTGGGGTTATTCAGCCTGGAGAAGAGAAGGGTCTGGGGACACATTATTGTAGCCTTTCAATATATAAAGGGGGCTTATAAGAAAGATGGAGAGAGACTTTTTACCAAGGCCTGTGGTGACAGGACAAGGGGCAATGGTTTTAAAGTGAAAGAGGGTAGATTTAGATTGGACGTAAGGAAGAAATTCTTTACAATAAGGGTGGTAAGACACTGGACCAGGTTGCCCAGAGAAGTTGGGGATGCCCCATCGTTGGAAGTGTTCAAGGTCAGATTGGTCAGTGTTTTAAGGAACCTGATCTAATGAAAGATGTCCCTGCCAATGGCAGGGATGTTGGACTAGATGATCTTTAAAGGTCCCTTCCAACCTAAACCATTCTGTGGTTCTGTTCTTCTAAATATCAAGAAATCAATAAAGAGTCACGTCATTTTCAGCCAAGGACAAAAGATCTTCTATGAAGGAGAAAACTGAACTACAAATGCATGATATGTTATCATATGTATATTTATTTTCCATCTATGTACTGAGAACTCCTATATTCCTATTGTGATTTCTTTTCAGGATTAAAAGAAAATTAGTTTTTTGGGGTTTGACTGGGGGTGTGATAGTTTACAAGTCCTCTTAGCTGTGATGCTTACCTTACCATGTTACTTTAAAAATAAAGGGTCTCATTTCTTCCCTTTCTGCACAGATTAGAAAATAGTATATTTTGCTAGGTAAAAAGTTTTTTTCTATCACATCTCTGCACATGATCAATACAATTTTTTAATTCAGAGTCTTTTATGAAATGCAGAGGATATCAAAGAAAATATTCTTTAAGTAGTCTTAAATCTGTAATACAAGCTCTTTGTGTCTCACTCCTTGTGCAAAAGCCTGAAAGCCACCATGTTTGGTGATTAGAGAAGTCCAAGTTGAATGGTAGAAAATTGACAAACTCACTTTCAAAAAGGAAAAAAAATATGGGTAAAAGCCATATCAGTGCAGCTATGAAACCAATGTCTATTCCGCAATATTTTTTATGTCTGTTTTTCATTTGAATTTGATTGGCATCTCTGTTACCTCCTTACCACCTCCATTCTGTTATTCCAGGATTGGGAGGCCCCATGATCAAAGTTGTTAAATTGCAATACAACACAGATGCAGCGATCATAAAATAAACTCCTGCAACTGTTTTAGTAATTAAAATAGAGCTGAGAGAGATGTTAATGCACTGGCCTGTGAGCCTCCACCTTGCTTATTTGTTAACATGTTTCCCAGCATGGTCTTGGTTCCCATCAGCTGCCAATTTCCCAGACAGTGCCCAGACACTAATTAGGGAAAACAAGCAATGGGAAAATTTGCTGCAGCCATGTCTTTTTGTAGGCAAAGAGAATTTAGCCTTATGGATGTGGGTAGCCTGCATCCCGTCAGTGGGTCTAACCTAGGAGGCAGTGTCTGTGAAATGGCATGACAAAATTCAGGCAGAAAGGAAGTAGCAAAGCCACTTAAAACTGTTGTCTCTTTAGACAAGTCTCCTATCACTCCACTACCTTTGCCTCCTCTAATGTAATTCCTCCAGATGCTTTCTTGTTGAAGAACACTAAGATATGCTGCAGGGCTAATAGAGCAATACTGGTGAATATTTTTAATGTTGCCCCTTGTGAACTTATTTAGTAATCTTTCTTGAGCTTCCATTGTCTTAGAAACCTGTTGAGCCCTTGAAATTTTTGAAGAATAGGCAGATAGATTTGATTTATGTATATGTTTTCCTTCTGTACACATAGAAAGAAAAAAAATACTTATGAATTTATTTTTCCCTGTAATTCAATAGAATGTACAATTTCACCCTGCTGACATCATTTAAAGTATAATGCACTGAACAACATGATTAATGTGGTCAGGAAAAATTCAGCATTTTGCCATTTTTGTCATTATTATTTCCAGTCATGACTCCACACTAGCATTTGTCTTTATTATTTTTCTGATATATTGGATTAGCCTTGGAACAGAAGTCTTTAAAAAGGAGAGATCTCTTGAGTATTGAAAGCATTGCATCAATCTGCTTACTCCAAGAACTACAATTTCATGGTCTCAAGAATATAAAACTACTGTATAGGGAAAGTTTATTTACAACAACAACAATAATAATAGTAATGATAATGTCAAGGACTCCTAGGTTGTACCAGCATTTTAGCATTGTACTGCAGAGCTGTAGGGAACTGTGAAGTAGAATTTATTTAAGAGAAAAAATTCATAAAATTTGCTAAGACTAAAAAATAGATACTTTTAGATGGTGTTAAAGAAGACAACAAAAACTTTATTTAGATTCAGACAACCTTTCTCAATTTACTTGTTTGCTGTCTTGGCTGGGAACTTAATTTCAGATTATCTTGAATCAATTTACCTGAAAACACATGGATAAGAGTAGTGAAATTAATTTCTCAAGCACTGTTTACTAAAGCCACCATAGGAATGAAAGCTGCTGACAAAAAGTTAACTTTTATCACCAGATGTAAAACAATGCCAACTTTTGGTGCAAGCATTTCTGAGTATCATCTAGACAGAGTAACGCATATTCCCTTTTCCCAGATAACCCTCCTTTATCCACCTCCTGAAATATTGTCTAAATGTACGTTGTGCAATTTTATGGTCTGCTGCTGGAGTGTATTAGCAATTGTTTGGCATGTTCTATTAGTCAGCGCATCTTGAAATTTGCATCAGTACCTGCTGAGATGCTTATTGGCAATGATCCTATCATCAGCAACATTCAGTTAAAACTGATTCTCGATGTGTAGTGGTTTTTCAACTTCTGTTGTTCTCCATTTCCAGAAAGAATGTTCTCTTATGTTACCACTATAAAAAGGATTTCTATTAAGAAACAAGCTAAATTTTTACTTTAAATGAGTCAAATGGAAACTTTCATGGTTTCATTATGCACCAAATTATACAGTGTTTTTCTAAAAGCCCAAGAATTACATTTAATCTGAACATACAAAACTTACTTTTTCATGGTCAGCTGAGTTTTACTTTCATTTTTTTAGCTGTTAAAATAAATATTTTTTATGAATTTTGATTTTAAAATTTGGGGCACATGTGAAGATACAGTTGAGCTAGCACACAGCCGAGATAGTGATGAAATAACTTCATGAAGAATGTTAGAGAGAAATTTCATTTTTATTTATTGGAAAGCATGTATTGAGTGCTGTACAAGGTAACCTCTAGAGTAAGAATATTTGCTTCACAGCCATAATCTTGCAAAAAGACTCAGGTGATGATAATTTTGCTCCTAGCAGACTTCAGTTCTTCCTCTGTTACTTCTCTTTAATTGCATTTCACTGTTGTTGCGCAGTTGCAAAAAGTAAGACTCTTAAAAATCACTACAAAACTGGCTTTTTTATAAAAGTGCAGAAGCTGAATTTGGATTTTTCAAAACTACAGCTTGAACTTTTCATGGATTATTTCCCTCCAGTACTCGATCAGTTCAAAGACGGACGTATTCTCTAAACTGTGTTCTTCATTTTAATTATATTAGATATCCTTAACAATACATTTCCCAAGTCCAATCACTGTTTTTCATAATGGCTATCTAGGAAGCAACTGTTATCAAGGTGACGCCACTCTCTATATCTTAGGAAGTGCATTTACATCAAATTAAAGGGATTAATTAAATTAGATCCATACAGGTACTTCAAATATTGTTTATCACAAATAACTGAATAGACATCAAACCTGACTGTATGAAGTGTTATTTGCACCTTCCCCTTTCACAGGAAGATAAAGAATACACATGGGTCTGAGGTAGCTTCTCACTCTTCCCAAGGTGGAGCTCATAAAATCAACTAAAGCATGTGTAATTTGCTCCTGGAATTTGCATAATTGCTTTGGATTCATCTCAGAGAATAGCTTGGAAAAATGATTCAGCTGTCATCCACGTGCAGGTATCACAGGCTTATTAATCTTTCCCTTATGTGGTGGGAAAGGGCAAGAGAAAAATAGGTACAACCACACTCCAGCTGGCTTTCATGTTCACATCACAGACTGCCTTCTCTTGTGTATCAGTAGGAAACCATATACAATGCTTCAGGTGCTTCAGGTGCCATATACTCTCTAAGCTTAGTCTCAGTCATCTGTACAAAGTTTGGTTAAAACCAGGGTGGTGGGGGAGGGAAGAACTCAATGCACTTCACAAAGGCACTCTTGCTTCCCTTTAGCTGTTTGCAGGTGGTCTTTTATGCCGTACTGGCCTACTATAGTCGTTGCTCTTGACTGCGGGATTTTAATCATTAGATTGGTACGATCTTTCTTGCTCATTAGCTTCACCTGTCTCTTTATTCCCAATTTCACAGGAACAGAAAAGCAACAGTGACAACTGTCCTGGGGAGAGGAGTTGCTTCCTACGTTATCCTCTGTAATTGTAGTCCTTCCTTTGCAAAAGTAGCTTGGCTGTCGTGTTGCTTGTGCTCACCAGGATGGGGGCATAAGCACCTCAAGTCATTGAGAGATGCTGTCTGCAGAAGGCTCCAAGCCTGCAGGATGGCAGGTTTGGGGTTCGTTCTCCTTGTCTTCAGACAAGGAAAGGCCTGTGCCTCTCCTGACTTAAAAAGCATCAAGATAACTTTAAAAAAATCAAACCCAGACAACAAACCTTACCATTGAATCGGTAGCAAATTTAAGATATAATTATGTTAACTAATCTTATTAAATGACACCTTGTAAAATTCAACTGGTTAAGAGTGAAATTTAGTTAAATCCTACTGCTTGTTGAACTGAACAATATTAGTACTTAAGAGCTTTAAGAATTTATGTACATCTCCATAGTTAACACTGGATCATATTTTGATGCCTACTTTAACTTTTCTTCTTTTTATTTAGTTAGCAAATTAAACCACTGTTCAAAAAAAAAAAAGTAGTCAAAACTATATATAGTGTGTGTATATATATAGTTAGGAGATTTTCCCTTTCATCAAAAGGCTGACAAACACAACTACAAGGGAAAACGTGGATAATAGAAAGGGATAACATTACTAACTAGGCAACTGGAGCACATATAAGAAACTATTCCTTAAAGAAGTGTAGAGCTACAACTGGGAAATAAATGTATTTCAGAATATTTATTTTATCTTTGCCCATTAAACCGTGGACCTAGACAGCAAGGCAGCACATTTTACACCCACAGTAATTGCTTAGTTGTGAAATGCCAAAGCAGTGGAAATGAGAAACTTTTTGCAGAATGAAACAATCTAGCAGACTGATTCTCTGTGGAGGCATATTCCGTAAATTGAAATGTTCACTGACAGCAGATTTATGCTTGAAGTCAGCAGGTTTTTCAAAGGGATTGTGTTGTACCATTCTTAGCTGGATTAGAAATGGTCATCTTGGTTTTCTGTAATGTTTGATAGGTAGGTCTATAAATAAGAAAGGCAACTTGAGCAAACCTCCATTTGCAGAAACTACCTGGGGAAGTTTCTGCAAGTTACTTATATGTCCTTTTGAGTTAGTGGGAAGTGAGGTTTATAATGAATTTGGAGGTTCAGATAATAAGTAATGTAGCTTCTATGATGAATATATTTTTTGACTTTTTCAAATATATTTGACATTGTAGACATGGCATAGTACTGCGCTTAGCTAAAGTGAATAAAAATCCTGATCTTATTCTTTTCCCTAGAAAATTTCTTCAGCTAAGTGCTCATCAGTTGGGATGCTGGCTATGCTTTGATGCCTAAGTGGTTTTATTTCTGGTTACCTTTATAAGCCTGCACTATCTGAGTGTCTAAACCAGCAGAAACTAACAGTTTCACAGTAGTAACGTGAACGTTTCAGTGAGGATTTATAACACCAAGAAGTATTTTCACTGACAGTCCCGATGATCCTAAATACTCTGACTTCTGTTTTAGTCAGCACTGTAAAGGGTACTTGTTCAGTCCTGGAAGGTGAGAGCAGTCCATTAGGTCATATAGAACTTTTCAGACTTTTGGTCAGATCATCTGTTACTTGCATCTTTTTTGCGAGCGTTTCCTCGAAGTCGTTTGAAGGAAAGCGGCTCATTGCTCTGTTCTGGTGAGGATTTGTACCTAGTATTCACCTAAGCATGTCATTATACCAAATACAGTGCAAAGAAGAACTGACTCTTCTTTCTGTCCATTTGTCCAATTAAATAAGTACCCAGAGAGCCTAATATCAATTGTCTGAAAATAGACCAGGTGGGAGAAAATGGGATCCAAGCTCCCTTTGTACAAACACATATTTATAGGAAAAGCAGGTGGGTATGTTACACTTCAGGCAAGCCCAGTTCCACTTGGTTGCTTGTATCAAGAGGTCTAATTACATAAGTGAGAAACTAGCAGAAGAACTTGTTACAGTGCATTTCAAAGGCTCCCTTTGCCCATGACTTTGTTTCGTTGCCAAATTAAGTAACACAGTACTAAATCCAATTTAGCAGAGCTGTCACCAATTCGTAAAGCTCTCATTGCATAGAAGTAAGAGTGAGAGTGCAGTTCATTTTTTTACTTCCAACCTAATCATCAGTGCAGTCTATTAAGAAACCATGAGTTGAGTTACTGCCCCTCAGTTTCCTTGGTCAATTTGGAGGTATGGAGCACATGAGACGGGTTCAGTTTTACTAACAAGGTATGTAAGCATAGGTCCACAAAGCACTAGGGTCATCAGGCCCCTGTGGCCTCCCTCCGTTTCCAGCTGCAAGTAATTCTGCAACAGTCATGATGGTCAGAAGAGCCTGTTTCACTTATGAAAATCACACACCTCTCAATGCCTCGAAGAAAATTGCAATTTGTAGTTGGGAAGAGTAAAAATCATGACACAAAAGAAATCAGGGATGTTGTCAGGGGAAGAGAGTCTTCTGCCAGCATTAAGCTGCATAGAGGAATATGCCCCAAGAGTTGTTGGAAGTGAGCTGCACCTCACAGGACAGAAAAAAAGCCAAAACTCCAGTATTCTTGTGTCCATCTGGCCTGTGTGCAACTCCATCCTCATCCCAAACCTAGCATGTGTAAGCAGGATACAGCAGCTAAGCATGCAAGATGCTCTAATTTCATAGCCTTTAACATATTTTATTGTTAATTACTGATATCTGTGAATGTTATGTCTACTTAAAAAGCTTGAGAAGTAACTTGGAATATCTTGAAGGATAGTCCTTCTCTGAATTGGTTTTAAAAGCTGGTACTTTAATTGATATAACTGAAGAGTTAATCTCTAGATTATGCTGGTGTTGGGATGTTTTACTCATTCAACATTTTGTTCATTAATAATTTTAAGACCTCCACTAAAACAAATTAATTCTTTCTCTACATCTACAGTCTTCACTAGTTACTTAAAATAAAGATTTCATAACATTCTCAGCATCTGACAGGAGCTTAAACTACTCATATTGGCATCCCAGTGTATCCTAAGAACATAGATTACTAGGGTGTTTCATTGAATCTTTCTGAATATTTTTCAAGGAGTCCTTCTAGACTCAAAAATATCAAGAAAGATTACTAGGAAATAATTTTTCAGCAGTTGTAGTTTTCATGTATTACTTCCTAAGAAATTAACCTGTGGCTTTTAGGAAAAAACACAAAGACTTTTTTCTGTGTCTGAGCCACCCTGAGTTATTTGTATTGATCCTGCTTTAGTGTAGCTGAATGTTTCACATTTTGACTATCCTCATTTTCCAGACAGGAGGAATTTTCGAGGGATGGTGCATATCAGCACGGCACACAGCAGTACCATGGAAAGGTTACTGAGCTAGCTTGGGTACTAGAAGTGTACTTACACTAACATAGCTTATCACTTGAGCTCACTTGAGCAGATAGCTCAATTTAAAAGCAGGCTGTAAACAGTGTGGGTGGACTTCCATGCTAGAGAGGCTTTATGAGCCCTACTGCTTGCCCTGTCTTCCTTAGAGCCTGCGTATTTCCACAAGCCTTGTGTTAGGTCCTGTAGACATCTGCAGGAAAATGAAGTCACTCAGTCATACTATTCTGAGTACTAATTGCCTCCTATTTGACAACTAGACCAAAACTCCTCTAAAATATGTTGTCCAGGTGCCATTGTTGTTTTTTTTCATCCTTAAGATAGTAGTATCCTTGTTTGGAGCTTGCAGGTGTTATCAAAAGAAATACAGTGGCAAAAATATGTCTGACCCAGCAGTTGTGAGGCTTAGGTATTCCAATTAAGATTTGGGGCATGACCTTTCCAGTGCTTTGTAAAACGTATTTGTGCAATGCTGTGAAATTTGAAAGTTGCATCTCACAGTAAGTAATGAGGGTGCAATGAGCAGGTCTGAGCCCACTGTCTGTCATACTGTACCAATGGCTCTAAGTGCAAATGATTGCTGCTGACATGTGAAAATACATAGCTGACAAATTCATACCTCTTTCAGGTGGTGCTGGCAGATAAGGCTGTTAGTATGTGCTGGAGTGTGCCTGAAGTTGGGGTGAAAAGTAACTAGAGAAATGAAACTCCTGTTCTAATAGAAAAATAAATTTCATATAAATTAGAAAAGAGTTAAACTTTAAAGCCAAGATGCCATGCTGTATGTGTGTATCTATATATTTATGGGGGTGTGTATATATATAATGTTTCTATATATTTGTATACATTTGTCTATTAGATATAAGATCACTTCTATGGAAGCAGTATACAGTATATTCAAACAGTGGAATCTGTATGGAGGGTTTACTAAAGACATTGATATTCCAATTCCAAATCTTTTTTTGTGTCTCACTTTAGTCTGAAAATTTCTGTATCAAATTATTACAAATACTGACTGGGGTGTATTGGCTAAGAATCGCTGCTTGGGTCTGATTCTGTGAAATTCTGATAAGGTGCTGCAAAAAGCTTTGTATACTTTGTATCTGTTTACTCCCTTGGGGGTAAAATGCCTCTGGACTTCATTCTGAAATGTCAGCAGCACTAAAATGATGATGTTCCCTGTGGCAGGGGCCAGCGTGAGTCTCCAGGACTTCATTATGCTGCTTGTTTTGTATCTGAAGGTTGAGCTTTATGCAGGTCTTCCACTCGGAGGTGATTTTTCATTGGAAACATGCAAACAGACAATCTTGTGATCGCTGCAGTGGTTCGCTAGTGTAGAACAGATCTGTGAATGAAGGTTGATCGTCTTTACCTCAGCATACAAATGGCAGCAACATCAGTATGAGCGGTTCCAAAGCTTGTCCCTTACCCTTTTCAAAAGGCGATAAAGCTGTTTGACCTCTCACCATTTTGAAACAGTGGTGCACATGCTGCGGCATTGCACTGCAGGTCAGGAAGTAGGTTGTCAGCTGTTTCCAAGGGGATCACCACACGCTGTAGCCACCCGGGAGGACACCCAGGAAAGGCATTTGGCAGTACAAGTGAAGCAGGGTACAGTCTTGACGTGCCTGAACGTGGTGTTTGACCCTCTTGAGTGCTGCAACTATCGATCTCACCTGAACACTCTGATTGAGCTGCTTAAGGAAATACGTATTCCTGCTGTTGGCTATTTCTCCAACTGGACTAAAAGGGGCAAAAAAGGGATTTTCTTGGAGATACCTACCTGGCTGTGCTAGAATTTTCAGAGCAATCCAGAGCTGTCGATAGCAGTAGAGGTTAATGTTTCAGGGGGGGAGGGGGGAGGTAAAGGGGAAGACCAGTTTGAGCTACTTTGAGCAGACATATCTATACTTAAAACAGAATTGCAGTTATATAGTTATATATAATTGCAGTTATATATATAGGTTGTAATATATTATTTAGTTTTTTAAATGAAGTCAAGTAAGGTGAGGGTTCTTTTCCCCCCTAAATACTATAGTAGAAGAAGGACCCCCTTTTAATTAAATAGAAGTAAATTTCCATGAAGGCAAGAAAGAAATGCTCAAGCAAAGTATGTATTATATAATAATATCTAATATAGTAGGTTAAAAACAGAATTAAAAATGCAAGGTCCAGCAATCAGTAGCTATGAAGTAGTACATTTTAAAAGATCTGTCAAAACAACAAACATTTTCTTCAGAAAGATCTGACTTTATTTTAGCTGAACCTTTTTAAAAAGAAAATAGAATTCTAATGATAATGAATGTTTAAGATAATGGGTTGAAATATTATGCCCAAAGAAACTGTCTGGTTACAAGTTTCAGCGGTCTGTGTTATCAGCCTGGAGAGCCAAATACAACCACTCCTCATTACCTTCTCCCTCAGTGCAGTTAGTCAACCAATGTGAACATTTTAATGCTGATTCATCTGTAAGAATCTGAAAATAAGGTCTTAAAGGGAAATAATGCAGGCAACACTACCAGCCCATCTGTAACAGTGGGGTTTTTCGAATGTTTTTGACCTGTTTTTTTTTTTTCCCCTGCAGAAATGTTTTCTGCTCTGAACTCCCTTTTTTTTGGATATTATAAAACTTTCTTTGGTTTTGATTTCCTTTTAAACATGTTCAGTAGTCATCTTGCTATGTATATATACAACAGAAATAGTTTAGATTTCAAGTAGCAGCTTCTCTGAATGAAGAACGAAGGCTATTTCAGATGAAACAGGTTACTGAAATATTGAGCATGGCAGCCTGCATCTTAAACAGTCTATTTTCTGCACTGAAAAGAGAAAGCTCCTATAGGTAGTTTTCATTGTCTTCATTTGTTTTTAATTTTACCATCCTGAGAATCTTTTAGAGACATGGACACATGAGTTAGACATTAGAATGCACTGGCAGTTGGGAAAAAGATCACTTTATTCTTCACCTTTATTTTACAATCCTTCCCTAATATGATAGTTTTTACTGGTGACATGGGAGACAACAAGGCTAGATGGTCTTCGATCTGACCTTGTGCAGGTGTTCTTACATACACAAAAACCTTTTTTCTAATTCAGAACACAGATTGCTAATTTTTTCTTCCTAATGTCTTATTCCTAACTTTAATCCCTTATGTAATACATATATGTTCTAGTTTGAATTTTTGCTTAAACCATATTCCGTATGTGTTCTTCAAAAGAATCTTTTAATTAAAAATTTTCTTATTCTTTTCTTTGAAAGTTATTTTCTTTTAAAATTGGTAAGTTTAAAAGTTAATGATCTCTTTTTTCACAGAAAAAAATGCTTTTTAAATATTTTTCACAGAAGTCAGCAGTTGACCAGAGGAAATAAGGACTGTTATCTTCTAGGTCTTTAGAAACCAGTAATGATATAATATCAAGTGTTTCTTTTACTTTAATAAGTTACTAACTTGATCATTAGCAATGTCTAAACATACTAAAGAATGATACAAGCACTGTAGGGTCTGCCCTGTGATCAACACATTAATTCAACATTATTATTTCAGACACTATGCATAACTTCAGAAAATTAAATACTTCTTTGGAACTACATTATCAAATCAACATTTTGTTGAACAAAAACTTATATCTTCAAATCCATTCCTATTCTTGAAAATGTGTTTACTAAGATGGGGGAGGTTGTTGTTGGGGAGGTTGTGCATTTTTTGTTTTTTTTTCTTTTTTAAGTGAACCAGTAAGTTTAAATAATTCTGGAAAAGAGCTCTAAAAGAAAAAAAAATACTTACTGTATATTTCACACTGTCTTTGAAAAGGGTTAGGGCACTAAGAAAAGCTTTAAAAGTTATCCTTGATGCTGAGGTCAGATTGCCAGATGTTTTATCTTTTCATGTGTTATACCTGTTATATGTTTCTTGTACTTTGATATTGCATTACACTTCTACAACAACAAAGTACTTATCCTTATAAAAGACAATGAGATATGTTATGAGATAAATGAGGTTATGAGATAAACCTCATACAGAAGCCAGGATACTTTAGAGGGATTAGATGGAAATGAGGATTTCTTATTGCTTTGTCTTGCTTACATTTTTTCTGTGTTCTTCTGCAGCCTCTTGCTCTCATTTTACCTGGATTTGTTGTCATGTGCAATCCACGTGCATAAATATCTGAAAGAGAGATGGCCAAAGGAATGGCTGGCAGACTTCTCTGGTGGTTTTCAACATCTGCAGTACTGGGAGCAGAATGAACCATCTCCCAGGAAATGCTATAGTGCAGACCAAGACTGAAACTGCAGATTGGCTCTGTGAGGTGGCTTGCATGATTAATCTGAGCTTTGTTCTCCTCACAGATTTATACTGGAACATTATTTTTCTGCTTCATCAACTTTCTCATCTGGAGTGCAGTGGGGTTCTTCTCCCTCATCCTTCTCATGAAAGTATAAGCAAGGCTGCTAAAAAGCTTAGTGAGGAGATATGGACTGAATTCCTTCTTGGGTACTGATGATATCCAAGCGTATATCTCTATCTCCTTCTGATAGGAGAGCTAAGAGGGGCTCAAGTATTTTGGCAAGCAGTGGCTCTGATGTGCTTTATATGCTCTGTATTACACAATGCTGATAACACTGTCTTGTGAGAGAAGAGTTGACCTTGTTTTTTTTAATGCCAAAAGAAGTCAGAGCTAATCAGAAAGCCAGCAGGTTCAATATCTTGCATGACAATAGAATATTAAAACAACAGTTCAGCCACTTTCTTCCTTTTTTTCCCTTATGGTCAGAAGAGTTAATATGATAAATTCAGAGAGAGTTTTCACACTGACATTTAATTAAAATGAAATTACCTATCATTGTTATGGGCTACACAGAAGCTATTATTTATGTTGATATTATTCTAATACCTTATTAGACTAGGTTTGCATTTGCATCAGTATGTTAGCATGACTTGAATTATTTCTTTCTGTACCCTTAAGTAGCAGCAAGTGCAGGCTGTGATGTTAAATACTTACAGAAAAAGATATTTCAGTCTCCTTGGAAAAGGCAGGGACAGTGTTCAGCCAGAGATTTCTTTTTTCCACCTGTTTTCCATTAATACTTTCTTCCGTTTACTCTGATACAGCTGCTCATCACAGAAGTCAGCAGGATAGTTGGAGCACTCTCGTAGAATTTTTATCATGCTAGCTAGTAAGATTAATTCCCTGTGCATCGGAGGAAAAGATCATCTTTTAACGCAGGAAGACTTTTGTGTATTATTAGTTTTATTTTATAAACTATTAAAATATAATATGATACTATAAGATCACTTAGAGAACAGCATTTATCAAATGTACCATTTTCTTGCCTTTGAAGCAACAGGAATAGCTGAAGAAGAGGGAAGTGGTGAAGAGGTTAGGACTATGATTGTCTTGAACTTTTCCAAAAAGCAAAATCATCTAATGGGTATTTTAATTCCACACTGTGTAAATTTAAAGATGTTTGTGTAAGACTGATGGTTGTATCAATCTGAGAGCTGTGCACAGTCAGCTGTTCCACTTCCAAAACAGCTGCTCCACAATGTCCTGCCACTTCCCACCTGGACCCTGCTGCTAAGTGATGTCCCTGGTCCCACTGTCTCTGATCCTTTTCCCCCATTTCCAAGAATGCCAGTGAGGCTTTTAGCAGACTATTGTGGCTGTGATCACTCTGACTATTTAATAAGGGCTCAT
Source organism: Himantopus leucocephalus (assembly GCA_003993805.1). Taxonomy (NCBI): domain Eukaryota; kingdom Metazoa; phylum Chordata; class Aves; order Charadriiformes; family Recurvirostridae; genus Himantopus; species Himantopus leucocephalus. The sequence continues at coordinate 62,314,354 of RSEF01000002.1, forward strand.
GTTTCCAAGGAGAGAAAGTACAGTGGGTTTTCCACCAGTAGAAACATCCTGCTCAGGCTACTTGCTAATTTTCCTTGAACCCTTGTATTCATAGAATAACTTCTGACCACCTGCTATTGGTATTAGCCTGGGGACTATAAGGGAGCAGCACTGGTGGGCACTGCTCCATAAGGGAAGGCAAGCTGGGAGCCAAGTGTAACACCAAGCAGGGACAGCGACTCAAGGTTAAGAGGCAGTCTCATAATAGGGGCAAGCAGAGCAAGTGATGGCAATCAGCCTCAGCCAAGAGCCCAGACTGACAGACAAGTCTGTAAGTTTTGAGGCAGGACTGAGATCCAGCCATGAAGCCAAGTCAGGAGAAGTTTTATGACTTTTTTTTTTTTTCCTAACTTCTGGATAAATAACTACCTTATATTTTCCAGATGGAGTGTCCATTTGTTAGCCTATGATAAAACCAAACAAATTCTGTAGGCAGTTGGACATAGAGTGGAAGGAGAGAACAGCATGTGCTTGCTACTCTGGGCTTGAAGGGTAGGGGCTACAGCTCAGGAAGCCACTGGGAAGCATTTATATATATAGAGAGAGGAATGAAAATTATTCTTGTTTCAGCAGGAGACTGACAAAAGAAGGAAGTTTTCCACAGCTTCAGTTTATATGTGACAGCAAAGAGTGTTCTTCTCAAGACAGGGTACCAACAGGGTTTTCCTAACTCAATGTTGATTCAGACCAATTTGTATGAATTTCTGCAGGCTACAGCAGTCAAATCCTGTATGGCTGTATAGTGAATTACAGCATATATCCACTTAAGTCGATGGTAGAACAATATATTTGGAGTTTAATTGGGGATGACATGAATGTAGATGAACTGTCAAATTGGCTGGATAGGTTGCATCACAATCAAGTGAACTCTCTCTAAAGAAAGAGACTAATTAATGAAAAATAGTCATTCTTACTGCATTTGCAGTAACTGCAGTAACAACATGAAACTGATATTTTAATTCCATAAAACCCCAGTGAATGACTAACTAGGTCTAGAAACACATGAACCAAGGATCCTTAATTGCCTAGGTTCAACAAGGAAGTGACAGAATTATTTATTTACAGGGGTGGAAAATTCCACATATGCTCACTTCGGTAAACCTAGCTTTCAGCTAAGTCTGACTCCTGGAGTGTTTTTTAAGGTTGAGAGGCTCAAGAAAAAAAAGAAAGAATTAATGATAAACTGCATATGAACTAATTCATACACTAAACCTGCCCATCAGGTAGAAGCAGGAAAGTTTGTCTATAGGTTGAAAGAGGTGTGGCTTTGAGCTACGGAGGGAAACTAGTAGGCTATATGAAATGAAGGATGGGAGAGGTGTAGGTAAATCTTCCAAGTTTTATGGCAGTTACTGCCAGAGCTGCTTTGGCTTTAAAAGTCAAATACAAGCACAGATGAATTGGTAATTATATGCTTTAACTGCAAGCACAGAAGAGACAAGTAAGGATGTTTCATCTGCATATTCTTGGTAATAATGCATTAAGATAAACTGTAGGACACTGAAACTGAACATCGCCTATTGCTCAAATGCTTACCCAAAACCAGACAACCATTTAGTAAGTGGTACGTGTGAAAAGCCAAAATATGGAGCCAAAATGTGATTTAAAAGCTTCCGTGTGCAAATAAAAAGCTCAGTCCTATTAAGTTTTTCTCCATAGCCTTTTATGTTAACATTTTGGTAGCATACTTATGTTTAGCTTTATTTTTCTTAAATTTGCATCTGTGGTACTTGCGGAGTTGGTAGCACTACCTAGGTTCATTAATGCAGCATTTATATTCTGCAACTGTTCATGTAAATACTGGGTTTCAAGGCAGCTTTATGAATATTTCACGTGCTTTTGAAATAGTAGTGAGGCATTTTCCCTCAGGATGGAGACCTTTATTGTTAGTATGCTGCTTATCTAAAAGGTTTGCTTCAAAAATATTTCAATTATATTTTCGTTCCTTTGGCAAGCTTGCTTCTATTATAATATTCTTTAATTATAAGATTGTGGAAATTATGACATGATGTTGTCTTAATCTTAGCTGTTTTAATGTTATACCCACTGAATTGGGAACCTTCAAGACAAACTGAAATCTCCTTCCGCTACAGAGTATTGCTGTGTGCATAGCTGGCACCGATGGATGGAACTGCTGATGCTATAACACCTATATGCTATAGCCTCTTGTTTGGAACAATGTGCAAGGCAAGCATTTAATGTTCATTTTATCTCTGGAGAAAACAGCAGACAGGTGTTCCCTATTTCAAATGTAAATATATCTATAAAACCTGTACCAATAGATCACAAGCTTTGAAATATACAGTGGAGGTAGCTTCAAGGTATTTTCATTGAGTAACTTTACCCAGGGCATTTGAAATCACGCCCAAGGGAAGCTGTTTCCCCCATGCTGCTACTGTACTCGCATTCAGCCCAACTGGAGGATGGAGTCTGGTTGCCAGAAAGCAAATCCTGGCTTCTGCTAGGCCAATGCAACAGTCGAGTTTCAGTCAATTTTTAACTTTGTCTAGACTTTCTCTTTGATAAAAAAGTGGTTTTCTTGGGGCGTTCATTCTGCCTTGAGGAGATTTTTCTGGTTTAGTCTGCAAGGCCTGTACTGTCCCCTGTATATAGAAAAACCCTGCGCTAGTATACTGTGGGCGTGTTGTAGACCTGAAGAGTACATAACATTTCAAATTATACTACAGATAGTAGGAACTGTTCGTGTCAGAGTCAAATATTTAATTGACAGGCACATCTTTCCTCTAGCGCACATATGCTAACTAGGGATTAGGTAAACAAGCACAAATGGAGGTGCTGCTTAATACTGTTAGGACAATCCCTTGGTCAACTCTCCAGCACTTTGCCTTCATTGTAGACAAGCAAACAAGGATGTATATTGCCATGCCTTAGATGAACTGTGTCATATATTACTTAATAACTACCCAGAAGACTCAGGACTTCAGGACAGTAATCAGAAAGAAATACTGTATTGGGATTACAGTAACGAAGGGAGATGTTCTTCTGACAGCAGGATATATTTCTCAAACGTGAACTGGATGAGGACCTGGGCTTTGGTATTGCTGACTCCTGAAAAAGAGAACTACTTTGTTTAAATAGTGTTAAATAATTTAGGTCTTTGTTGGAGACTAAAAATATTATGGAAGAAATTCAGACAAAATGATGCTCATATTCAAGTATTTCTTTAGTTTAGTCGTCAAAAATATTTGTAATCAAAAATGGTATTTGCAGTAACTGAGGGTATTTCAATGGCCTTCTAGTAAAGTGAATTGTTATCAGAAGGTTATCTTAAGAAAAAACAGAAATAAAATAAAACTGTAGAAAAGAAAGAAACTATTCTACAGAAGTCCACCTTTGGCTGTTCATGTGTCAAATGTCTATTCTGTTTAATTCCCATGTAATTGTACAGCATATGAACAGTATTTCTCCACTATTTGAAGTTGAGTTTTGTTGTGAATCTTCCAGTACTGAAAATACAATGACAGAAGTTACCCAGAAGAGGCATTCCATTGCTACTTAATTAAATAAGGGAGGGAAGACAAAAAAAGAAGTAATGGCTAAGAAAGCATATGTATTTTCTTGAGGTTTAAAACTGGGCAGGGAAGATTGGGTCCTAGACATTTTACTACCTTTTACTTGCCTGAACAGAAGTAAAGGAGAAACCTTGTATTTTTCACAGGGAAAAAATAACACCCCTCTAGGGAATAGAAATTCATGCTCTAAAACTTGTCACATGTTTTCTTCTAACTTTTCAAGAGGTGGTTGCTGGAGGGTTCAGAAGGAAGAGGGAATTTCTCTGTGCTAACGGCAAGACACTGTTCCAGTGTGGACAGAGAGAAAGCTTTGACTCCACATGGTATCTATCAGTGGAATGCAGCTCTGGAGGAAAAAGCTGGACAGCTGAGCTCCAGCTGCACTTGAGCGGCAGTCCAGTGAGGATTCCCCTGGGTCAGTAAAGGGCCTGCGGAAAATGTTAATGTGTCCCATAGCCCATATTTTCCAGCTTTGAGTTAAACTATTCAAGATATGAGGCTTGAATAATTTCTCCATGATATATCTCCCCCAAGGAAATTATACCTCAGTTAAAAGGCCCTAAATACATCTTGCTCTCTAGGACTAAAAATTTATTTCTTCAAGAATCTATTGGGAGTTTGGTAGTATTTCTGAGATCCTTGAAGTACCTATTTACATTTGAGTTCAAAAAGCCTTTGTAAGACTTAGCAAACAACATCTTTTACAGAGTGTTGAAGTGAACTTTTACAAACAAGTGGGAAGGAAGGGCAGGAGTGGGAGAAAATCTTTTCATCTCTACAGAGCACCAGATATTACCACTGCAGTCTTACTTGTACGGAATCAATCTTTTCCAATGAGTGTTTTGACTGCCTGCGGCACTGCACCTCTATTCACTGAATTTAATAGTCTGGATCCTGTTCTAAACCTCATTCACTACCAGGGGAAAGAAGTTATTACTGTCAGGTTATTCATTGGTCTAATTTGAATATTAACACAATGATCATGCTGTCTTGCCCAGTTTTATTCTAAAAAGGGAGCACATGCATTTGCTGTAGTGCATGTTTGACAAACAGACTGTTGTAAACCCTGAAGATGCAGGTAGGCTGCGCAGCAACTACTTGTTCTCAGGTACCTTGCTGTAGTGTGGATCAACCATCCTATGGTATCTCTTCTAATTCTTGCGTAGTCCCTCCTCTTGCAGAGCACATTTGCTAAATAACTAGGCATTTGCCTAAAGGATCTGTACTCAGTCTAAATTCTGCCCAAATCCTTTGCCTATAAACAGTGGGATTTTTGTAATCTGTGTTCTCTGAAGAGTGTTTCAGTGTCCTAAGATAGCCAGTTAGTAAGGAGCTATCTGGTAGAAAAAGAAAAATCACAAAGCACAAAACTTTAAGATTAATTTAGGCAATTATGAAGATAACTGAAAATATCTAACTTCATAGTAGGCATGACATACTGTTTGCAACCATGCAAATCTTATCTGTGGGCAGGGACAATCTCTGAAATTTGTTTTTTTAAAATAAGAAATACAAAGGATTTTGTTGCAGTCACACTCAAGGTTTAAAACTTTATCCCTACTCCAAATTCTTCTAGCCTGGAGTTTTCTTCTCAACAAGACATAAACAAAGACTTTCAGATAGCCAATTCATATAAAGTAAGCCTGACTTTGGAGATGAATTTTCAATATATTCTGAAATTAAACCACTTTTTTACGTGTTCCAAACTAGGCAGATGTCCAAAAATAGGAATTTAAAGTTTGGGGGAAAAAAAGTCTTGGTCTCCATTTTTCTCCTTTAAAAAAAATAATAATCCTGTTCTCCAAATCTAGAAATATAGTTTGTTTTCCTTAATTTCCTGGAAGCAAAGCTGTTCATGCAGCATTCTCATAATAATTTCCCAGTGTTACAGGTTGAGTTACAGGAAAGGCAAGAGTGACTGACGCATCAGTTGGTGAAACCCTTGCATGGCACTCAGCTACTGACTGTCAGGACATGTCTTGGGCAGAGTGGTCAGGGAACAGAGTTACGTTTTATGGCATTTCCTCCATACTAATGATGGCTGAGGGTAACAAGAGAGGCAGCGGTGCTGGGGATGGAGAAGGAACCGCGGTCTGGGGAGACATTGCTGTAGAGATGAAAGCGAAAGGGAAACACAAACGAGGTTGGATAAATTGATTAGAATACATGACTAATAACTGATAATTACAAAACCAAAATGTGCACAGTGAAGAGAGGGTTACTGAAAATATCCAGAAAGGAGACAAGAATAAAGTCTGCATGGTTGTTGTAGGACTAGTAGATGAGTAATTTAATTATTGGGATAAGCACATTCATGCCTGTTCAGCCCCTGAGAGGTGCAGAATTTGCATTAGTTCTGTTGCTGGAAAGAACAGTGATGAGCTGTTTTCCTCTAAGCAAAAGCAGTGCTGGTGGTGTGCCACAATGACAGCCGTTGCAGCGGATACTGGGGTTGTGGTGCAGAGAAAGGTCTGCAGACACTTCACTTGGGGTTGTGCTTTCTTTGACAGCCTTGGCAATCAGCACGTTTCCCTGCCTTCATTTGCCAATTCCCCTGGAAACAGCAGCTAATATTGAAAAGTAATTGGGATAAAACTGTAGGAAGAAAAAAGCCAATACCTTAAATTCATTTTAAATTAAAAAACATATTCCATCCTAAAATGATTTGATTTTAGCCATTTGATTTTTTTTTTCTGAATATAATAAAGAAGTTGAAAATGTTTTAATTACAAAAGAAATCTCATTTAGGAGTGAAAGAGAAATAGATTTTTTGCTATTCTAGGTTAGGTGGGTTTTTTTCCTATGGTATTTTTGTTGTGTAAGCATACTCTAATATGGACACAATCTTTCTCGTTGTGGGATAAGGAAGGCAATATGGGTGACTATTTACATGGGGTTTACTGTGGGGCATATGTGTGTCTATATATGTAAATGCATTGCTAGATTGGTACTAGCTTGAAAAATAAAAGCTATTATAGAAAAGAAGAAAGGTATGGTGGGTTGACCCTGGCCAGCATCCGAAAACTCTCCCCACCTTTTGCTCACTGCCCTCTCCTGGGGAATGGGGAGAAAAACAGAAGGCAGGAAAAAAGGCTCGCAGGTGGAAATAAGGATAGTTTAATAGGAAAAGCAAATGCTGCATGTTAAGTAAAGCAGAAAGAGGAATTTATTCATTGCTTCCCATCGGCTGGCAGCCACTTCCTGGGAAGGGAAGCAGGGCCTTGGCGTGTGCAGGCTGGAGCCAGCTGTGTCCAGCCGTGTCCGTCTGTGTCTGACTGGAGCTGGCTGTGCCCGGCTCAGGGCAGCCTGGCATGGCCTCTCCTCACAGAGACCCCTGCAGCCCCCACCAGCTCCTGGGCAGCTGCGCCCAACGCAAACAGGAAACAAATAGAGTAAAATTTCACCAAGGGTAGGCTATTTAGTGTTTGTGTAAAACAAAGTGGAATGAGGATTTCTGTTGTTGTTGTTGATTTGGGGGTTTTGTTTCAGTTTGGGTTGTTTGGTTTTTTTTTTTTGTTTTTGTTTTTTTTTTTTTGTTTT
>RSEF01000002.1:62332227-62366836 GCA_003993805.1 Himantopus leucocephalus
TTTTTTTTTTTTTTTGAATGGTGATTTCCCTGTTCTTGCAATTATGTACTAAATTTCCAAAACAACCCCTGAGAACAAAAGCTAATCTACAGAGCTGTAAGGGGCAAATTTGCAAGGAGGAGACAAACATATATTTAGTCCTGCTTATGATGTCTAAAATCAGACTAGGACACATTTTAAAAAGTGTTCAAAAATCTAACCAATCTACCAATTTAGGGAGAGCAGCTTTTCCAAAATTATACAAAATTCTTTGATTATCTCTAGGTGACTGATCTTTGTAGTTGGAAGTTGCTGCCAACAAATGTTCATCTTAAAAAGGTTTGTAGAGCTGATTAATTTTGTAAAGATGAAAAATAGTTGATGGTTTACCACTTAAAATGAAAAGAATTTTTTTGAAATACAATTTCAGATAAAGCTGCAAAGGGATTATTTATGCAACAACTGAAACTAGTTATGAGTGTGTGCTTGCATTGCTACTGTAAGTCTTCTGCGGCAAGGAAGAATATTAACATGTTTTCTATTATTAAACTAAACATTTGCCCCCCTATGCCAATGCCCTTCCTCTGCCTGAGATCTCTGCGGTCACCTGTTGTAAGCCAAAGTATGAGTACAGGAATTATTACAGGACGTGGACTCAAAGTATTAGCCCGGGGCTAAAAGCCTGTCAGAGTTTTTGCATGATTAAATGCTCGTTTAATTTTCTGTCTTTTAACAACAGGCGTATTTCTGTGCAATCCATCTGTAAGAGTAGGGCTTGTGCCTTTGACATCTGTGAAATCTGCAGCTGTCAAAATCTTTCTTTCTTGTGGAGTCCCACCTTGGGAAAAAGAATGATACTGGATTTTCCTGTCAAAAGCTTGAGTATTTTGCTGTGAAGTGTAATTCCGAGTAGTAGGAACATTTTCTTAGCTTACAGTGTTTGTAAAAAATGCCTGTGTATGCATTCTGTTTTGCCTGCAAGACACCCGTATTCTGTGGTATCGATTTCTCTGGTGATTTCCTTAATCTGATGGTCAGTGATGGTCAGACCCATGGGAACACCTTACATATGTGCCTCTAAACCAGCACTCCCCGTACTGGCTCCTGGCTTGTTATGCTGCAAGCTTGGGAATGTCTGTCCTGGTTCCTGCGGGTGCCAAGGACTTGGAGCTGCAGTGAGAAGGGGGAAAGCACTGAGTTCACAACATCGCTCCTGGGATGCCCAGTTGCTAGCTGAGTTTTTGGCATGGTAACGTGATCCTGTATCTCTGCACACACAGGTTTTTGCTCTCCCTGCACATGATGGTCATAGGTATGTGATGAAGTGCAGCTCCATGTAGTAAACTGCACTGACTGCTGCTGAATGCTTTTTCAAACTGGGACTATGCCATACGCTGTTGCTTTGTAAAAGTAAATTTTACTCTCTGCAGTGAGACAGATGAGGACAGAATTACAGTATTTGTTTTAATTTAATGTGGAATACTAATTTTTACATCAAGTAAGCATAGAGTTTTAACAACCTAAAATATAAATATGCTATTTGCAGGCATAGAACCCCCTGAATCACAAAGCATCATTTACAGACCACTGACTTCACTTTGTGATCAGGCGATGTTTGCCCGAAAGGTTGGGCAAACATCACTAGGCACTGTGATCTGCAGCGAAATAGCTTTATTTCTTATATTAGAATTTTTGAAGGAGCTCGGCAATTTCAGCTAGTGCTCAAATGACATTTCTTCATGCCCCATATTTGCACGTGCATTGCTGGGACTCTGTGAGTAGGAGGCGTGAAGGAACAGGGTGACAGCAGGACAGGGTGACAGCATACCCTTCAGAGGGGAGTGCACTGGCAGACTGTCCAGGCCAGCTGGAGCAGGACTCTCTGTACCCGTCCCGGCGTTCACTTTCAGGAGCAGCAGGCTTTGGAGAATAAACAAGCTCAAATCAAAATCAGGTTTTACTTATTTCTGCAGCCTGAAGTGAGTTTTTTTTTCTCTACATGTGTATTTTGCCTGAGTGGCAAAGCATTGCCCATGGCTATGTGCCACGGAGGGGGAAGGAGGTGGATTGCCCCCCCACTGGCACTGCACAGTGGTTGGGTGCCTGGCAGGGCAGCTTCTGGGACAACCCGATAGTCTCAAGTACAATGCTGGGACCTAGATCCAGGATTTCATTTCTAAGGCACAGCGGCCAGACAAATTTTAATAGCCCCACTCCTAAAGGCAAGCTATTGTGACAGTGATGTGTGAGTGTTTTGATTGGTACTTGCAGAATTTTGAGTGCAAACTTCATCCCCAGAAAGCAAGACGGAATGCATCTTTTCTGCAAACTATTAGATCTAGCTCTAGACAGTTTGGAGTGTTTGTTTGCACTTGAAATGCAGACAAAAAGTATTGTCTTGCTGCTATGTGCGCAGCTAGGCTTTGTTGAATGTATCCTCTGAAGCCACGTAACAAACGAATATCAAAATTATGGAAGTGCCAACAAGTGTAGAATTAAACTGACACTGCCAAAAAGTAACAGCTCTCTAAACTGACATGAATCCTAATGTGCAGGAATTAGGTTTATTGTAGTAACAGAAGGTAATGCATCAATTTTTGCATTTGTCTTGAAGAATGTGTAGTCAGCGGAAATACAGCAGAGTGTGTTGCCAAAGAGAAGGGTGATGCTGCCCCTGATTTGAAGGGATGTTTTTCAGGATTATTGCAAAGGAATCAACTTATCCAGCAAGGAAATGCACTACTTCTGAGGACAAAAGATGGCCCCATGAGCACTAAAGTGAACATGACATAGGTCCCTCATGCAGCAGCCACACACCCTACCTCTGAAAGAAAATGAGCCCTCGTGGGTCCTCACAGCTGTGCCACGCTCCATTTACCTCATCAGTTCCTGGTGCAATGTCAGCATCTGCATAGGGTGATAACTTTCCAGGGTCAGGGTCTAGAGCATGTAATGAAGAAGTTTTCTGCACGCGGGTGACTCTGCAGGGAGAATACCAGTCAGGCAGGGTAGTTTCCAAACTGGCATCTGGCCAGGTTGCTGGAGCTAATAATCTTACTTTGGCTGGAGAAGAAAAAAGTGCTACAGGAACCTCTAAAGGAAGTTTTCATTCATTAATTGTCTTAATTCCCCTGCTGCTGCATGACGCCAGATGGTAGTGCTGAGGACAACCCTGCCACGTGTTACCCGTATGCCACAGCCAGCCTGGCTGGTGCCTTCCAGGGAGAAGCTGCCACTTCTCTCTGTTTCTGAGGCCCCTGTTCTGCTTCAGTTCACCGGTGGAGTTTCTGAAGTGTGGACATGCAGTTTCCGTTCAGTTTCAAGGAATGCTGGACCACCCACCTCCCAGGAACATCCAGCTACCTTAGCCGGCACTTTTAGAGATGCAATTTTCAACCCTTCTTGAGGGGGTATGGGCAAACCATTGCTTCAGTATTCAGAGAAAAGGGGCAGTTATTTAGACAAACCGTCATATTGCAGGGCCTCGATATTTTGCTCAGCCTGCCAATTTTTCTATAGTCCAAAGAGGAACGTCTACAAACCAAGCAGCCTTTGTTTAAGATTATTCAGAAAATGAATACGTGAGAACTAAATATAACAAACACAAGGACATGAAAGTAGTTATCTAATAAAACCCAATTTGTGGTGCATAAGTGAGTCATTATAAATAGGTCCTCTTTTAAATCTGAACAAGGTGACAAAAAATCAATTTACTTCTTTTGGAGTTTAGAATAATCTCACAAAGCCCACTCATTCTTTGTGACTACACTGATTTTTCTCATGAAGTCCACTGTGATGTTTGAGCTAGATGGTAAATTTTAGCACATGTGCGGACCAGTACTAATAAAAAATAGAAATGGCAGGCTGGTTTTTTTTGAAGTATGAAAATGCACAAACTGGAATAATTTGATGTTTTCTCATTGTTAGCCAAAACCCCACCACTTTTTATACCGAAGAAAAATGACCATATGAATATATTCCTTGAAGTCTTACCACAGCATATGAATTTGCCATTTCTGTTCCTGAAACTATTATTTCCCTGCTTGTGGGGAGGTAGATCTCAATTTACTTCTTTTCAGAAGCACACCAGAGCTGTTCCCAGGCTGCGTTTGAAGTCTGTTTATCTACCACTCTCCCAAGAAAGCACAATCCACTTCAACTGGACTGAGGTTTGCAAATAAGAACTCACTTTGCAGCATCAGGCCTGTTTCCAATTGACTAATGCTTTTAAGACACAGTCGGTCGGAAGGCACAGCTTTAAAGCCCGTAACCACAACAGAAGGAGAGGAAATACATGTACACAGGCTCTAGCGCTCACGTGAGATGCACAGACTTGTGGTAGTGTCAGTTAGCTTCAATTTTACACTCTGGTTCACTAAGGTATCACACAAGTACATAGAAAAAGTAACTGTCTGCTCATATTGTTGACACACACAGCTCTGTGCCTCATGTATTTATCTCAGTGGTGGTGTAAAGAATAGACAAATTTGGGTCAGTGGGTATCTATAATGAACAAAAATGTCATGAGGCTAATTTGGCTATCTTCCACTAATATGGTTTTGGAACTATCCTGATGTTAATGGGGAGATTTTTGCCTGTTGAGATGCTGAAATGCCTTTTGTCTGGTTAGCTGTTTTGTGTCAACCCAGAAGGGTGTGATTTTGCTGCAGCCCACCCTGCTTTCTGATCTATTCAATATTTCTCTGAATTACTTGTGAAGTGGAGTAGAGAGTATGCTGGATACATTCATGTGGCACTCCACTGAGAAGAGCCAGAGTTGCACCAAAGGACAGGCTTAGAGCTTGAGACGATCATGGCAAACTGGATACAGATTTGAAAAATAAGATTCAATTCAGAAAGGGCACTGCGATAAGTCAGGATGTGGGAGTAGTCACAAGGAATAAATGTAGGACAGGCAAAACCAAAGTTAAAAGCAATTCTGTGGGAAAGGTCCTAGCAATTATAGTAGATCACACACTGAAGACGAGTCAGCAATGTCATTCTGTTGTGTAAAAGGTAAACATCACACGGGCATATCTGACCGGGTCTGTCATCTGCAAGACACATGACAGCTGTGCTCAACCCGCAGTTGGGATGTTGTGTCCTGACTTGGACACTGGACTTCCAGAAGCAGAAAACCATCTATATAAAATCCAAGGTAAAGCAATGACAAGGATCAAAGGTCTAGAAAATATCACCTGTGAGGATAAATGTAAAGACCTGGAGTGGCTTAGTCAAGAGGGAAAAAAAGGCTGAAGCAAGACCTGATAACAATCCTCAAGCACATAGAAGGTAGTTTCAGAAAAGAAGGAATTAGTCTGTTCTTCAGGCCTACTTTTGGTAGCAAATAAGCTAGAATTGTAGCAGGTACTTGAAAGCAGAAAGTAATAGGAAAGTCTTACTACTAGGCAAGTCTCACTTACCAGTATGAGACAATTAACTGAGCATACTAACATCTTGAGAAGGCTAAGGCATCACATAGGGTATTTAAGAATGTTACAAATATCTTTACCCCTGGAAGGAGAGAGGAGATGGTCTGCAGGATCCCCTGGCACAAAATTAATACCTTTGAAACAAATGAAACAAAATTATGTACTGGAGACGACAGCTATGGATTCATAGATCAATATACACGCTTTCTGCATTATTGATGGCAACTTTTTTTGACATCCCTTGCAGTCCTTTTTCCTATGCTAAGAATTTTCCTACCCTATGGGTCCTAAGGAAAATGAAAAAGATACAAGCTTGTTCAGGGGTCTTTTAGTTACCTACTTAATGGTCCTTCTTTCCCTGATTGAGGACTATATTGATGCCACGCAAGTACGAGAATTTGCACTCTACAATCTCGTAGGTGGTTTGCTTGAGGTTCCCTACTGACCTGAGGTTCCCTACTGACCTGAGGTTCCCTACTGTCCTGAGGGTACTGCTTTATGAACACCTAGAGAAAGACATGGATAAGATAATGCGTATAGCTTAATGTGTGCTCAGAGCTGTGAATGGTAAATTTCCTCATTAATATGTTTTCAGTTAATCTCATCTTTAAGATGCACCAGAAATGTTACTATACATCTAGATACAGCTATTAATACTTATGTTGCCACATTATCCTTAAGTTTCAGCAAAAAGTGGACGTAGAAAAGGTGCCAAATCTGGGCTAACATATTCTGAAAAGTTGGTCTGTTTTTTCTCCAAGTCATCAAAATACTGTGGGGTTTGCAGGTCTAGTGATCAAAAGCCCTAGATAAATCAGGTGTCAATCTTTCATTGGCTATCAGAGCATTACTTCTGAAACTAGATCGGTTGCTCATCCTATCTGATTTGTACAGATCTGTACAAAAATTTTTTGGCTGTGTTAATCATGAATACCTCCACTAGGCTGAGACAGCTGAATACGTTTTTTTTTCTTTATTAGTCGACAAAATGTTGAGACTGACTCAGCCTTTTTTCCACGATGTTTTTTCTGCACCTCTCTCTTTCCTTAGGGAAAGGACAGAAAAGGCTCTATTACCCAGTAAGAAACTGCAGGTGATTTCTCCCTGACTTTTACCCTCATCAGGGCTTGTGCTTCCTTGTGAGCAACCACGAGGGTGATTTCGCCTGAATTGCATAATGTGTTACATAGTCCTTGGTTCAGCTGACAACTAGGGTAAGGTCACTGGCAGGCTCCCAGTAGGCTTGCTTAAAGGAAATCTTTGCTGTGCTAATACTCTTCCAAGCACCTGCAGATTTAATTAGAAAAGTTGCAAGGGAATTGTTACTTCTAGTGGAATGAATAGCTAATTAGCCCCATGAAGACTATTGTCAAGTACGGTTGTTCTAAAGATGCATTTCCTGTCAACTCAATAAACGCATTTAATGTCTTGAAGATGGCTACAGTTTTATTTACAAGCCATTGCATACCATGCAGTCATATGGATGCTTGGGGTAGGTGTGGCCTGGTGCATGTGTAAAGTTTCTGTTTTCATCTGAGGCATGGTAATGAGATATGTATATTAGCTAAGCAAGATAATTTATCTTGGGTGCAATTCCAGCATGAGATGCTGGGAGAGTTTGGTATAAGTTGTCATTCACTGAACAACCTCTCTGGTCAAAGCCTGTGAATTTTATTGGTGCAATTAATTGCTTTGAAATTCGTGTCCTTGCTGTTATGAGTAAAATGAGCAATATTTGGTCTAGGACACCTAGACCTGTGTTTTTGAGATGGATTTAAAACATGCAGCAAGTTTGCCCTTCCTGATTTTAACTTGTTATCAAGCCTGGTCCAAAGCCCAGTGATAGAAAAGGGTTCATTTATGGTATTGGCTCGTGACTTACAACCAAAAACTAAGAAAAAGGTATGCAGACAAGAATATGCACATTATTAAAGAGAATTAATCTATACTGCAAGGATTTTTCACAAAGTACTTTGCTTTCATGGTCTAGGGAGAGCCCTAACCTGATCTGCTTCCCATTCCAGGTCATTATAGTTCAGTTCTGAACAAACAATGGAGGGAGTCAGTCCTGCTGTAGCATGGGGGCTGCAGCAGTGGGGTTAATCTTAAACCATGCTTACCTCCCCAACCTCCCCTCAGATAAATTTAACACTGGAAAACAAAGAATACAAGCCAAGAATATATGAGTTGGAGTGGAGATGAATAGTTGTGTATCCTTACTATCACAAAGCAATCGCATAGCCTGGCTTGTACAAGAGAGTTGCCCTGGTAAATTTTAAGTTAACCTAGAAAGTTCCCTATGGGTGACTAAAAATGGAAATCTCCTTTTTTTGCTTTAGCTCTATTTACTGTTATCTTTGGTCATTTTGCTGAGCTGTTACATGATGTGGGTGATGTAACTGGAATTGCATCAGGATCACATGAGCTTGGAGATGTAACAGTGGCACACACTGAAGGAGAGCAGTACTGGGCTGAGTCATGCTGTGCAATATCTTCTGCATGGGGGTGGCAGGGCTGTGCATCAGCCTCAGGTCTGGGCCTCCTGCAGCTCTGAGTCATCCTCCCTAAACATGACTGAGTTCACACATACCCTTCCCAGCAGCTGGGCTGTCAGGGCTGGGAAACCCAAAATGAATCATGAATAATCGGCGCTCAGTCCACTCCAAAGTTAATTTCTCCCTGAGATCTGTGGGGGTCCGAAATAGCAGGTGGCATGGTGGGAACTCCGGACTGCCATGGTTAATCTCCTGTTTTCCTTTTAATGTTAGTTTGCATCATAGTTCTTGTAGGAGTTTGGGGAAGTCCAGGGAGAGAATCGAGAACTTGAAGGACTTCAAGCTGAGGAAGGAATATGCTGGATGTAGGCTGAAAGGAGCAGTAGCAAGCACGTGCCCTGAAAGAGATTTTTAAAGGGGAAAAAAAGGAAGTGTGAAATCTTCAGATGGAAAGAAAATCACAACTCTGCAACTGTTTTGGAAGTTACCCAGTGGAATATAACAATAAAGTTCAAAGAATCATCTGGAGTATATTATCTCTGTTATTAACTATAAGAACAATAAGAACAATATTTTGCTATTTTATAGCACTGAGAGGAAACATCGACACTTTACGCATAGCATCAGACACACACTTACTGAGGCTGTTAAAGGGGTGGGCCGTGTCCCCAGTAACACTGGCAGGAGCATGAGGAGATGGTGGCCATGGTGAGCCTGTGCAGCTCCCTCACTGAGGCTGGGTCTGTCCTGAACAGGAAAGCTCAGTCTCCCTTCAAAGAGCTTCCAACCTAAATTTCAGCCATAGCAACCAGAGGCAAATCATAAGGCAGGGATGGAGGATGCAAGCTTCAGCAGTATATTCATAGACATATGAATGGGCAAGATTAAGCCATAGTGGCTTGGGAAGCCCTAAAATTATAGATAAAAGATAGATAAGATTTGTAAATAGGAAAAGACTGTATTTTTGAAGCCATTAGTATCTTGCCAAGCTGGAGGAGGGAGAGCCAAGCCTGGTAAACATGAAAAAGAAAATGCTGACTTTTTTCACTAGAGAGGGTTCTTTTAGGAAAAAGAAACAGCATTCAAGGACAGATTTGTGCTAATGATCTGTGTGTTTAAAATGTTTATTTTTTTTTTAAAGCTAGGAACCTTTTAAAACATATGTTTTTCACACTTTATAAATGACATATTTTGAAACTTTTGTTAAGATATAATTGAAAAGTGAGAACCTTCAAAATAAAACATGTTTTGTGAATAATAAAAGAAAGAAGATAATTTTAAATTGCTCTATTGTGGTGTATTTTCTACACTATCAATTCATGAACATTTTAAGATTTTTACTTCTCCTTCTGTTCCTGGCCAGAGCATTTCTTGAGGTTTCAAAATCTTAGTGCTATTGGCATGCAGTGGTGCTACTGTAAAATTTAGTTGTTCATGATTTTTATAGCATGTAAGCATGAAATTCTGTAAGAGGCAACAGGAGAGTTACACAATGCAACATTTTAGATTTCCACTAGGGAAAGGGAACTCAAAGGGATAATCTAGAGGTTCAAAGATGAAGGAAAAAAAATAATAATTTTATCAGTTTAGTTTTGGATGGACTGGAGAAAAAGTTTTAGTATGAATAGTACAAACTAGGGGGACATAATAAATAAGGTAGACAACAATGAGGATTTTAGCTGAGTTTTTTTGGGGATCATCAAAAAATAAATCCCATAATAATCCTAGGTGCTTGATACTGAAGAGTAAGTTTTCCTATAAGCAAATTGCTATCAGACTGCAGGTTGTGGGAACTCTTGCACATCCTTCTGAAGTTCTTGTTAATAGCTGCCACTTAAAGAAGAAGCTGGAATGGACTTTTCTTCTCTAGCAAGGCAAGTGTTGCATATAAAGGCTAGAGAAAAGAGATAAACTAAAGCCAGTCCCACCCTGGACACTGCCTTTGAAATGGAGTAATTACTTTAGCAGCATAAAGAACAAATGTTATAGTGGTAATTCAGCCCTTCAGTCTGGGCCTCCTCCAAGAGCAGCAGTCCTCCTTCTGCCTTTGGGTGGTCTCTAGCTGTTCGCTGCCTGATCACATTGACTTTTTGTGATCAATCCACTAATCACCATGTATGCTGTATGATATTCACATCAGCTTGAGAAGAAGCACAGCTTTTTCCAGGACACCCTTTGGAGGGGGCTCACATTTCACGTGAGGTGCCCTGGTGCCAATATGCTCTGGTATGGAATGACATCAAACAAACAAGGGATTTCCTTGGAGTGTGCCCGGGAAACTTGAGGAGTTTTTGATGGCATCTGACATCCCATTTGCCTTGAAGTTAACATTTTGATGACATCTTGCCTGGCTGTACCTTTATACAATTATAAGCCATGGATTTTAAGCTGTCTGAAAGAGATTAAACTATTTTCGAACCAGCTGCTGCAGTCTGATGCTTGGCATATGGGTAATGGATAGGGTTACCAATTTGGAAATGTGTGGAAAATTAGTAAATACCTTATATGAAAAACAGTGTAGAGAGATTGGTGCAATTGCTCAGAAAACTAGGACACAATCGCTGTATTCTGGCAACCATGAAATTTTTTTCCAGAGGACCACTTGCTTCTTGTTTTCAATTTCAATTTCTTGTGCGTATACAGCATATAAAAGCTTCTATTGTCACCAGCATCGGGGGGGTGGGTGGGGGTGGGGAAGCTGCTGCAGATGCGTAAGGCTAGACCTTCACCTTGGGTAACTGCTGAACCGTCTCTCAATCCAGCAGCGTGCCGCTGCTTCACACGAAATGAAGGTCTGCCACATCGTCAAGAGCTATTCTTGCTCTCAGAAGGGTTCTGTGGCCAATGTGTGTGCGCCAGTTTTTTAAAATACAAGTATGGCTCTCCCTTAGCTGGTATTCTAGCATCTCCAGCACTCCCTTCCCAAAGCCATTCCTGGTGCAACGGTCGTGACTGCAGGGTCTGGCGCCCCTTTCCAGCAGACCTCTCGCCTGTGCTGGTGTTTTCTGGGGGCGGGAGCGGTGAGCTCTGCATGCTTTGGCAAACAGGATTGCCCTCCTTGAGGTGAGCTTGTGGGGCAGCCACTGCAGCCAGTGAGATGTGGCTGCCAGGTGGGCTGGCGTAAGAACTGGGCACACCAGGTGGGATGCTGCCTCCTGCTCTGGCACAGGCACAACCCTTCCCAGATGCTGTCCTGCATGACACCTGTTGGTGTCTACTAAAGAACTCACAATCCTGGTTTCAAAAAAACTCAATTGAGTTCAGAAAAGTGCTGTTCTAGTCCAAAACTGGGTCACCGTCTGGAAGAAAGAAGAGCAAACTGGAAATATTAGGGTTTTCAGAGGGGTGATTTCTATTAAGGATGTAAGTGGTCTATTGTGCAAAGGCTTAGGAGAATTATCTATGATTGTCGAGCAGCACAAGCAGGTAATAATTTGCAGCATGTCTAGGCTTTGCAAGTGACAGTATTACCAAGCATGCTGTGACCTAGTTAGGGAAAACGTGATCTCTGGTACCTGGTGGTAGTTCAGGTAGTTCAGCAATTTGATATGAGCAATATTTCTCTTTCTTTAATAAAACATGAGTTGCGATTTACAGCTTTTCCAAGGCTTCCCTTCCCCACTCTATTTCCAAAGTATTGTTTGAAGGTAATTGCCCACAACATGTCTGCAGAATTTATGTTTTATTACCTTATAAGAGAGGAAGGAGATAAAAATATGCTGGATGTCTATTAGACGACCATCTAAGCCAGAGCTTTGCTCCTATGAACGTCCCCAAAAGGTATCCTGTGTTATGACCATGATATTTTCACTTGATGCTTCTTTGTGATTTCTTAATCTGCAGGCAAGTCTGAGTCAAAGCCTTGCAGCTGACCATGTTTGACATTCAGGAAATCCAAACTTAAGCGGCTTGAATAACACCATAAACTGGACAAGTGGAAGCAGTGTTCCTGGTCTGCATTTCCTCCTTCCCAAAGACATTTGAAAGCTAACAAAGAAAATGCACAAAATGAAAGGAAACAGACGACTGCCTTGTTGTAGGAGAACAAGCGGCGAGATCTGAGGACGTATTTAGCCCAGTCAGGTCTGCCTTGGTGATGATGCCTCAGTGCTCTGGAAATGCGGGCTACACCTCACAGACCACAGGTGAGCCCATGCTGCGCATATGAGTGGGTGATACGTCCCTGCTGAAAGCACAGCATCCTGGATGCTTCCCCTATCCAGGCGTGTGGGCTGTGGCTGCACCGCCAGTCTCAGGCTCCTGGGCAGCGGGGTGAGGTCTGGCAGTCCACAGCCCAGCGCCGAAATCCTTGGCCACGCTCCCAATGGCTTGCAGAAAAGGAAAGCAGACCACAGCGGGATGTCAATTTTAGGAATGTAGGAGTTGCCTCAGTGGTTACCAAAGTTGTATCTTAGACACTGATTAAAAATATTCTTTGTGTAGGTTGAAATAATGACACCACATTGTACTGAATGGAGTGAGAGGGGGAAGAAGTAATTGGATTTATTTTCAATAGACATTGTTGAAAGGGACCCAACATGAATAGAGACGGTGTTTTCTTTTTAACAGTTTCACAGTTAAATTAAGCTCAACTTAGATAATGAGGGTATTGTTTTTATATTTGGGGTGTATAAAATCTTTCCATTATTAACATTCAAAAATAGAAGATGGCATCAGAACATCAATTTGGGCACGATGCTACTTGCTCTGGAATTTTGCCATTTACTTCAATGGGAACGGTTCCTTTAATGAAAGTAGAGATTTTAGAATAAGTACTTAATAAACATTTCTGAAATATTAACTATTCTAAATGTCCTGTTGTTAAGATAAAGAGCTGCAGAAAAGGCTGGTGGTGCATCAAAAGGACTCAATAAAGAAATCTGAAGTACAACAAATGAACAAAAGAAACGTCAGAGTCTGGTGAAATGCAGGGGGACACTGAAATTTCCCTACTAAAACATATGGACACATAACACACTGAAGTAGTTTTTATCACTTCCTGTGTCTGAGAAGCCAATCTTTAAAAAAAACATTTTCTGCAAACCCTTTATACTAGATTGTGACATCGCTGGCTCTAATTCTCATTTCAACTGTAAATTAAGAGTAATTCTAGTGAGCTTCTTGTAAAATGTATGTGAAAGTGAAATGAGACTTGTTGTTTCTGCTGTTGCAAAATTTCCTTGACATTTATTAACTCTGCTGTGTATTTTACCGAGGCCTTTCATTCATTACTATCTGAATTCGTGGCAAAGTGTTACACATACTGATTCAATAGTGGTTAAGGGGTCGTGTATTAAACCTTTTCCATATTGCCAATCTTTGCTGTACATCAGCGGCTACTGTATGATAGTCAGACTCCTACTAGTTTGCATAAGGGCTGTCTGATAAGACAGTGAAATATGGTAGAAACGTAGTGCTTCAGATTTTGTTTCTGCTGAAGCGACCAGATGGGAAAGCAGCTTTAATCATTGTAGGTGCTGCCTGTGCTCCAGAGAAGAAAGTTGCTGCAGGAAGATGCTTACTACTCCCATACCCCTGCCCACGACTTCGACCCTGGGGGTACCCTGAGAACACACGGGGGAACCGCAATTTTCACCTGTCTGCCCCCGCATCATGTTCTGCCTTATGCAATCCATGACGTTAACTTATGCTATGACCACAAGTGAGAGGTGAATCTGCAATGCATAAAAACTCTGCCGCCTCCCTCCTGAGTGTCTGAGGCTGGATCTGTAGCAGCATTCGCAGTCCAGACGTCACTCGGCTTGTGATGCACTAGCGGCAGCAGCTGTGTGAACCGATCCTCGGTGACTGAAGGGCTGGGCACCTGCACTAGTGGCAGATTGTCACATCTTTAGCTAGGTTTTTAGTCTCTTCTTTAAAAATTATGATTATTACAGTTGTGTATGTCTTAGGGAATGCATAAGGAAAATTGGGGAAGATAGAGCATAATTAACTTGCCTTTTCACAGGGAATGAATCTGCATGGATTCATTGACTTTGCTTGAATTGTTTGTTCCATTGAAAGAGCTGAGGGAAATAACACAGTTGTACGAATCAGCTGCAGCTGAACTAAAAATGAAAAATAGATCCCTGCTGTATCATGAGCTCCAGGCTCCAAGAGCCAACCAATGTTTGCAGCTCAGCTCATCTTTGTTTTTCTGACACCAAGCGACTCCTAAAAACCCAGATGCCACAACTCAATTCCCCCTGCTTCTGGAATGAAGTTAAAACCCCCCTTTCACATCGACAAAGTGTTGTTCAGTTTGGAGGCGGTCCTGTACGTACTGTACACCCACGGGGAAGAAGCAAATTTTGCCTGTGAAAATCCACAGGATCACTGGGCTCTCATCTAACGCTGACACCTTCACAAAATGTCACTGACCTCGGAGGGCCCCTGAAGTATGAGGTTCTATCCATAGGCCTCTTTACTGGCTGTGGACCTTGGGAGAAATGAGTTATTTCTGTCAGTCAAAGAGGAGTCAGGGGTATGACAGTTGAGGGAGACAACTGACAAGATGCACACATAGAAAAGACATTCAGTAACTTTAATGGCCTTTTTTTTGCTCAGACTGATGAACTCAAGATTTGTCCGTGAGTGTTTGTTTTGTGCCTGAGTGGACATACTGGGGACTGGAGAGGCTGTGTTAGTGGGGGCCCATGCAGACCCTGACTGGTGGGAGTGGGGCCAAGGAGGGAGCAGTGTGGGAAAAAAGTGTGCTGTACCTGGGTGCATAGCCCTGTCTGGGACCCCTTTCTCCGCTGCCAGTGTGCAGGATACCTTCTCCTGACTACTTCAGGTGGAAAGCCACTTCTGCTACCTGGCTAGTTTTTTTGCTCTTTTTAGCTATTTTCCTTTTTTCTTCACTTGTGACTCACTTTTTTCCTTTTCTGTGACGGGCTTCTGTGAATTTCACATAACGTATTGATGTAATTTTTCTTCTATATGTAAAATAGAGGAGAAAATGCTTTCAACTGCTATTATCTTTGCTAACTAATGAAAACCTTCCCCTTAAATTCCTAGTAACTGTGACAGTTCTTGATGTTCACAATGCATGGCCAGCTAGTTTTCGAGAACAGGATATTGTTGTGTGGTGAGTGAATAGGACTTCCTGGAAAGATGCTGCAGGCCCTTAATGGGTGGGCTGAATCAACAGTCAATGCCTGCAAACATTTCCTTGGATTTAATATTTTTTAAAATCAATCTATTGCCTAGATGTTGCTGCTTATTCAGTTTCAGTTAGCTATGCAAAAGCAAGTAGGGCAAGTGTGTGTTGTTAAAATTTTTCTAACAATAACGCTATGCATAGGCTTTCTGTGTGTAGTAATGGGAATAGATGTATATGCAACTGAACTTTAAGAAGAACATTAATTGTATGAGTTATGAAACAGAGAGATCTTGTAATTAATTATGTTTTTTCTCTGCTGTGTTTAGATAATACTTTTTCACAGGGTTTGAATGACCCATAAAAAGAGATAAAAGTCCCTGACTGCATTTCAACATACTTGTGTGTTTGTTGTGACTGCAAATACTTTTCCAAGGTTCATTTTTGCCGGCATTTGAGAAGCACAACTTTTTTAATAATGTCGCATAGTTCACAAAAAAGGGATTAACTTCAAGCTGGTGATAGAATTCACTTGCCTGAGTTCTTAATATTTCTTGTTAAATAAAAACTTGCAATCCTCTACAATTTTAAGAGACAAAGATTAGAAATTTTTCACTTTACATTATTAAAATAGAGACATTGCTTGTGCAGGGAACGCATGTTTTAAAGACACAAGCAGTGATGACATAAACCTAGTCATTCATTACCACCGCTGAACTGAAGCCCTGGACCAAAACCCACTCTTTGGTCCTTTCGTATGGCATTTACAGGGGCAACTCTGTTTAGCCAGCTAGGTTGCAAAACAAAAAATGGGTGCACTCAAACCTTCTAAAGCAGTGTACATGCCTACATAAAAACTGCATCTTTCTGTTCTCAAAGTAGAAAGGGCTAGACCTTCTGAAGAGCCATTTCCTCCTGTTATGTTTCAGTCAAATTTTACGTTATGTTCTGATTGAAAGAAGTATTCTGCTTTCTTCAGTGAAGTTAATGAATTTGTGCAAAACTTAATTTCACACTGAAAGCTTAATAAAAAAACAAATCCAAAAGATTATTTCAAGGACTTGTCAGTGACGCCAGAAGCTCAGATTTGTCCCTGTATTTGAGATGACAGTTGGGTACTCACTGGTACATAAACAGCCATGTAATTTCGTGAGCTGTGTGTATTGTCTGGAGAGTACTGAAAAATCCCCAAGAAGTGGCCTAGATCCGCAGATGTCTGCTCTAAAATATCTTTTCAATTCTAGACTCCTCTAAACATGTGACACAAGTACATTTTGGGGTTAAATCATGTCAGTGCTGAAATGGGAAGTATTATAGAGGGGATCACATAATTCAGTAGCTATTTTCTTACCTGAAGCAATCTCCTGAGCTCTTCCTGCACAGGAAATACTGGTGGGTACCCACGGGCAGCCTGGACAGGGGGTCTCTGCTGGCTCTGGGGTTGCTTCAATTCATTGCACAGATTGCGGAGTTCCTCCCAACACCCTTGTGTCTGTGAACACTTTGAGATACTGTACCTGATGTGACAAAAGTTCACCTTTTTTTCATTCAAGTGTGCTCAATGAGTGTTATACAGAAGTCCTTCTCCTGCTGGATGAGGTGACATTTCTGGGAGTGCGGCGTGCCGGAGCGGTGCAGTGGGAGCGTGCCTGTGGGGCTGGCAGGCAGCAGCAAAACCGAAAGTGCAGAAAGCTTGTGTTATGATCCCTTTGTACCGGTTTGCAAGAGCAATGTGTGTAATTGCCTCTCATCTCAGTCTCTTTTGGTTCTATACCTTTCGTAAGAGTTCTGAGAAAGCTGGAGGCTCCGGTGTTAATTTTATTAAGCCTTTTCTTAGGAGCTAATAGAACTGGGAAAGGCTGATGGCTTTGTCAAATGCTCTGCACCAGGATGAAGAGGCGGTTGCGCGGAGACCATAAGAAGAAGCGGCTTGGTGTGTCGAGAGTCAGTGTGCAAGTGATTAGTGGAAGTGTTGTCTGAGGGGCTTTTTGTCCTCATTTAATAATGAGGAGCCAGTTAACCTAAAGGTAAAGTCTGTGCTAACTGAGATGGGTAATTTTGCAGAGCTCCAGCATAGTCTACCTAAACCTGCTTGTATGCTGCTTGGAAAGTTCTCTCCTGGGCAGACAGAAGGATTTTTAAAATGCTCGTGCATCCAAGTCACTTCTCAGACCAAAAGTTCATCTAGGAAGTGAGAAAACACACATAGTTAAAGGAAAACAATCTGTAATATATGAGCTAATAAAAAAATAAGACTGAAGAGCTGCAGCTGTGGAGGAAGTTGTTTTGAGATCTCTCCAAAATCTAAAGTTTCAGAGCTGAAAGAAAAGTGTTGGAAATTAATCCAACCTTGTACACAGCCCCAGGTCTTGGCCTCTCTTTAGCTAACCCATATGAAAACACACCGTCCTCCAGTGAGCCAGGGAACTCCAGGACACAGAGGCATTTCAGGTAATCTACAGTCCCTTCACCATTACAGTGTTTTGTGTAAAAGCTAATCTCTGAAAACTTCCTTTTCTTTTATGAATTGGTAGGAAGTCTCAAGCTCTTTTGGATGAGCTGGTGTTATCCTTTCCTCTAGAAAGCCACAGACCCAGAAGCTGTTGCATCCACCTACAGGTGCATTTATTTTATTTTGTTCTTAATGTAAATTCTCTTTTCATTTAAAAGTACATTCTCACCTCCAGACCTTTAAAACAAACTCCCTTCTGTGGGAAATGAAAACTTTCCTAACTGGGTTCCCCACAGATTCCTTGCGTAGGTCTCTTTTACCTCACCTTTACCTCATTTGTCCACCAAATGGGTGACAATTGAGCCTTGCTCTTGTCCAGCGTGTTCCGAGTTGTGGGAGGATACAAAGTTCTTAACCCAGAAATGCTAAGTGTGCACGCACATTGCTGCATACCATGTCAGTTTTGCTGGACCTGTACAGCTCTTTTACGATTTAGCTATTGCAGCATCCTGCTGGAAAAAGAAAAGAGTATTTGAAGTCACTCCACCTGAGGCATTGAGTTTCCATGCCTAAAAATGACTCTGTCAGTTAAACACAGGGTCCAAGAGGAAGATGTGCTAGTATGTCTATTTAAGTGCACATTGTTTCTTGCTGTTTTCTTGTGGTAACTTCAAAGATACTTTTTTTTCCAGTGGGTGAAAGCTAGTAATTTAACAGTTTCATAACTGCTCTGCCTGTTTTGGCTGCTGCTGTAAATGTTACTTGATAAGCCACACTTGTGCAAGACTCCTCCCATATACAGATGATTTCTTACTTCCCGTTTTCTTTCTGTTTCATGGTGTGGGGAAATTGGGGCCTTTTACTATTTATTTTTCCCAGGAAAAATATGGGACCGAACTTCCTTCAGAATAGCTTTCTCCATTGGAATTTACAGAGATCACCCTGCTTTTGGTTGCTCTTTACTGGGCTTGACTTTTTTTGTTACTGGACCTGTTCAAATTTTGCACAAATAACGTACTCTAAATTGAGTGAAGAAGGTAAAGGAAAACTAATTAGATATATTGCCTTCTAGCCCAGGGTCTTTACCTGAAATATAGACTATCATTAACAATAGTTAAGAAAAAAAATGTTAACGCTTCCTAGGAGTAGCAAGCTTTGCACCTCAATAGCTGGTGTCTGACTGCTTAAACCAACAACAACGTCTATGGCTTCTTGGTTTTTAAAGTCTCCCCTTAGAGTGCAAAGATGAATAAAAATAGGGAAAAGGAACTGCTCCCGCCACCTCTTGCTTCCTCATCCAGGATGGTCTCTGCTGGCTGGGCTTATGTCCACAGCAGTACCTGGGTACTTACCACACATGCAGAGTATAAATATTGACACTTTTTTCAGACTCTGGTGTGCATGAGCAAGCTCTGTCTCTCTCCTCAGTGATAGCAGAGGCTTTCTGGCCACTGCGCAGGACTTTTGGAGGTGGTTATTTTATGAGACACTGGGTTTCCTGTCCAACACACTGGCAGACCTCCAGCTCCTGCAATTGTATCCCCAAGATATGTTTGGAAAGAAAATACTCACTTTATTCTGGCGCTGTACTTGCTTTGATTTCTGCTTGTCATTAGGTTTAGTGAATGTGGTGGAAACTTGTCTAATACTTAATGCCATTTCCTTCTGCATTGGCTCATACCTTTCTGTGATTTTTGCCTGCCCCAGTGGTATTGCAGCTGGACATCAAGGGCTTCATCTCTGGTTTTCTCGTCCTAATTAATTTTAAACTCTGCTTTGCTTGCTATTTTTGCTGTGTTGATATATTTTTAGCATTTCTAGGATAGTGCTGAGTAGCAGAAAGTTACTGGTGTAATATAGGTCCTGTTGGCAAAATACAGGTATTGCTGGCTACACCAGTCTTTTTATTGGTGTCATTATCTGTTATTAGAAATAATACTAAACAGGAGCGAGAGAAGAACCCAGCCCTGGTTCATGTCACTTGTAAAGGCTGTTCTGGGGCTGCTGACCCCTCAGGGAGCTTGCTTTCTACCTCCCAACCTGCATGCAGATGGTGATTGCAGCCAGGACCTGGTGGCAGGGAAGGGTGGTGCCGATCTGCGTGGGCGATGGTGTCTGCGTGCTGTCTGTGGTGGGGCCAAGGTCTTCCCCAAATCTGCAGTGAGCATCAGGAGTGCCACCTCAGTGATGGGTCTCCTGTTTGGTGAATCCCTGGCATCCTTCCCACTGCTTGGTTCATGCTGAGAAGATGTGCCATCGGTGTGATTTCTCTCCATTTGCACAAGTCAGTGAGATTTCCCTTTTTTTGGGTATTTTAACAAAGATTTGGTGTTTTCCCTGGCGTGTTTTTTTCCTCTACACTTAATTAAGGAGCTTTCAGATGGTACAATCAAGTTGTTTTTTAAGCATTGCTTCTTTGATTTGGTCATCTACTGCCATTTGGTTGTTTTCAGCTTCTCAATTGCAGCCTGTGATTTAGAATTAGATAAATAAAAAATGGAAGGGGAAAATTCATCATTACCTAGGAATGTATTTTTAAATTGAAATTCTGTGAGACTCAGTCAATCAAAAAGGCTCATTTATCTAACCAAATGTCATGCTAGGCTTTCTATGAAAGTGGTATAATTGGATTTCCATGGAAAGAATATTTCAATATAAATGCATCCTTGCAGTGAGAAGCTCTTTAATGCCTTACACTTCATTACCAAAAGGAAGCAAAGACATTTCAGGAAGGATATAGTGTATTCACGAGGTGAATAGGGGTAATGTCATACTGTAGGTAAGATAAGACTGAATTCAGGAGTTAAGCTAACTTGCAAACACATGAACTCCGGAACAAATGATGTTTTACAGAGTTTTCTGTAGATAACACAGGAAAAGGCATGCGGGAAATCTTATGCATCTCCACAGTAGCAGGCAACTGCCCATCTTACTGAGTTTCAACATCTCTGGACATGCTGTTTCCCAGGAAGAGTGATGTGCCTGAAATGCGTATTGAACTCACTCACAGTAATAAAGTGTTCTGATAAGTCAAGTGAACACATGAAGCCCATGACAATATTTAAACTTATGGATGTTGAGGGATCAGATGTATTGCTTTGCCTGCATTGAAAAAAAAAGTTCTTATGCTAGTATATTAAGACTAGGTTGAGGGCTGAGTTTAAAAATCCTTGATGTGGCCGTCCTCTGCCTTCTTCATAGCCTTCAGCATCCTTTATGTCATGTTTGATATCTATACAGGAAGCATGTAAGAAACTATGACAAGTTTCTTAAGCAAGATTTCAGTTGAATCAGAGGACAACTTAGATTAAAAGGGCCTTGGATAATATGCATCATTATTATCTCCGAATGATAATTATGAAACTGTTTATGCTTGTGCCTTTGCAAATGTAATCTCTTCTGCGCAGGAAGAAAGCAGTTTCCTAACAGGGAACCTCACTGGTTTCATGGATAGTTCTCTATGGATAGAGTTTTTAGCAAATTTGGGATTTCCTCAGTCTTTGCACATTCTATCCAGAAATGTTGTGCTGTCAAGCTTAGAAAACATCCCTAAAAGTATGTTTTTTTTTGATTTGGCTGAAAACCTTCTTTCTTCCCCAAACCCTGCAGTTGGAAAACAAAACAAAACATGGGTCCAGTTCTCAAAGATGTAATGAGTTTATAGACTTGTCTTTTCTTTCCATTAATATCTTCCCATTTCATTACAACCCTTCTTGACACTTGAACAAGACCAAGATTAATTTAATTCATTTATAGGGTCAGGAAAAGAGAGTCTGGAAGTGTGGAGTCTTCAGCTCCCTGTTCTTGCAGAAAAGTTTTAGCATGGAAAATTGTCACTACATGGTGATTTTCTTAGTTTTGTCCTGAATAGCATCAGTCAGTCCAAATGTCCCTTCAGCTGTTTTGTTTCTGTGTTGTCAAGGGCTCTACAACTCCCCAGGGCTGTCCTTGGGAGTCAGAAAAAGACCTTAATCCTTCTTACCTATTGAATATGTTGTTACTGCTACATAGTGGAACAACTCCAACTCTCCACACTGAGAGTGTTTGTGACCATTTACTGATATGAGCTGCTGCTTTTTCTGGTCTCCTTCTGTGTTTTGTAGTAAATGACCACAGGAACCAGATCTGGAAATGGCACTTGGGCGGGATTTTGGAGATGAAGGTCTGATAAAGTGAGCACTGCTAGAGAATAGCTACAGTGGGGTGCATGAGACTCCTCCATTGCATGAAAATAGTTCAAAAGAGTTGATTTTAGTCCAGTAAGAACAGTCAGCAGAGGATCTATCCTTCTGAAGAACTTAAATGAGCTAGAGAGTAGGTTTGACTCTGAACATAACATAGGCCTGGAGCTTCCCCCATTGCGTCTGCATGGACACATACCCATGATTGAGCTCTAGCAATACAGCTAGCTGTTTTTTTTATGGTGCAGCTTTTTATTATTAGACTACTATACTTTGTAAAGGTCTGCATGATCAGTGGCAGAAATAAAAACCTATGCTTAATTTATTATACACAACTCTGCCCTAGGCCACAAGATAGACTTTTTCTTGCATAGCGCTTTAAACGTGTAAAACCCAATAGCTTCAGCTAGAAGTTACACAGGCCGCTCGAAAAGAGAATCAGGGCTTTCAAACTCACATGATTTTGGCATAGGATGAGAGTGTGTTCAGCAGGGAAGAGGAGCAACATTATTGCCTGACAAGCCGGGCCATCTGGTCCTTTAGAGGGGGTTATACTCTGGGGGATGTTATTTCCATGGACTCAGCTGCCTTGCAGGCTCAATCAGGTGGCAAGTTGGGTGGGACCATGGAGAAAACTGGTCATACCACTATTCTGTGTAAAACTGAAAGGGTAGCTCTAAAAAGAGTGATGTTCCCAGTGTTTGTGGATACAGCTGTTTTATTGATCCATAGTAACTTAGGTTTCTGCTGCTGTTAACAGTAAAGCAAAGCAGATTGTGGTAACAGTGGACAAGAATCAGTTAACTTATTTTGCTTTGCTGCAGGGTGGAGAGTTTTACAGATTGTTTTAAAAACAATCAGAGCCAGTGCTGCATGCAGCACTGGAAAGTAAAGGGTGTGTCCTTACCAGATGCAGTAAAAGCAGCTACACTTTGTGGCTTTCCATCTTGCCCTGGTGATGACTTTAACCTACATTAGAAGAGCCCATGTTTCTATATCACTCAGTTCTCTCTCCTTCAGCCATTACGAACCTTGCCTGAGTTTCCAATGTGCTGGTCTCTTACTAGTGGTGATTAGCTGAGACCTTAAAATCCCTTTTTGTATTTCAAATATACCTGCAGCTAAAATGAATGGCTTTCACCACTTCCACGTCTAGTGACACCAGCATTTTTCTTCATCTTAGAAAAAGCTTTCTGGAGTTTTTCAAGGCGTTTTTATATCACAACAGTATTTATAAATGAAACTATCTTACAAGATATTTTGTTATTAACAGGTTTACTAATCTCATGCTTTCTCCCACTCCTACACACTCATAAGAAATGTTGTTAAAATTTTACTCACCTGTCGTCTATTGCAGTCTGTGTACACAGGCTTGGCTCAAAAACTGAGTGGCTGGGAAGTTGTATATGATAATCTACCACAACAACTTCTCTTTGGAGCTGTGTAAGTCATGAGTAAATACGGTTGTTCTTAGCAGCAAAGTTAACAGATGCAGCAATTGCACATGCATCATGTGGTGTGTGTAGCTCACCAGAGAGACAAGCAAATGCCCTCCATAGTGTAAAATGTGACTTTCTCCAACATCTGTAAGAAAAATGGTAGTTCAAATGCTTTGGCTACTAGTTTCACATTGACATCTTTGATATTTGAGCAAGCAGAACTCCTGTGGTGAGATTGTAGCTATAATATGAAGTTATTTGTCACAAGGGGCTCATCCCAGTTCATTTACTGGAACTTTATTATGGGGAGGAAGAGAAACCAGAGAAGAGAGTTATCTAATATTTCAGAGAAATATTGAATTGTGTGTTCCAAAATGTTAATGCATTTTTTTCTCAATTTTTTTTGCAAATTCTTTTATTGGTTTTGCCAACAGTATTATGCATTTCAGATAATGAAAAAGCAAAGGGACTGCAAATATTCTTAACTACTGATATCACTAAAGAAAATTATTGTGCTCCTAAGTATTTTGCAGACATAGAAAGAAAGGTCCTGCTTGAAGATAACCTGGAGGTTCATCAATAAAGTAAGTGGGGTTTCTTCTCAAAACAGTATGACACTACATAGCCAGTGCGGTTTCAGCTGTGTATGTGTGTGCGTGTGTGTGGTGAGGGAGGGAGGAGGTGAGCTCCCCGTTTCTGTCCATATGAACTCTTCACAAAACACAGTGGTTTTCAGGAGCTCTGCTGGTTAAGATCCCAGAGATGCTGGCGGGTACAGTAAGAGCACCGCCTGGAACACACGTGGGTTCTGCTTTCTTCAAAAATGCTCCTGTGTCATTGCTTTAGAAAGTAAGAGGAAAAACACCCTCTTGGTCACCTGCCTTCCCCAGGAAGTAAGGACTTCACAGTATTAAAATATAATGCAGTTTCCACCAGTTTTTTAGAAGAGGTCCAAACTGAGTACAACATAGTTTTGCATGCTAAAGTGCCCAATTTACATTAAGAAGTTATGAGGGGAGTCAGAACATATTACCTGTAGTGGTGAATGGATAACAGAGAGTCCTGGTGTTTGATTAGATTGCTCTTTTGTGCCCCTTTTCCTCTCTCACTGGCTAATTACAGTTTCCTGAAAATACTGCTAACTTCTTGGAAATTCAAGAGATGACCGGTCAGCAGCACCAGATGAGATGGTTGTCACACCACACTGTGCATTTGGATGCTCCTAGATTGCCTTCAGGTTCAGAAATCTAAAATTGGGTTCTCTAATTGTACAGCCAGTATTTATTTCTGTCACTTTTACATGCATTTCCTAGAAACCTCTTCTTATATCTACTGAAAACAAACACAATAGGAGTGTAAATTTGGCAGAAACATTAATTCCAAAATGGCTTGGAACTCTGAGACAAGTGTTCCCATCATCTATTTTGTGTTCATGATTTATATTTTTCCTTACAAATCCAATCCTATTATATATACAGCTTGTTCTGTTACCTTTCCTTGAACTTGCCCTTCATACTTTTCCAACTTGTTTGTTCTCTTGTCTACATACATTCTGCCGTATCCACGTGCTCAAGCATGCTTGCTTACCATCTCTGTGCCCTCCTGGCTATCTGGCTATACTGCAAAAGCACTAGGTAAAGCTTCCAAAAGTGTCCTCTCCAAATCTGACTCAGAAGAAACAAGAAAAAAAAGTTAAAGGTTATTGGCAGCTTTATGAAGACATTTTATTTTCACTGGTGGTTCTACTTGGTGATTTAGCCAGTTTTTACTGTTAAGTTGCAGAAAATCTAAGTGTTCTAATAGCTTACTCAAGTATGATCAATGCAAACTGTAATGCTGAATTTAAGAACTAAGACTATTTTCTCAGGTGTAAAAACTTGATGTCTATGCATTATCTTCAGCTCCTTTACAGAAAGCCACATCTTTTGTTATGATCGAAGTTGTGCCGAGTCAGTGAGTTTGTATAATACTTGGATATGTTTTGGTGACGTATGGAAGCATGGTGTAAGTCTGCACTCGCAACTGTCTACCAGTTACAGAGGTCACAGTAGACAATTTATGTCTGGTCAAGAGAGGGAGTTTTTTTGATTTAAAGCTGGCCATGAAACCAAAAGTAGCCTCAGACCATCTAAGGATCGGCTAAATAGTTTCTTATGCCAAGGACCAAGACATGATCAAAAACTACAGGAAAAGTCACTCTCCAAACCGTGATTTTCTTTTCTTCCTTAGCAAGTGTTGTAACTACAATGCACTCTGTGTGGGGGCAAATGTATTAAGTAATAGCAAAAAGGTATTAAGTAATAGTAAATTCAGTAGGATGGAAGAAATTCCAGATACATATGTGAAAGTGTGGACAGTGCAGTGAGGAGGCACTGACTTGGAGCTTCAGAGGTCATACCCCTTCTCTCTCACAGATATCCTAGATAACCTTGGACAAATCTCTTCTGCCTTTGTTCACAAAAAGATGGAGGCACCTTTTGGATGTCTCCAAAACCTCTGCCAGTCCCAGAATCCCTGTTCAGCTGCTGCCAAACTCCTCACATTAAACCGTTCTGTCTTCTGTGAAGGTGCTCACAGAAGAGGCTCTGGTTCTTTTCACAAAGAATCCATTTTTAATGCAGAAAGTGATGCAGAGAAAATGATTCCTAAGACAGTCACATGGCCAGTAGGTAAAGGGATCTAGTCAGAACATAGGGTTATGCTTACATACACCTATATTAATCTTTTACTTTGCCCATTTGAAAGCCACGGCACTGCTTGACGGCCTTTACGACCCCTGAGGTTCTTAGGGAGCCACGTTTCCTAGGCAATGGATACTACAGACAGCAGAGAGCAAAGCTCCCTCCACTTAACAGAAGAAATGAGAGGAAACGAGTGTCTGTATTCTGTTTTCTTGCAGAGAACATTATCTGACCCAAATTATCTGTTGTCTATATTATCCTGCATCTCACTGAATGTTACCAACATATGCACACCTTTAGATTTCTGAAAGGTCCATTATGCCCAACTATCTATTTTTAGTTTCTTTCTCCCAGCTGTCATGAACAATGATGCATCTTCAGAGGAGTCTGCAGAGAAGATAATCCCAGGAAATGTCCTCTGCCACACTAACATTCTGAAAAGTAACAGTCATGACTTTTCCATAAATAATGAACTATCTTGTTATGCAGCTTTTTCTTGTTGGAATTAATTTCACTTTACATTTGTTTTCCCCCTTCTTCTGTGGGATACTGAGATTCAAATGAGTAAGCTCAAAGCTGTGTCTGTCCAGTATGATGCCATGCTGTGTAACTACATTGTGTTACTCAGAGGAGGGATGTGTGGGAGGACTTTCAGTGTCTGCTTTATTAATATTCATGTCCCTCTGGATTTATCTGAGAATTTCTGAAACAGATAAGAGTTTGTTGTCATTTGCAGAAAGTGTTATGACTTCTTTACTTGGGCCTTGAACAATGAAAGGAGGCTGTATAAA
This sequence comes from Himantopus leucocephalus, assembly GCA_003993805.1. Lineage (NCBI taxonomy): Eukaryota > Metazoa > Chordata > Aves > Charadriiformes > Recurvirostridae > Himantopus > Himantopus leucocephalus. The sequence continues at coordinate 62,358,780 of RSEF01000002.1, forward strand.
AGAGACAGGTGAAGTGGTTCACAACTATGAGTGGTTGTGTTGTATGGCTCTGACTTAGATGCATACAGCATTTTTATTCCTGGTGGCACAAGAGTGCTTCAGGGATACATCACCTTCCCCCCTGTGAAGTATTGCAGTCCCTTCTGAAACCAAGGAGGGTCTGCAAGGCAGAGAGTCTGCATCTCATGGTGAATGGTGGGCGGTGGGAAGAGGCAGTCCTGCCTTCGAGCACTGTGATGGCTCACATCACTGTGTGAAGTGCCTGGGGACCTCCAGGTCCCTGGGCAACATTGCCAAGCACTGCACTACAAACCTTCTCCGAAAGCAGAACCAGTATACAACTCTCTGGTGGAGGACTGGGATGCACCACTAACTGCCTGGGACTCAGTCATGTGGATGTATACACCACAGCTAGACTATGAGTCTTCTTACTAGCAAAAGTTTTCTGCTTCAAGAAATGCTAGATTTCAGTAGGGGAAGGAAAACAATTGGTGGGTCTATGGTAGGACGAGAGGAAAGACTTCAACTTGGCTAGTGCTTAGATTGGCACTTCAGTGTTTCCTCCATGACAATGCTGTTTATGTGATGAGAAAAAGGTCTAGAAATAAAAATTAATATATTTTAAGCTCTGTGTCAGAACTGGGATTCTTTGACCTATCAGAGGATTTTATTTTTCCTGATTTTTATATCTTCAGATGTATTTGAAAACTACAATTCCTTTGGTTATTGAGGGACAGACCTCAGCAATAATGCATGGGATCTCTGGGTATTTATTTACACTTAAAAATTTCTGCATTAGAACTCTCAATTCAACACTTTGAAAGAAACAAATTCCATTAGTAACTCTAAATATAAGATTAATTGACATCGCTGAATAACTTACTTGTTCTTATAGAGCATCATAGCCCACAAAGTGCATTTCAAAAGCATTTGACCTGTGCTTATCCCTTCTTTTAAATATATATACCATGGGATTAAACATGTGAGCAAGCATGCTACTGTGAAGTAAATTAAGGTGTGCATTTACAGTGTGCCAGCTACTCCTTGGAAACTGCCCATGTAGATGTTCTTACAGCACAGTAAATGCCAGGGAGGGTATGGTTCAGAGGTATGGGTGAAGGACCTTAAGTTTAGTGAACAGTGTTGCAAGGCAGGAGCATGGACTGCAGGACAGTGAAGCCACTGAGAACTACCACCAGCCTTTATATTGCAGTAGCTTGTTCATTTGCTTTTAAGTCTTAACTTCCTAACTGAATGCTTCCATTTTGAGTAAAGCTCTCCTTCCTTCTTAGGCCACGTCCTATTAGTATGAATGAAGTAAAGGCTCACACTGTAACAGCTGGAAAGAGTTCAGTTTCCAAACAGGGGGAAGTGAAAGTTCGCACCCATGCCAGGTAAGGAAATAAGCCACAGGGATCAGTGCTGTAGTCTTCTCACTCTGTCTTAGGCTCGCTTGCGAAACAGGGAATGTAAAACAGTGGTTTTGCCAAGGTGTGCCCTCCAAATTGCAGCTCACACAGCAATAAATTTCCCCAGCTGGAGTAACTCTATTGAATCATAAAAGTGCAGGGCTAGAAAAAAAGACTCCAGGGGTCATCCAGGTTGATGTCTAACCTGACAGATGTCTAACCTGTTCAAAGAAAACCCTTCACTGAAGCAGTCTTTATCACCGTGTTTCACTACACTTACAGATTAAAAGACCCTTTTTCTAGTCTTCCTTGCTCTAACTTAAGCCTATTTTTTTCCTGGTAGTTCTCACGTGGACACACATGCAAGCTGATGACCAACTTCATATGTTTAAGTTCAAACTTCTGTAACTCCAGATCCTTTATCAGTGTACTGCTGACCAGCCAGTTATTCTTTCTTTCAAACTGGTGCATTTCGTTTTGCTGCTTTAATTGTAGCCCCTTGCTGTTCTCTTCGCTGAATTTTATCCTGTTGATTTCAAATGACCTCCCCTGTTTCCTGGAACCATTTTGAGCCCTGATCCTTCCCTTGAAAGAGCTTGAGATTCCTCCCATGCTCATGTTTTTGGCAACTCTGACAAACACTAAGTAAGACTGCATCATGCAAGTTGTTAATGAAAGTATTGAACAGGACAAGATGCAGGACCAGCCACTGTAGCTGACCTGCCCTCCTTTCTGATGATGATATTAGTAGTTTGAATGTTCAGCTATATTGTTTTCCTATAAAATGCTAGTGCTGCTACAATAATTATTGCTTATTATAGCCAATTGCTATTTTCACACTTGTGCCACACAGATTGCTGCAACCTGAGCCCTTTTGTGTCAAGCAATGTGCAGGCACTAAACTAAATGATGCTTATAGACTGAAAGAGCTTGCATTTTAAGTAGGAAAAAGGCAACAGGTTGATAAAAGCTGCTAGGAGACCACAGAATGAAATTTTCTGCTTCAAAATGGTTTCCAATTGCATGGTGAGTAAGTAGAGCACTGTTCTGAAGTCGTGCTATTCAACCTGGAGAGTTGAAGTGCCTGAATATCTCACCAAAATTTCACTTTTTCACAGAAAAAAATCTGTATTTTTTAATTGTCTGAAGATGCTGCTTCTGATGTGCAAAACCAAATATGTTCTCTTAGATTTCACAATCATCATTTTGTTTTAAGCACACATTCGTGGAATTTGTGCTTGTGCTGAGATTTTATAAATGGCTGCAGTAAGACAGCTGAAGAATTTAATCATTCAATAAAGAAGGGCACTGTAGAATTAATCCTGACATACCTTATCTTCCATTGGTGACCCTTGTCCTTGTTCTGGGAGGGAAGGCACACTTTACATATGATCTCTGTAGGACCATGTAATGTTTTTATTACCGTTTTATGACACTGGTGAAGTGGGTTTGTTCTTTTGTGCCTGTTTCACGTGGCTCTACCACAAGCGTGTCTGGTGTGTTTTATCCTGCTCTCTTAAGGAAATGAGGCTTTTGTGGTTGCAACCTGTGTGTGCCATCCAACCCCCAGTAATCACTTGGGTACCTGCCTGTAAGTCAGCTAATGTGAAAGATTGGTAGTGCTGTTGGAAGACATTAGAAAGTATAAATATTTGGTGAAAGTAGGCAGCGGGCGAAGAAGAGAAGATTATATTGTTATTCTTGCTGAGATAAAACCATCAGCTTGAGCTTAATTAACCCTTAGCAGGCAATGGCAGATGACAGCAAGGTTAGGGACACCGCAGCCATAGGAAAAGCTTGAGTCTGACCTGTCACCAGTCAGACCCTTGAGATGCGCGTGACATGAAAAAAATCCACTGGAAAGCAGGCTTTCCTAGTTCTCCCACATACAGAAGAGCTTGTTATCTCTGGCTTTTACGTATATTTTAGTATTTTAACATCCTGTAGCCTTTGCGAAGGCTAGCAGTTTCTAGCCCAGGGCCAGGAAGCAGAGAGACACCTGCAAAGAAGCTTGAACCCTGAGTTAGCAATCACCATGCATTCAGTTGAAGTGGAGATACCAGAAAGGAAAACAAGTCAAAGAAATTCCGACTCCTGAAAGGATTAGATACATGGATGAGCAGAAGCAGTACCTGCTCCTAAGCAAAAGCTCCACATACGCTGTTTGACAAAGGATGCTAGTACCCTGCTTCCTCCTGGTAGAGGCTGTCCACCAAAGAGGTACAGCCAGAATGGAAAGACTGGCTTGACCTTTGGGAAGGGAGGGATTAAGGAGGAAACCTGAACTCCCATGTTAAAAAAACCCCGACATGTGGGCTCAAAGGTTGCTCCAAGGAGGGACTCCAGCTTGAGGAAGTCACAGAGCCCAGGTGCTGGCACAAAACAGAAGACAGTGAACTGTGATCTGGAAAAGCCAAAGTTCTCATGGTTTTTCTTCAAGTTATACAGGACACCTGTCCCACAGAACTATTCTGAAGTATTTTGAAAAATTTGTTTTTAGAAGAAGAATAATCTTCATTTATATTGCCTTTGGCACTGTTGCCATTGCTGCTGAAAAGTAAGCAAACTTTTTGAGATAGGTAGCTTTCTGCTGCACCTGGATGGAAAGCTCTAAATCACTTCATGTAGCCTACATGACAGCCCTGTTTTGTCAGTGCATCAGCAGACACCTTTTTTTGCCATAAGCAGAATAACCTGCCTTGAAGACAAACTGGTATGTCTGTTCCCTCTGAGAAATGGAAAGCCACATTTATGCACAAATAATAGTGAGATGAGAGTAAAATTTTCATATGGAAGATGTTTTCCATCCTTTTCTGGCATGGTGCAAAAGATAATACTCCCCCTTGGCAAGAAAAAGAATTGCATTCTCCTTGGAAAAAAACCCAGCCTGGGCTGGGTGTGCCAGCTATGTTCTTTGCTATGTGAAGAAGAATGGAAATTTCTCTGCTGCTCCTGAATAGAAAACATGATGAAATGTTGATAATTTCATATTGTCTTGCTGGAACTTGTTTGATTTTAGAGAAGGAAAACAAGCAATGAATGCAAAGATGGGCATGATCATTTTAGTTCTGGAATTTGTTTTGCATATCTAGTTCTCAAGGAGGAAAAATAGCTGTACATCTGACAAACAGTTTTTCATGTGAAAATGTGCCTATAGCCTTTTTCTGCTGGTTTGGGAAATACACTTTGTTGGGTTCTCGCAAAATGTATAGGATGAAATTAATCATTTTTTTGCAGAGTAGCAACATAAAATAAAATCCTGGCCCTACCTTAAATACTAGTCCATACCATAGCTGTATATGGTCATGAATGTAAAGTGGAAAGAGCATTTGGGGTAGATGTGTATGTGGCATAACCAGTAACATGTTACTACTGTACTGCTGAGATCCAATCATCCAATATAATAATGTAATTGTACAGTCAGATTTGGGGGTGTTGCCTCTTGAGTCAGGAGTATTACTCAGTATGAATATGAGTGGCAGGATCAGCCCCAGAGTGGAGTCCAGATCATGACTGGTGAAAAACGCTACTTGTTACAGAAAGGTTGCTCTTTCACTGGAGTGGACCACGTGAAGAGGCAGTGACAGCTTTAGTAAAGATGATGCATAGGCTGTGATGGATTAAGAGGTCTGCTTCAGAGTTATTTGGTTTCCTGACTAAAGATCTGAAAGTAGCTTTAACACAAGGCAAAAAAACCCAATGGTCCTCCTTCTTTTTTTTTTTTTTTTTTTCTTCAGATTTCCTGGATGATGCAGCAAATTGCATGAGGCATTTTGTCTTACACAACTTCATGTCAGGTTATACAGCTAATGCAGCCTGATGTAATTATGCTAGCTTATGCTGAAAATTAAACAAGAGGAAACTCATGTTTCTGAATGGCAAGACATTATAGTAGAAATCTTGCTGCCTTTTTTTTTTTTTTTNTTTTTTGTGTTGGTTGGCAGAGAACAAAGATCTAGACTTTATGATGACAAAGTTATAGGATGTGGGAGGTGATGATATTGGCGTGACTGGGCAATTATACAGTCATGGCCAGCCTGAAGCAGGGAGATGCATTGCCCCAGAGCATCGAGAGATCAGTATCACTGAAACTGCTGCTGCCTTCCTACGTCTCACCAAAAAAAATCTGTCACAGGGCCAGATCTTAAGATCAGGCATCCTAAAAGCTCAAGAACCAGTTAATTACAATATTCATGACATTTCTGTGAATGAAAACACTCTTTACATGTCTAGGTATATCCGTCCTACTCAATACGCTTTCTACCACCTTCCGTTCCCCTGACTGTCTTTCATTCTTGCTCACTTACTGGCCTTCTCCAGATAGGCTGATAATGAGTGCTTCTAGCTTTGTGCTTTTTTGTACAGAACAAAACTGCTGGTTAGAAGCCATGTTATTTTCTTGCAGCAGCAAGAAAAGCTGTGTTATTTTCTTGTTCTATAACTTTTTCTACTTCATATACCCTCCTTAGCCCTGTTAGACATGTATGCTTGTTCCAGCTGAAAGGAAATGTGGCAGAAGCCGTACAACCTGCTCATTCAAGAGGCTAAGTAAAATGCAGGACATCAATCACAAAAATTAACCCGAGTGATTACTGGAGAAGATATGCAGTCACACCTCATGTGAGGTGCCGTTACTCACAGTTTGCAATATCAGTGATCCAAGTACTTTATATAAATGCTGATGAAACCTAATTTCGGTGTTCTTTCTAGCAAGTTCTATTTTGGGGTACACTTATCCAGCTGGGGAGCGGAACCTGCCAAAGGCTAAATTAGCATTGTGCTGGGTGGTTTGTAATGTGCAGCCCCAGGGGTGACAGGGTTGCATACCTTTCTTTGACAGGGTACATTGTAGCCTGACGTTTTCAGTTACTTGAGTTTGTGGATCTTCTCAAATATGTTAAGTACAGGGAAATAACAAGTTGCATAACTAAATTTCAAGAGTTGGGTCGTATATAATATGCAGAAGGTTTCCCACGAAGCTCTGTTTCAGGGCCAGACATTTCAGGGTCAGACTGGTACACAGGGTCAGACTGGTACATAGAGCTGCTGGGACTGACTTTGGGCAGGGAGCCACAGGACTTCCTCATGCTATACAAAGTTCAGGCAGCCTATCTTTAGGCCAGCCTTTGATGTAATAACGAAGGAATTACCATCATTTGTGAGCTTGCATGATATAGGTGTAAACAAGTGTATTAGGAACATGTACGTTGCTTTCCCCTCTCAGCATCACAAAGGTGTGCATGCCTGTTTACACGTCCTTACCTTCCTCTGGTAAAATCTCCTTTCCTGTATTTCTGCTGTATCCACATCCCTAAAAGATATACGGATATCTATCTATCTATCTATCTATCTATCTATCGATCTATCTATCTATCCCAAATGCTCTTTCCCTTTCACATCCAGGACCAGGTAGCTGTCTTGCAAAACATTTGCCTCCACAGCCCTTCTCATGCCAGCAGCCTCGAGGTAGGGAGCATCCCAGGGTACAAGAGGACTGTGGCCCCCTCTCCCACTGCGCAGCCCCGCGCACAGCTGCCAGCCCTCCTCTCCCACTTAACAGAAGATAAAGGTTTAGAAGCTCAAATCTCATAGAAAATTCTCCAAGAATAATGCCAAAGTTGGAATATTGCTTCAAGTGGGCACTGTTCCTAGATAAGGGAGCCCTACTGTACACCTGCATCCCAACGCCTGGCTGTTTAGTACCCCCCCCGCTACTGCTCTTCCCTTTCTGCTGGCATAAATGCTCATATAAGCCATACCATTAGGCTCCTCTCTGAGGGCGCTGTTGAAAATTTGTTCTTGAAGTCTGTATAAAACATAGTCAAAACCAAAATTTCTGTCCTGTATGAAACAGGAATGCATTTCCATACCAAACAAAGGGGAAAAGTTGAAAAAAATTATGTTTATTATGGAATGAAAAGTTCTGAATAAATGATTCATAATTAAAATGCTTCAATTTAGCCTGTTGAGAGTGTACCAACACATTTCATTTTGAGTCATTTAAAAAATTAAACCACACTTCCCAAGAGGAATTGTTTTCTCTCAGCAGTTGTCATTCACATGTCTTGTGCCCTTATTTTGTCCTGTGAGTTGGATTGTCTGTAAGTCTGCATTTCCCGAGGCATAAAATGGCCTTCTCTCCCACTGTGGTTGATGTTTATGAAAACTTTTTATTTTCTGAAAACTGCATTTTCTACGGTAAACAGAATTCCTGGCCATGTCTATTAGTCACCCCCTCAGGCGCTCTCAGAGTCTTTACCCACAGCCTCTTTCTTCCCCTTCTCTCTTACTGCCTCTTACTCTTGTGCACGGTTTCATTTTCTACAGAGGCCTCGTCTTCCTAAGAACCCACGGTGCTGTACCCGCTGTCTTGAAGGAGGAAATCACATCTCATTGTTATTGCTATTATTTGGCCCTGCATTGTTAATACATTCAATATTCTACTACCATGTCTGAATGCTTTTGTCTGCCTCTCTCTTAACTCAGGAAAAGTGCAGTGGGTGTCTTTCAGGAGTGAAGGTGAGTATATTACAGTCATAAAAAAATAGTAGTTCCACAAGGTTTGAGTTTCCCTTCCTTCAGCAAACCTTTCCACCTCAGTTGTTTTTTGTTTGTGGTTTTTTTTTCTCTTTTTTTTTTTTTTTTTTT
>RSEF01000002.1:62367836-62385068 GCA_003993805.1 Himantopus leucocephalus
GGTCAACTTCTTGTCCACCAGGACTCCCAGGTCTCTCTCTGCAAACCTGTTTTCCAGCAGGTCAACCCCTAACTTATACCCATGTATGGGGTTATTCCTTCCTAGGTACAGGATCCTACACTTGCCCTTGTTGAATACCAGAATGATACTGGTATTTTTATTGTCTTTGGAGGTGGTGGTGGTTTTAACTGTGTGTAGCCATATGCCAAACGTAAGATCATTTGCTACTCTTGACTGAGGAATTGTAGAGTCCCAAGTATATCTTTCCAGAGGGTCAGTCCCTCATAGTCCCAGCCTGTCCCTACAGGATAAACCCACTGGAGCACAAGTTACCTGATGACCCTTTGCTTCCTCTGAACTGCCAAGAGAAGCAGGAAAAGGAATTTTAGTGTACAGCCCAGAGCTGAGTTTTATGCATACTTGGTTGTGTGTGGTAATGAAAGCTCTTGCACTCTTCTTAAGGTTACCAACCAGGTCCTCTTTACCATCCAGAAATAGTGTATGGGCAGAAAAGAACCGTTCAGCCATCTTTCCAGTATTTCCCATTCGGAACAGTAGCTCCAGTTGTCTCCCAGCAAACTAGAGTCAAATAGCTGGTCAAATAACTAGTTACCAATAACTGTTGAGTAGCTACTTGTGTCAGATAGCTCCTGCACACGTGCATTATTGATTGACTACCCATGAGCTTGCACTGGAAGTCTGATGAGTGCTTCAGAGTACCAGAGATTTATTGCTTTGGTCATTGGGGCAGGAAATATTTGGAGGATGTGATATATCAAAACTTCTTTGCAGACTGTCTAGACACAGAAAGCTGAGATTGTGTTATGTATGTCTGAATCTCTGTTACATAGAGGTCTAAAAGACGAAAATGGTGAACTAAGCAAGTAGCTCTAGGAAATCAGGCAACTAGACACCATCATCTGCCTGCCTTAATTTGGCCTTGTTTGTCCTCAGAAATATCAGAAGTACCTGCAAAAAATAGTCTCTCCCTGTGGTAGCACTAATTAATCTCAGTGTGAATTGAACAATAGGTCCTAAAGAGTACCTGAAAACCTTGCAATACAGAGGGAAGACAAAGTCTGCAAGTCTTGGCCCTGGGTCATGCTTTCCTAGCCCACGTATGGGCAACAGCATGAAACACAAGGTGATTTATCTGTTCCCATTATATTTAAGCCTAAAAATACTACAGCAGCATTGAAAAGCTATTCAGAAGTCTTAAGCATTGACTTTTTTTCTTTTCGTTTTTCAGGATGCTGACAGTCTCCCTGCTGATAGTTTGATAGATTGGATGTTTTCTGTAACTTTCCTTAGCAGGTTATTCTACCCCTCTCCAGGCCCATTCTTCCCTCCCTTGATTTTTGTCAGATTTACGTCTGTTTCTTTAGCAAGCTACTATAAAAATGTCTTCAAGTCCATTTACAATGTATGCTTAATATCAGCTTCAGAACACTGAGCAGAATGCAAAATGACTGAACTATTTTGAATAGAATAAACAACTCTGGATTTTTAAATTCACCAGAATCCTTTTTTATTACCTCTTTGGAGAATCCCTGTCTTTGAATTGTTTGTGCTCTGCTTTGCCTAAAGATCTGTTTACATACTAAGGGTTTTGATTTGAATAGATGACTAGCCCTATGTGTTTGTGTTTTCCCTCCGTTTTCATAATTTTAGCAGGAAAAAAAGTGCAAGGGCAGTTTTAGCTGAGTAATTTAGCATACTTTTGCATTGAGATTTAGTTCTACTGCATTGTATAGGACAATGCAACTCAAGCAGATGGCAGAAAATGTGAACTGAGAATGATGGGAAGAAAAAGGAACTTAAAGAAGATGATCTCTTTTGCAAATGTGCAACAGTCAATAACTACAAATTAGTTACAGCTTGAGTGACAGACAAACAAACCTCAGGTGTATTCTAAAAAGGAACTGTAAAAAAAGGCTGCATATTAGTCACTCCAACTGTCATTTTTATATAATAGACTCAAAGAAGCGTGTTCTCAAACCATAGCAATTTTTTTTTTCTTTTTCTGTCAACATTGTGATACTCAGGATTACATGGCAGTAAGAACAATAGCTTCACGAAACATCTAGTGACCTAAGACAGCACTTTTTCTTATTGAATTTCAGACTCCTTGTACTCCAGTAAAATTTTTTCACACCTTAAACGGTTATTGAAGTTGCATATGAAATAAAATCTCTACTTGTCACGGCTTCTTTAGAGGAGCTTGAGTTTTGCTGCTTTTTTGTTGCCCTTCTGGAGATGTGATGGCTAAGAAACATACTAAAAACATAGGTAAAAAGAAAATGGTTTTGGCCATCTGTTCTCTCTGAATGACTTCGAGTTGAAAATGGCAAGAATTTGTTGGAACAGTCAGAAATTTGAGCTTTGGTTTCCAAGTATAAGTGTAGATAAGAGTGGAGAGTGACAGGATTTCTTAAACGTATCTCATCATTTGCCTTAAGCATCTTTTTTTGGCAAGGCATTGTTTCCTCCCTTTCTCAGCTGTAGGTGCTTGTCTTTCATCACTAAAAGTAGAGTAGAGTCCTGCAAAATAAATTCACCTTTTAAGCACAAAGTTAAGTCTTAAACTCATTCGGAAGGTTAGTTGGTTGTAAAGTGATGATTTAATGGAGGAAATAGAGGATGATAAATATATCAGATTGTCCCTGTTCTGTACAGATCTATACAGATTTGAAATTAGTTTCACTTTCTAAAGGTTGGGTGTTTGGATTGTTGTGGTTTTTTTCCCCAGCCCTGGAAAGAAACAGCTAAACTATCTCATTTTCTTTGTTCAGGAAATGTAGTTATACATTCTAGTTCAAAGTCCTTTCTCAACTGCAGTTGTAGCATGCGGTTCATATTCAGTTCTGCTTATTTCATACTGAAATATAGAAAGGCTTTTAGGCTACTTTTTAAAAAAATGAAAGCTGGGCTGTCAGGTTATAAAACAAAGTTTTCACTTTTTTTTTAATCAAGAGATAATATTCATAGTTGTTTTCCTCGATCGAGAGATTGGTTTTGGAACAGTTAACTGTACAATAAAAATACAATTCAAGCCTTGCAGATTTTTGTATTTTCAGACATACTTTCAAGAACATCAGTCAAGAATGTAAATTTGTTCAGTCATGCTGTACACCTGACTTCTGTAGTCAAGTAAACTGAACTCTGGTTTGGACCCCTTCTCCTTCAGAATCTGTACCAAATAATTGTTTTTACAAATGGCAAAGTTCTGAGTGCTTTTTGAATATTATGATTGTATTCTCTCTACTTCTTGAAGAGTTATTAGAGATAAATACAGATCCACTGAGGTCTTCACAAATTCTCTATTACAAACATTTCCAATTCTATATCACTTCTCTTCACTGTGTGATGTTTTATAACCTAAGGTCTTATTTCTCCCTGGTCTTACTCTGTTTATTTATCTTTGTCTATGTTTACATTAGCAAGTAGCACTGTCCAACAGGAGTGGATTTGTAGAGCAAATCAGTAGGTTCTCAGGACACAGTATTTGTATATATTCTAGGACTTGTACTTTGGGTTAGCTCTGGCCTGATCCTACGGACCCATCTCAGTTGCAGAATGGGATGCACTGGTTGTATTCAGGGAGCACACCTTCCAGTGTTGGTTCATTCAAAAAGGATCCTGTTCATGCTCCCTGAGAGGCTTCACAGTGTGAGCTACATCATGGGAAGGGAAGAAGGTAAGGAGACTGGCTGCAAAAGCACACTCCTGATCAAAAGTCAAATTATAATGTAGATGCACTGTCTGTTTCTCTTGTTTTACTCCAAAAGCTTAAAGTTATAGAAACAAGTTGACGTACATTTACATACCCTGTTTGTGGCACACAACTAACAGCTGACAGAAGCTTAGTGCAGTTCTGTTGCTTGATTTGATTCTTCAATTTAATTTGTCAGGGAAAAGTTGTACTTTTTGTCTACAAGATTTTCAGTGTGAATTTATCACAGGGTTTGAAGGAGAGACAAACTGAATAAATAACTTGTGCAAATTTTCTCTAGTGTCTTACTAAGCTCTGACCAAAAAGTACTTTTATAGCTGTCACTGTTAAAAATGGAACTTTATCAAGAATAAGACCTCACAAAATCCTGAGAACTGAATTTACTTTCTAATTTAAAAATGAGGAAACATTGCCATGTTGTATTTCAACTTCAATGGCTGTGTTGGTGATACGAGATTGCATGTTGTTCAGAGACCACTGGGAGCCAGTTTGTTCTACCTGATCAACCTTGGCTACCTCAAATCTTTGAATACCATGGCAGCTTACATCTAGTTGTCAGGTAGTAGGCAGTAACTCTTTTTAGATCTTCCCACATTACGCCATAAACCATCGGTTACGTGAGACTTTCCCAAGGAAAAGGACAGATTTACATGTTGCTCTTCTGAAGGTTGGAAAAGGGCTCTGCAGCCTTTGCTTATCTCATGGTGATGCCTTCTTGCAATATTTTTATTCTCATGGATTGGTGGTATCCAGCAGGATTATAACTTATGCTGTTTTTTAATTTTAATTTGTGTATAACTGTAAAGCTCTCATGCTTCTTAAGAGCTGGTAAACAATGTAGGCCTTTCTGTATTAAATTTTCAACACATTATTATGATGTTGCTTTGCAATTTAGCAGCATTAAGCATCAGAGTTTGACTCCGTGTTTTATGTGCTTTATTATTTTTATGTCAATTTTACCACCAGTCCATTGAATTGGAATTAATGAGGATTGAGAATACATCTAATGCATACTTTGTAGAAAATTGCTGAAATTACCGCTCAATTAATTTGTTGCCCACTATAAGATTTTACTGTATCAGCTATGTTGTATCTAGTGATTATAAATTTAACAGTTTTGGTAGGCTGCACTGAAGTTCTCTAAGGAAAATGATGAGAGTGGTCTAGAGCAAATGCACCATATTTTTCCTGGTTAGTGCAAACCCACAATTTCTGTGTTCCACCAGGTCAATTACTCCTTGACTACCAAGGAGTTTGTGGGGGGGTGGGGGTGTGTGTGTAGGGGAAGGGGTTGTATTTTTGCAAATATTCAGGTGCAGTAACATCATCTGGTTCTTACTGACTGCAAGGCGAAATGCACATGGACTTTTTTCTAGCTTTTCCCTTCTGATACCTTTAAATAAAAATTTGCTTAGTGCTAACAGCTGTCTCCTAAACTGATAATAGGAGCTGGAAATACATAGTGCTAACCTTAATTACATGCTTCAGGCTCTCATCTTTTGCGGCAGCTCTGTCAAATGCAGACTATATTTTGTCTGAGATGGGAATGTTTAATCAGATCAACATGAACAAAGTCAAGCTGAGGAATTTGCTCTACTGATTTTTTTTTAATATGCTAGAAAACTCATATGCAACTTGCCTATCATGCAACTGTAACTAGATAAATGATCTCTGTATTTCTGCAGGAGTGGAATGGTGTGCTTGTTAGGTCTTAGCAAAATGGCTCCCAATACTTTATGGTTATTTTCAGTTAATAATGGTTTGCCTTAAATGATTTCCCTTCCTCTGCCTTCTCCATTCTTCAAAAAAGCATGCTGCTTATTATATACTTATTTTAAAAATCACCGATTCTTGTATGTTGCATTTTTGAAACAGCTATAGTAGGATTTGATGGTGAAATGCAGATAAGAAAATAAATCATTTATTTTCCCGGAAAATATTAGGGACATGCACAAATCCTATGTTCCTATATAATCCAATAGATTCAGAGTGGGAATAACAACATTTCAGATCATGACATGGCATAGCAGACCAACTGGAAGTGGGAGCCAAGCACTACACAGAAGCAGGGGTGTAAAAAGCGTAAGGGATAGTCAAATAGTTCTCTGCTATCACAGAGAAGTACCCAAACAAAAATCTGTATGTATTTGGCAATTTGCATTAGGAAACTGGTTGTGCTGCCTTCCTGATGTCCTCCAGAAAGGCTGTTTCAGAGCCTTGCATCACTATTGATTAGCAACTGTCTTCAGGTTTTCAGCCTCAGATTATGCATGCACACTTCACAAGCTTCTGTTCTTATATCAGTATTTGTCTCTTATTTTCTTTCCCTCCTTTGGGATTGCCTAACAATGTACTTCCAAAGAACGATCATGCTACATTTCCGAACTTGTTTTGCTGGTCTAAACAAGCCAGTTTTCTTCCCATCTCTTTCATAACATTGGCAATTTGTTTCTCTGGTCATCCTTGGAGCTTGTCTCTGCATTNTTTTTTTTTTTTTTTTAATGTGGATAATTGGAATCAGATGACATGTTTCAGATGAAGTCTCTCCCACGCAAGGGGTTTTGTAAAAAGGCTTTAATAGCTGTCCGCTTCTATCAAAACACTTCTCCTGATGCATCTTAAAATTTCATTTGCCTTTTTCACAGCTGCATCATGCTGGTGATTTATAGTCAACCTGTGATCAATAAATACTGCCAGGCCTTTTTATCATTTTTAGCTGATGTACTCTGATTCTATATCATGGATTCATGTTAATAGCCCCTTGCCCTTGTTCTATTACACTTCATTCCATTTCAATTACAAACCTCAAAGCCACCCAATTTTTCCTGGATAATATTCTGTTCCTCCTTTGTATTGATGTCTCCCAACTTCATGCCATCATCCATTTTCATCATAGCAAGTCTACTTCTTGTCATAAAGACATTTGATAGGAGCATTATACAAGACTTAGCCATGAGGAATTCTGCTTTCCTGCATGCCAATGTTTCGTTTGCTTACACGTCATCCTTCAGCTAGTTTCTTACTCGCTTGTGTAAGCCTTCAGCAAGGTGGTATGTTTTATTTGTAATTTATTATATACTCATTCTGCTAATTTAGTATCTATGGTTAAACAGCAAGAGACAGACAAATTAGTCCATGGGGGTAGCAGAGACTAGGAAACTGTCAGAAGCTTTCTAGGTTGCAACAAACTCAGTACAACTGCTTTACTTCCTAAGGAAAATTCTCCTTATTTCTGTCATTGCTAAGGTTGGTCACATGTTTGCTGTCATTCTTTTTGGCAGTTTTTGGTTTTGCCAGAGGATGCTTATTCTTCAATGCAGATTCTGTGGTAATGCTCGCGGCGGGGATGGACGGGATGGACGGGACGGGACGGGACGGGATGGACTGTCCCCAGCCAGCGGCCAGGCACTGGCACTGCCACTTGCTTGCTCCCCTCTCCCGCAGGACAGGGAGAAAATAGAAAGATGGAGAGAAGAATCATGGACTGAGATAGCATCAGTTTAATAGGTGGAGCAAAGCTGCACATACAAGCAAAGTAAAAAGATGAATTTATTCACTACATCCCACTGGCAGGTAGATGTTCAGCCCATTCCTGGGAAGGAAGGCAGGCATAAGCACATGTAACACAAGTGCCATAACTGCAAACATCCCCCCTTCCTACTCATCTCCTTGAGCTTTTATTACTGAGTACAAGGGTATGGAACATCCCTTTAGTGTGTTTGGGTCAGCTGTCCTGGCTGTGTCCCCTCCCAGCTTCTTGCCCACCCACAGCCTACTTGCTCAACAATACCCAAAACCACAGGTGTGTTACCTACAATGTTCTAGTCACAGAACCAAAACAAAGCACCGCACAGGTTGCTATGAAGAAAATTAACTCCAGCAAGTACATGCATATGAAGAAATAATATAAAATTGTCAAGATTTTTTTCCCCAGAAAGTTTGCCTAACTAATTAGTGTACCAAAAAATAGCAACAATGTAAGCAGCATGGGAAGGGGAGATATCAATCTACAGGAAAGCTTAGACCTTAAAATCAAAACTTTTTTGATATACTTACACCATTTTTTCTTTCTTTTTGGCCTTGACTATTGAGCCCTTGTCTAACAGCTGATATTGTCATAAAATCCATGTGGTACTCATTTCAGTTTCCTAGTGAATACAATTCAGTTTATGGACTGTCACGTCTTTGGCTATGCACAGTTTTTGTTCTTCCTCTTAGCTGTTTCTCATTTCACCAAGAAGTTTTAGACCTTCATTGTTCTTCACTTGACTAGCAGTGAAAACAGGATTTTTTTCTCTGAGTGTATTTATGGTGTTAATGAGAGACACAAATTCATACTGTTTCCAGCTATATCTCAAAATTCATCTTGTATCTAAAATCTCAGCTGTTCCTAACAGACAGGGTTTCCCAACAAGATTAGAGCTTCCCGACTACCAGAGATTAAAATCATTTTCTAGTCAGTCATTGCAGAACTGATGGAGTTCGAAAGTGATTAAACTGAAGGAGATGCTCTGGGCAACCCAAGAAGAGCATCTTGTGATAAAATTACAATCTCGGCTGGCAAGTCTGTTGTAAACCCATAAATCTGTAAGAAAGGGTCAGCTGCTTTGGGTTGCAAGTTACTAACTGTAACACTTTTAAACTGAGGGCATGCAGAACTGCTCCCCAAAAAGTAATTAAATGGTAACATTTTGGGCTAAGCATCAGTGAGGATCTGGCTGTACTGTTTTGACTACTGTTTAAACCTTTGCAGGGAACTGACCTTCCTGCTGAGCAACTGGAGTTGATCTGACACAGCCATAATCTCTGGAAACATTTTTTTTTTTCCATTTACATATTGCAAGCTTGCATTTACCAGTCTCGTTGAGGTACAGCATTGAGGAGGAGAGCTCATAAAGCTTTTCAATTCAACTTGGGCAATATCCTTAGTGAAATCTTTTCTGTACTTTCCTAATATTTTAGCATCTCTGGAAAATTAATTAATTTGCGTACCTAAAAATTATTTCAGATGCCGAATTTTAGCCTCTTTGAAAATCTTAACATATATTTAATTCCATAAAAAAACTGAAGGTATTAATTTCTATAAAGATTTTGTGTTTTATCCCTAAAATAGAAAACAATTTAATGATATAGGTTATCTCTCTAACACATCTCGTGTATTGTTTAAAAAAATATTTGTCAGTGTCTTGATTCTAAAAATTATCTAGTAATGAGTATATCTAAAAAGCAGTCCATGAGCTCGCAAGGCTCATTTCTATGGTGTACTGAAGGCAAAGGGTAAAGATAGTCAATGTTTGAAAATGCACAAGATGCCCCAGGTTGATGCTGTAGTTGTAACAGCTAATACGTTGTCAGATTTGCAGTTTAGTTAAATTTTTCCCTTTGTTGAGATGGGTGTATGTTCACAGTTGATATATGGATATATGTTCTGGTGTTTTTAATAGTTACAGTGTGATACAGCACTACAGTGCTAAAGCCCTGTTTGTCACGGAAATGTAGAGAAGGAGATATCACCATTTTAGTTCTTTGTTTTTTTTTTTTTTCTTCTAAGGGCTTTGAAATTTCAAATGGGCCCGATTCTCAGCTGTTAGAAATCAATGAATTTTAATTTAATGTGTTAGGCTTACCAATGTAACAAAGATTTAAGTTTCCTTTTCTCTGGTAACTAGATACCCTTCAGCCTGAACTGTTGCCATGTTCTGTTAATTCTAAGCATAAGATTTGAAGAGCTACACATTATTATGTAGCTAATATTATTGAGCTACATAGTAGTATGGCAGGTTATTTAAACAAATAGGTTTAGATTTTCTATTTTTCCTCTGCTAGCAAGGACAGCTAGAGGTTGGTGCTAGCTTGGGAGACTTTGAGCTGCCATTCTTATTCATACCAGTAAGGATTTGAGAAGGGTCTGAAACAAGTGCCTGGAAGCAAACTAGTAACAGTGAAAACTTTTGCTTATTGTTTATGATCCCAACCCACTAAATACAATAAGAGCTATCCTGTGGTTAAATGTATCAAACATCTGAACTGAGATACTTCTTCCTTTCAGATACTCCCTGGAGCATGTGGCATCATGATAGACAAAGCCTTCAATCCAAAAATGGAAGGAAATAACTGTGAATCCAAAGGGAATGTCTGGTTTAGAAAACATGGGATTTTTTTTTCCCCCCTCAGCATTTAACCTTTCTATGTGAATTATTCTTGGATTAATTTCCAGCTGTGCTCTGAAAGTTGAGCCTGAGAGCCTGAATGCTCTCCCATTCCCAAATCATGCAGTCAGAAAAAAGCAAAAGTAGCCAGTGCTCTGTTGCATCTTTCTGTTTCCCCATATGAGAGTTCATCTTTTTGACCAGAATTCTTCTGCTGGGGTTACTGTTGACACAGAGCACCAAGCTGGAAAGCAGAGATAACATGTGTCACTGCTGCAGTTTGACAGATACTCTGATTCCAACCTCTGCCCCTCCCTTTCCTTTTCTCTGTTGCACAGGTGGCGAAATCCTATTAGGACTGATTTAGCGAGTGGCAGAACAGGTTCATAATTCTCAGCTTCATTCCCTTTTGCAGCTTAAACAAGATTTTGAAGCATAAAATAAATTTTAATCTTTCCAAGGAAAGATGCTAATCTGAAGCCGGATGTTTGCTCAATATTGGGTTCCTGCTGGCTTTGATAACAGCTCATGATTCGTGGAAATTTAGCATGGATTGAGATGTCAGCTTGCAACTCGCACTCCAGGCTTCCTTGACTAATGGGAAGTGGACAGGGGTTCATAGGTGGTTGGGGCTCAGCACCATAAAATTTAACTGTGCATTTCATGAAGTTCTCAGCTTTTGCATATTATCCCTCTTTGTTACCCACTGTTTTTTTCTGGAAGAGAAGTGGGTGTTCAGTGAGGTCTTAACCTCTCCACAGAGTCTTCTGTTATCCATTTATTTCCGCCCCACAGTCTTAACAAATGCTTTAATTTCACACTTTTGAGCACAGTAAAGAAACAATTTTAGCTATTTGGTATACAAGCAACACTGTCATATAAATGAGCACTAAGGCATATATAACTTTACTTTCAGTTATATAAAGTATCAGTGTTAGAAGGTTGGTTTAATTCTCATACAGCAATTAGCAAACCCAAAATTTTGTTCACTATCTGTTTAGGATTAAAAACTATTTAGAGGGAAAAAGTCTAAGAATTTTAGCTGTCTGCCTGATTTAGATTGCAAAAATATTTTTGTAGTTTACAGTGATTTTGGGAAAAAATATGCATTTAAATTTTTATATTTGAGCCTTCAATTGTCTGTTCATTAGTTGTGTAATACATATCAAGTCAGATTCTGTTGTCAGGGACACTGATGTAAATCTACAATATTTTCACTGGAGATACTAAAATTACTTCAGTTTCAAGTTTTTTGTTAATGAGGTCAGGAATTTTGACAGTACTTTTTAGTGGTTGCAGATTTGAATAAAGTATACTGTTTTCAGAGCAAGTTTGGGAAGAAGCTGTCGTCAAGACAGGCAATTCTCTGAATGTTGATAAGATGCATGATTGACACCCCTATAATTTTGTTTGTTCTAAGCTTCTGTTTGTTCTTGGAACTTGGCTGTTTAAGATGAAATGACAAGAGCTGTTCACAGTGCTTTTGGGCTCAATTTGCAGTTACTCATGAAATTTCTGAGGCTTGAAGACAACAGAGTCCAGCTTCTCTATTAATGATGTTGTCTTAAATACTTTCTCTCTTTTTTTTTTTAAAGATCTAAAGGCTTATTTTGTTATTTAAAATGACTTCTCATTCTAAAAAGAAAAGTCAAAGAGTAGTTCCATTTCTTAAAATGCTGCTCAGATCTAGCTTAATTTTTCCTGTCTGAGGAACAGATCTACTTTTTAATTCGTTTACATTATAGCACAAACCACATGGATGAGAGACAAAGATATGCTATAAGATCTGCCAGTAGCACTGCTGGATCAGAGTTCATTTAGAGTGGTGCTAGCCCTGTGAATCATAATGTCTGCTCAGCCGAGTGGGAGAACTGACTTTGTCTGCAGCAGGCTCATTTATCAATTTAAAGAGGAAGGAAAGTTGCCACAGAACCACAGTTCCAACCAGCAGCACCACTTCACAAAAAAGTAATCCTCTGGCATTAATTTCTTGTCAGGGCTAGTGATGGGTTACATTTGCCAAATAAGATGTGCTCAGCTGAACTGTAGTATCTTGGAAGTGCAATGTGATATGTCACTTTTTGTTTCTTTCTTTTTTAAAGAATGTTGCACGTTGAAAGTGTCGTTCTGTGGATACTTGCTGTAAATTAAGATAACTATTCTTAGAAGTGCAGACATTGATCTTGGCTTCTAAAACTCTCAGACTATGCAATTTTAAAGCAGTCTGCTCCTGTAGATATCTATAAATCCAGAAGCAACTTTCCCTTTTCGGCTCAAAAAGTATGATATAAAGCCCATTCCTACACAGGCTCAATCCTTATTGAGCATGTAAGGGTGTGCTTAATATGAATTAGGCATGTACAAAAGTACTTTGCATAAACATAATCTAAGCCAGTTGCATTGGCATAGGTTTACTATAAATATTCATTCTGAGCACACAGCATTTATTTGCCTTCGCCCTCAACATCCTGTATGGCCATATAACGAATTTTAGTGCAGTCTCATTTTTCAAAGGGGGGCCAAAGATAAGGGAAGTAATTGTTCTGCTCATGGGCATAAGATGAACAACCATCAGCACCAAAGCTCAGGAGCCGAGTCCTCCATGCCATTACTGAGCCAATAGACTTTCACCCCTCTTGCTGGTGGCTTTCGGATCTCCTGATGACTGAATGCAGACTGAAAGTTGTAATTCACTGACCTGGAAACTGCAGGAGGGAAGATGGTCCTTTGGGATCAAATGCCAGGTGGAGGGTAGACTGTGAGGGAAGCACTACAATCAGCTTTTAAAGAAAGTTTTGCGTCATTCACCAGGGTTATTTTTTCTCCACGTGAATAAAGAAGTAATGTTCAGGGATGGTTTCTTAAGAAAATATTCCTTGTCTGCAGAAATATTTTCCCTTGTTCCTATTCAAGTGTCAGGGAAGACTTATGGGGAAAACATTGTCAATCTTTTAAAAAAAAAAAAAAAAAAGATATTTTCCTCATACTACTTCTACTTTTCTTGGCATTGGACAATGGCATGTAGGTGGCTGCAGAAAATAAATATGTTATTATAAGTTCCCCTATAATCACCCAGTTTTTAAAGTTACTTGATGAAAAATATCATCTGCATTTTGCATAGAATACATGTTTAGAGATGGAAGCAATGTGCATACTGACAGATCAACCACCTATATTTCAGTAGAGGTTGTTTCCTAATGTATAAATGGTAAATTGATAATTTTTTTTTTTTTCATGACTGCTGAAATATCTTTTTCCTTCTCTGTCATGCTATTTGTTATATATCATTTGTCACAATATCATGAGTATCAGGATACCAGCTATGAAACAAAACTGTAGAAACATTCTTGAATTAATTTATTGTTAAGTAGCATGCTGTCTGAATTTCTTCTCACTTACATGGACTGAAATAAAAAGAAATACTTTCAAAGTCAGTGTTTTAAGATCAGGTTAAATGCAAGAGGACCCAGCCTCACACATTTATAAATAAATGTGACTAGGTAAACACATACAAGATATTTTTTATTGTCCATTTTTCCTTTTGCTTCATTACATTTTATTTTTTTTACCAAATTTTTAAAAAAAATCAAGAAAACTTGCAACTATAACTAACTAGAAAGGGAAACGAATAAATGCAATAGGAATGAGGAGGAGCAGCAGAAAGATTTTAGGATGATAGTCATGACAAAGAAGGTGGTAAACACTGTTATACTACACACAGTGTTGTATCAGTAATGTTCAAGCTGCCTTTCAGTCACTGTATTTTCCACTAGAATTCCTGCATTTGGTTCTAACTCTGAAAATACTAGCAAACTTCTTGTCCCTTCTGGTGTTCTTCTGTGTTGCAGTTAATCCTGTTTTCCACTCAAATTTGTTCTAACTCTTCCAACATGCCCTTTGAATTCACAGAAGTCCTTAGCTGATGTTAGCGTACTTTGTGACTTGCTGAAAGCAGGATGCTGTTCTACTTTTGAGCCCTTTTCGTTTCTCTGTGTAGCATTCATAAGCTGTCCTAGACTGTCCAAGCCACAAGCCTGAAGCTTTACCACAATTGGACTACCCTGGACCACCCTGAACTGAGTGATTCTCTACAGAGAGGCTGTCAATTCAAGAGTAAGAGCAAGGCTATGCTGAACACTTTGGGGAAGTATTTTTCACATATCACTGGAAAATTTGTTATTCACCATGGTAGGTTGTAACTGGTTTCAGTCATAATCTTTTCAAATCTGTTCATTCTTCCTAATTAGATGACCAGTTCTTCTTAATTACAGTATTATTGGCAAATAAAATAATCTAGCCAATGGAATGGCCTCAACTTTACAAGGACATACAAAAAAAGATATATTAGAAGAAAGGAAGAGAGGTGAACAAATATGAGTGCCAGTTTTGCACATAACTTCAGGGTTAGGCTTGAGTAAAATATGTTGATTAGCTGGAGCTGTGATTATTCAGGGTTCAAGTGAAAGAAAACGAGAATTATTTTATTTACCCATTTAAGGAGATAGACTATCATATAATTTTGGGTTTCAAGGGAAATGCAAACAATGATAGGATGTTGGGAAATTTGTGTGTGATAACTGAGGGTTTTATACTTATTTTAAACTAAATACTATTTTAATACTAAAAATAATGTATTTTTAATGCATTTACATGATTAGGAGCTTTATCTCTTTTATTCTCTGTTACAGTTAGTCTTTTTCTTCACACTCTGGAAAATAAATTCTGTTTTAGTTTCCATAGGGCTTTTGTCAATGACACTGCCAGAGCAGAGAAAATTTCTGTAAAAAGTGCAAAAAAGGTAATACATCAAATATGACTTCTGGATGACAGGAAAAAAAGAAAATTTCTGATATTTTCTTCCTGATAGAATAAAACCCCCCAAAGCATTGCAGATACCCTGTGAACATCTAAACAATGAACTTAGATATCGTTTATACCAAGTTAAGCATCTGGTGTTACTTGCTGTTCTCAATGATGTAACTTCAACACTGTGAAATGATGTTTCATTTAGGCAACCCAGTCTATTACAGTTTAATTTTAGGTGCACAACAGACATAAGAATCAGAGCACTTTTCACAGAGTGCAGAGGAACATAAAAGTTTTTTTAACTTTCTCCCCACCTAGTTTAGCAAGAACTAGGATTTGCTTCTCTGATTAACAACATCACATTAATTTACCTTCTGCTTGCAAAAATGTCATCTATTTTATCTTTGAAAATGTGGTTCTGTACTGAATGTATTGACTTTGAATATTCATCAGCTTATGATGGGAAACAGCTTTGGTATTTTGGAGATCACTCTTGTCACTCAAATCTGGGATAACAGAGCTAATGGCATCTTAGATATGGTACACTAGAGAAAATATGTACTAGGGGGCAGTCAGAAGCTCTGGGTACCTGCTGTGGAAGCACCTGCCTTCCTAAAATCTCAGGACCCTGGTGTGCTAAGCACTAAGCACAGGGGAAGCAGAAAGATAATGATAACCTTAGGTCTTCCATGTTTGTTTCTAAAGAAAGTAACAGTAGGTGCAGTAAGTGCAGGGTTTTTTTTCTTTGCTTGGTGGTGTTTTCTTTGTTTCTTTTTTAGAATTGTTGTTAAAATATGCATTATTTTTGAATGCATGAATTTTTAAAAACTATTGTTTATAATCACAAATAGCCCTGTGGGTTTCAGTGGAATTATGAATGAAGTGTATTGCTGCTGGCTATGTATAAAGGGACAGCATCCAGATCTGTTGCAGTGTGTATCGTCTGTATGGAGTATACTGTATATGTATTCAGTATGTTTTTCCTTGCTTTTTAAAATGGCAAATTTTAACAATCAAACAAACAAACAAAAGAACAAACCCCAAATCAGCAGAGAGTTTCCATGCATTTTGCTGAGTTCATCTGCTTTGAAACATTAAGTTGACTAGTCATGTCTCCAGTGTAGCCTTTGTGGTCTTCATACCTTTTCTTCTTCTGAAACCTAAAGATGCCTTTATGACTTCTTGAACACATTTACTTTGTGGAATTAAAGCTTAAGTGCTAATCCTTGATGAGGGGTTTCGATGCCAAAGGTCTTTTAAGATCAATAAACCAACCACCGTTGTGGGGGCAAAATCAAAGCAAAAATCAGATCACTGTAGGAATTGCATTTCTATGTTTATTTATATACTTATTATATATTCTATATTTATTCTATCTATGTTTATCTATATACTTATTATTGATATTTCTATATCTGTTTCATAGCAGGCAGACAGACAGAGTCCTGGCATAAGCTTTTCTATTGACCTTAGATAATGTTAAATCAAGTTACAAAGCTATTTTAGGGCCATCTGCTGGGGCCTCAATTCTCAGCTACATGGAGAAGTTCTATAGAAGCTTCCCTTTAACACTGAGCCCATATAACAAGCACTGACCAGGGAATGGTTAGCATGTAAGCAAATTGGCTATAGACAGAAAGAATTGCTTTACTTCTATCTGCTTTTAAGTTGTTTGGATGTTTTGTTTGTTTTTAGTTATTTTCTTTCTTTTTCAGAGGAGCACAAAGAGTAAATGTAGGATGTAGGATCATGTACTTATATGCATTACAAGTGCCAGCCTAGTTGGGACTGGCTGTGCTACAACGGATCTTGTCTGTGAGTTCAGTTGATTTTTTTCTTAGAGAAAAACATTTTTGTTTATTTCATTAAATTAAAGTTGTGAAAGATTTTTAATGGAGTTGTAGGATGGTTCAAAATAAGCAGATTCTCCCTCCTTTGCCTTCCTTCTTCTTTCCCTTTCATCTACCAATCCTTATTTTTGTATATCTACTGACAAAGGAGGAAAGAAGTAGGATTAAGCACAAACTATGAAAACAAAAATGTGTGGGTTGAAGACAAAATCGAATCTGTTACTTTGTAATCCCTATTCCTCACTGTTTTACAGCTGTCTAGTGTCGTCTTACATTTTTGAATGCATGTATCGGTAGCACAAGTGTTGTAGGTGAAGGTAAATCTTGCTATTATGGACTTGCATTGGCTGTTAGCCATCACAACAATGGCAAAGTTAGCACATCTGTGGTTGATTAGTTGTAGCATTTTATAATGTTGAATTACTAAGTGGCAATAAGGAACACAGATTAATATGAGGTGGAAATTGCCTGTGTGGTTCTGTATATTAACCTTCAATGGCAGTAGCACAGTAGTCTGTCTTCTTTCTGATGTTATCGATGAGTTCATTCTTGGAATAGTCTGTGAGAGGATTAGACCTTTTAAGTATAGCCAGTCCACAGAGGTGATTAGATACATTTCCAAGTTAGAGAACTCTCTTTCCTGTAGGTCTCATGTAAGTCATAGAATCATAGAATCGTTAAGGTTGGAAGGGAC
>RSEF01000002.1:62385078-62400520 GCA_003993805.1 Himantopus leucocephalus
ATGATCTCAAAGGTCCCTTCCAACCTAGACGATTCTATGATTCCAGCCAAAGGGTGAACCTAAATGGGCAGGGGGGACAGGACGACACACAGATGCTGGGGCGATGACAAAAGACCAGAAAAACTGTGGAGGCTATGTAGCAAAAATGAAGTTCGGTATTCTGTCTCTCTCACACAGTCCGCATGGGACAATGAAGCTCACAAAGATGTTTTTTGTAGTAACTGTGACATGTAAACAGATCTGGTCATCTCAAGAAACCTAGTAAGAAAACCCTGGTACCCTATGTAGGGCATGAAAAGACTTTGTTACAGTAACCCAGAATAGTTCACCTCCCCAGTCCTGCATATGTAGAGTCCTAAGCACATCTTATCTGCTATGGTAACCTGGGACAGTTTGCTTCTTCCCATCCCGTTTGAGTATGTAGAGTCCCAAGCACATTTTAGCTCATTGTCACAGTAACCCAGGATAGTTTGCCCCCTCCCACCTGCATGTACTTTTGCACAGGCACCAACAATGACAGCCAGCTGTGGATCTTGGAATTCGGACCACAGCACCTGCACTACATCAGTGAGTTCACTAATGAGCAATACAAGACACTGCCTATGTATGGTATGTTAATTGGCCCACATTTTATTATGCACTCCTGAGCAGGGCTCCACTGCATCAGGTCCCCATTTGATTAGTACTGGTGTCCTGGGTCTCCCACTGTGGCAACGCTGGGTGTTCATTAAAGCCAAAGGTTTCACTTGCCAAGTGTTGTGCCTCACCCCTGAGGGATCTGCACCTGCTTTCCATGCATAACACCCTACTATGAGCAAAATTACACAAAGTTGGTATCTTTATTAGACTGATTAACTTTCTTAGTTTTTATACCTTATCCTCTTCAACCAAGTGAAAATAATTCTTTCGTCATTATAAAGGGAAGAAAGGAGGCCTGAGATGGGAGAGTTTTCCCTCATGTTATCATACATAGCACCAAAGAAAAAACCTAGTAGTAGTAGCATAGTATTAGATCCAGTCACAGGTGTATTAATCAAAGCATCAGAATCTGGATGTCAAAAAACACAACCCAAAACCTCTGGGTACTCCAGCTGCAGTAGGCTAGGTATTAGGAACCATTCTTACCATCCTGGCTTACTCAAAGCTCAATGAAAACCAGCTCACGTTCAGGTCTTAAAATGACACCTGTCCCACACACCCCAAATGCTAAACCAAACAAAAAGAATGAAAGAATTACATACTGGTAAAAATAAAGGTCTTACCCAGCAATGTACATAGCTTCTCTTAAGCCATGACTACTACAGTGTACAAATCATGTCTTCAGTGAGTAACTGGATGTCCAGTAAATCACACCAAAAAAAAAAAGGGGGCAGGGGAGGAGAATGCTAATTTAACAAGGACATTTTACTGGGCTTCATAAATAAGGGAAAGCTAATAATTAACTCAAATTTTAGCTAATAAAAGCCAGCCTAAAAGGAAGCTGAACTGCATTTCCAAAGGAAATTCATTATTTGTGAAGGCAGAGAATCACTTAAAAAAAATAGCTAACATGGCAACTGAAACCAGTATCTCCAACACTCAAGAACACCACTTTGGACAGTCCTTGGCTGTTCAGTTTTCAGATAAGGTAATGGGTTTAGCCAGAAATTTCACAATCTGAATGCCACCAACAGACTTATTTTTCAGGGTTTTCACTATTCCAAGGTTTTGTTTAGCCAAAAACAATCCAAAACAGTTTCACTGAATAGCTTACCAGTATTTTTCCCGGCAGGGGAGAGCAAGACTGAAAGCTACACACATACATAGGATGCAGTCCAGCTTCCAAGTGAATGAGGAAGCTTGAGGATGTAGCTACAAAACAAGGACAGAAACAGAGCTGAACACAGTCTACACACAAGGAAAGGACAGTCAAAAGCTCATGTCAAGAAGTAGGAACCCACTGAAAAAGCTACACCTGCACCTTGAAGCAGGTTTCAGTCTCCCTTGACTAGACTAAAAAAAGCATCTACTATGTGACAGGAGCCTCAAGGAACATTTGTTTTTATGTAACAATAAATTCATTACTAGGTTTATTCCTAAGATATTCTCTAGAGGTTGCAGATTTGGAAATTCCTTCCCATATTAATACATGAAACAGATAACACAAAGTAAGTGAACACAGCATCTACTAGATCACTCTCCAATTCCTTCAGCAACCAGAACAAAACAGTGATGTTTTCTTCTCTCATGTTACCTTGGAGCTAACCGAAATCAAACCAGTCCCTCTCTTTTCTCATCCCAACAGCCTTGAATAAGCATATCCATGCCCTCCATTCGAAATTTTATACCACATCTTTATTTAATCTTCTTGAGGGAGAAATATCCTCTTGCAATTGCCGCTGAAGGGGCTAAGAGTCCACAACCCTCACAATACATGCTGCGTGTACAAGCAGCAGCATCTATGTTGGCAGGCACCTTAAACTATCCCATTGACAACGTCAATAAGACTGTCCTGCAGTAACACACCCATACTTGATGCACAACCCAGGCAGCAAGCACAATGTAGTTCCTTTTAATTCCTGTTTCAAACCCAGAAAATGCCAGTAAATCAGATCTATACACTAAGGTCAGGCTCCTTTTTGAGTTAAGCATAAAGCTACCCATTTCATTACCTCTGTAGATAAGGAACAACAAGGAAGTTTGACTCCCTGTCTTTTCAACAGTTAAATGCATTTCAGCTATTAAAACTCACTGATCACACCTTAAGACATGACCATTCATGTCATTTTAAGAAATAACATGCAATTCTCTACCTAATTAGAGAAGAATGAGTGAAAAACACTACTAGGTATTGATCCCCTCTTCTAGCCTGTCTAGATTGCTCTGCATGACAGCCCTTACCTCAAGTGTATAAACTGCAAACCCAGACTCAAGTCATTCACAGACTTGATAAGATGCATTATCAATGGTCTGGACAAAGAGATATAAAGACATTAAAACAGATTCCAGGATAGACCCCTGTGATATTATTACCTGGAGGCCAGTAGTATTACCCACTAACCACTACTTTTTGAGCTCAAACATCTAGCCAGTTTTTCACTCATCCAGACCTTACCATCCCAACTTGGATGCAAGGATGCCATGGAAGACCACAGCAATAGCCTAGCCAAGAATCAAGGCAGATGATAGCCTCTACTCTCCCATTGTTCATAGATCTAGTAATTTCATCACAGAAGACAAACAGGTTGGTGAAGCTTGATTTATCCCTTTCCTCCTTCATGTACCCAGAAATGGCTTCCAAGACAATTTATTCCACTCAGACCAATGTAGTCTAGTTCTTTCAAAAATAAGGAATATTTCTTTCCACAGCTCATTAAAGATCCAGCTCACAGGGAGAGAAGATATTCTCCAGCCAAGGTGAGGGCAATGCTAAGGAGACTCCCCAACACTGCATTATAACTTCTAAGCCAGTGCCTCCCACAATTTCACAGAATCTGTATTTGTTGGTATTGCAAAGTTTGCATATTTTCTCGGTGTATCACACAGAGCTTTAAGGTGACCTTGCTGTGCTTTAGTTTTCAATCTGCATTTAGAGGAGTAAATGCCTACTTTTGGCCAGCAGACATTGCGGGTGAAGGCATTCACTCACAGCTTTAACTAACTCTGGACGACAGGTGTCAGTCATTTCAATCTTCGCCTGCACTGTACACATCCAGAGTATACACCTGAAGTAGCAGATGTTGCTTTACTGGCACTCTGGGAGTATTTAAAACCTCCTAATAAGAAGTATTAGAGCTTAACACCAGGTCTACAACCTTCCCAGTAGCCCCTTGGGGAGGTTGCTCACTTAACTGCTCTATAATGAGTGAGAACTCCATGAACACGCAAAGATTGCTACAATAAACAAGTACTTGACTGCTCCTAGTTTTTAGTTTGCATGGTCTCCAAAGAAAAATCAACAGTATTTTGAACTACACAGCTACTACTGTCAAGCATATTTAACTTTTAGACAATTTTGAAAAAGACTTCTGATAAGCTCAGCTTATTCATATCTCCATGAATTTTTCTTTTAAGTATGTTTTCCCCCATACAGCAACCTGTTAATAAAAAGCAAGATTTCTACTTAATGAGAACAATATATAACCCTGTGCCACCCCAGTATTCAAACTAACATATAAACCAATGGGATGGTTACCAGCCTCAGGAGAGTTCACTCAGCTAAGACTTTAGTGACAACTAAAAGTATTTCTCCTGTTTTCTTCAGGATAGAAAACACTAAGCTTAAAAAAAAAAAATAAAAAAGGAGGACTTCCACAAAAAATGCAAAGGCTTTAACAGTTGCAAAATACTGCAGCTGACACAGAAAGAAAGCCCTCATACATTAGTAGAGGGACACTGAAAGTCAGTTACTGAGGCCAGCCATTTGGGCAGATAGAAAGCAGAAGAGCATGAGAGACAAGGAAACACAAAGCATGATTTGAGGGTCAGAAGTAGAGCAGATTAGGAAAAATTCTCATTCAGCATTATTTAAATTGGAATCTGCCAGTTAGTCAGAACTGTTTGGTTTTCACAATGCTTCAGTGAGTTCCCGTTGTCTCCCACCAAAGCAATCCCCTGCACCTTGGTGCACTGCCAGCCAGGTTCTCCAGGAGCCTGGACCACAACACTCCCAGGCTGTGTCTCTGGGGCCACCTGCAGGACTGCCCTGAGGCTCCAACCTATTCACAATCTCTGCAGTAATCAAATCCTCCATAAAACCCCAACCTCCCCCTTCCAGAGCCCTGATTAGGGAGCAAATGGACACAGTAACTACCATCTAAGTATGCCCCTATTGTCATCCCTGCTTCAGCATGCCCCTGAACTATGAGTAAAAAGTAAGGTAACGGGGATGGGGGGGACGGGGGGAGAGGGAGAGACACAGAACTCACATACATTAAATTCCAAAGTGTGGCAATACAAACATATATAAAGTATAAAGGGAAACTCTGATGACACATCTGGTAGGAATGCTATCTGATCAGTTAGAGGGTGAGGATGTCTGGGGAAAGGAACGTAGGTCAAAGGAAAAGAAAATTTTCTGATTGATTTTGGAGGACAAGTTTCTTTTGCAACAGGAGGGCGAATTTTTTAGCTACTTTATCCCCTTAAGAAAACTTTTACATTGCATGGGATATTTTCACAGAAACACTCCAACAGGAGAAGTACATTTTACCTTTGGGGAAACATTGAGGATTTCTGTGATTGCATCCTAAAGCTAGACTGGCAGCCCCCTAGGTTGTTCGGGCAGAGTCCCTTTCACTCCAGCAAAGATTTAGAGCATTAGAAAAGGCTTTTCCCTGACACAGAACAGTATCAGAAATCTCTCTTAACACGATCCAGACTCGTGTTTTTCACAGTCACTAGCACTTCTTGAGGGTTCAGGTATTATGAGTAACATCTTCAATACAAGACACAGACCCTGCCATTGGAAATAATAGAGGCTGTATTGGTAAGGAGCAATAAAAGCTGTATAAAAATTTGATCTGACTTTAACTCCTTTTAAATACAACAGGACACACACAGCACTCATCTGCAGCATTGTCTTTTTAAAGCTGCTATGCTATGGCATTAGTGAGTCACTGCACAGCAGCTGCAGTGTACAAGCCTGCAGTAAGCTGCTGGAAATTCCATGGCTTGATAAACCTATTAGGGGATCTACCATGCAAAGGAGGGCACTGGCCATTACAAACATTAATTGCTACATGCAAACTAAACAACCATGTATATGACATGCTGGTGGTCAGCAAAACCTCAGGGAGAAGCCTTTCAGAGAGCACAGTCAAGCCTCTGGCACTGAACTCCTGGTCAGCTGGAGCTCCAATTTAGCCAAAAGGCAATTAAGATTGCTGAACTGTTGGGGCAGAATTTTGGTAGCATGTTGTTAGAGTGAGAGCTCAATGAAAATAGTGGTACAACAGGATTATGAACCATTTCAGTTTGCCTGACTTCAAAATCCCAGCACAGATTCTACTGTAGGACATGAGCAGTTTCATATAGACCATCAAAGCTGCTGCAAAACATGCACATTTGGTTTCTAAAAAGAATAAAATGCTTTAGATTACTTCTAACAGAAACTCACCAACTTTCCCAACACTTGATTACAACAACTAAACAATATCAAGAAGTTAGAAGTTATGCCACAAAAAAGTTAAAGCCCAACAGCCACACACACACAACCCCCCCGTGTTTTCCTTATGTGTTCTGAACAACTTTCAGTCAGAGTAGCTGCAATAGCCAGTTACCAAACACAGAGCCTCCAGCAAATACTTTTGTTGGCAGCAATGCACAAAACAGCCAGGCCTGAAGTGACCAGTGGATTTCCACAATGCATGAAAGGTGCTCACCTTATTCAGTAGCACCATCTTCACTAACCAAGGTGAATTTGTTATGATCTCTATGACTGAAGACCTTGTAGCTGTTGCAAGGTCTGATGCAGTTAATTTTTCAGAAGAACTCTTCTGCCAGCATCCCACACTAGCTCTCCAAGAATGTCCAGAGTTCATTTCCGTGCCATTTCCAGATGGCAAGTGCTCCACACACACCCAGCCCCCATCCCACCCCTCCAATCATTTTTGCTGCTAAAACCTAAAAATCTTATGTATGATATTTCACAAAAGCTATGTGAGGAAGTGATAGTAATTAAGAACTGGCCCAACAGATCTTTATGTCTTGCACGTTTCTCTGGAATGGCATGGACTTCTTTTTCTAGCAGTTCTTCTTTCATACTGAAGGGACAAAGTTCTTGCAAGGTAAAGTGCTATCTTGGCATTGAATTAAAGAATAAATGAACCAATTTTCCTCAATGATCAGCAAAACACCGCTGACACACCTGAATGTGTGCCTTGGTTAGACCACCTCATCTGTTTGCCACTCCAGAGGCAGAATATACATTTTCACTTTATAGATTCATCAGAAATACCTCATTTTTCAAAGACCTTGCTTCTTTTTTTTTTCTTGTTTCCTAAAAGCTACTTTTTTCCACCCATAAAACCTCATAATCTCAACCTTGCAAAACTTCAGACCCAGATGCCACCTAGTTCTTGACAGCCCAGAATGGGAAAGCAAGCATACCACCTTGCCTTCAAGAAGGCTGTAATAACAAAACAAGACCCTTCTGCAATAAAGACAGATGTTTTTTGAGCCAGCTAAAAGCTTAGAAGGTTTCTGTTGTCTGCAAAGGAGTAGTTCTCCCTCTCGCTGTATGAAATTTTGCATCACTCCCTTTCTCTCCATGGAGCGGGAGTTTTTCCAGAGGGTTAAAAGTTAGGCTACGCTTGCCTACTGACAAAGCTTTAGAGGGATTATGCTTTTCAGCAAAAGAAAAAGTTATTAACTGGATGACAAACCCAGCCATTCAAATGAAAGCATACTTCTCACCTTCCTTTATAAAATTCATCTGTTACAAGAAACAGTCAGAAACCAGTATGTCTGGTCTGTGAAAAGCTGTCAATTTTTATTTAAATTCCAAATTAGAACAGCAGTTGGCATTATGGAAAAAAAAGCTTACATTCATAAACAAATATATTACCAAGGGTCAAATGCTTTCACAGAAATGTGTATTTCCTTCAGTATTCCCTCTCCTTCAGAGAGCTTATTATGGGAAGATGCCTTCCATGTGTGCTGTTACAATTAAGCATATAGTTAGAGGCAGCAGCAGGTGTTCTGCAAGAAGGCTGCCAACTACAAAGCAGAAGTTGGGATGCTCTGCCTAAACTGATCTTCATCTACAGCCTTCAGCCGCAACTTAACAATATTTGATTTTCACCTTGTGAAGTTAGTTTAAATCAATTCCTGGTCAAGTGTTTTTCTTTGAAATGCCTTAAAAATCACCTTGAAGTATTAGAAGAGAAAGCATTTCTGGAGGAAAGAGAACATTTTTGGAGGTATCAACTTCCCATCTCATGCTTCAGAGCAAAATGTTGACAGTCCTTTTAATGTGGAAGAAATGATCCATTATGATTGCTGATTACTATGGAAACAAGTTTTTGCTGTGAACAAGACTAAAGAATCACATAATAGTTGAGGTTGGAAGGGGAAGGGACCTCTGGAGGTCATCTTGCCCAACCCATCTGCTCAAGCAGGACCACCTAGAGCGGGTTGCCTAGGACAATGTCCCGATAGCTTGTGAGTATCTCTAGGGTGGGAAAATCCACAATCTCCCCAGGACATTCTGGTGTTCAAGAAGGAACCCTCCTATGTTTCAGTTTGCGCTCATTGCCTCTCATCCTCAATACCACAGCCAGGGTTGTCTCAACTGAGGGCAATACAATTTCATTTTCCTCCAAATTTCAGCTGTTTTGGCCACTTCTCAAGACAGCATGTAACCCAAAAATGAGGATGCAAAGACATAGTATACTGTCCACTTCCTTTAGGGTGAGAATATATTGAGGCAGCAGAAAATGAAACTATTCCAAAACCACAGTGCTGCCTGCCTATTTGGAGAATAAGGAAGAAAATGCAGCAGTTCTTTCTTTCAATACACATTTACAACATTCTCAGTATATAGTCACATCGAAATATAAACCAGCATTTTCATCTTCAGTAGGAGATAAGCATACCAGAGGAAAATAAATGCAGGGTCAAAGAACAGTTCCCCAACTACACATTCAAACAATCAAAAGACGTGAATTTACAAAACACGTTTCTAATTTCTGCTCAATTTAACCTTAGCAAAGTTCAGTGCAAGAACTAGTAATAACTATGCCTCAATTCTTTTTTTTTTCTTCTAAAAACAAAAGCATAATTTCAGAGAAACTTGCTGACCTTACTGGGTTGTAGTAAAAGTTCTGAATCCACAATTTTAAGCATGTAGAATCTATTAATTTTGGCGTATGTGACAGAAATAGGAGGCATTACAAGCCTGAAGAACAATTGTTCATTAGAACTTGGAAACCTTATAAAATTCTTCCACAAAATGTTCCCTTTTTCCCAGCCTGCTGATTTCTGTTAAGTTTTAAGAGCACCACAGTTACTAAGTGGAGGACCCTATAAAACTGACTGCAAAATAAACTGAGATATAATGCCAAAGACAGCATCAATATAAACAAAGAATTTACATATCCAAATGCTTTTCCTGCAGAGATAAAACCCATGGCACAATTTATTTGTAATTCAGGAAATTTGCTAAAACACTGCTCATTATCTATGTTCGTGTCTGAAAAAAGTATAATTCAATATAGTGATCCAATATAAGGACTAACAACTACTGGAAACAAGCAAATTTAAGTTCTCTGGATTAAAAATGGTTCTCGTCCAAAAAATAATTATATATATTTATGGGCTCCTGCAAAGGTTTTGTTTCTCATGAGCTTAAAAGTCCCGTTAATTCAACCGGAAAACCTGAAGATACCACGGTCTAAGAAGAATAAAAAGTAAGTGTGAACACTGGTCAGAGAAAGGGAGTCAAGTGCTATTTCTTGCACATACTGTTCGCTAGTTCAGACTGACGAAACCTTGTTGTGAGGTCACGCATGAGTGACAGAGACCTCAATCTGGCCTTCATTATTTATTACTAGGCAAAGCGAAGAAAGAATTCAAAGATATTTTGAGTTCAGGTGAATTTTGCTTGCAGTCAGGGAAGTCTTTGTACCCTCCAAATGACGACATTTGATAAGGAAATGAAGAAACACAGAGAACCCAATTGTACAACTTTTCCAGAATTAGTATGCTTTCTGAATCACTCCCTACAAAAAATTGTACAATGAATGAAGTTAATTATCAAGGTAGAGGGACAAGCACCTGTATATATAACAGGATATTTGCCTGGT
Organism: Himantopus leucocephalus; assembly: GCA_003993805.1. NCBI lineage: Eukaryota > Metazoa > Chordata > Aves > Charadriiformes > Recurvirostridae > Himantopus > Himantopus leucocephalus. The sequence continues at coordinate 62,394,864 of RSEF01000002.1, forward strand.
TTTCAGTGCAGTATACCCATGACAGACATGAAGCTACATGAAGTCTACTATTTGAGGCTAGGCTAGCTGAGGGTAACATAGCTTACTACATTCACTAGGAGGCTTTAACAGCTCACCTACAAAGAGGGTGCCAGAGCAAGGCTTGAAAGGTTAGAGGAGAGTAAGTTGGTAGCAGCAACACATCCATGACACGCTCCAGTTACACATGAATATCCTGTCTTTCACCAGCCTTCAGGGAATGAGGTGTGAAGGTTACAAGACAGCCGAATTTGTCAAGGAAGTAGATGCAGAGCAGCAAGAGTCACAGGCATAAACCAGGTTATGACTCAAACCTGGCAGACAGCACAGAGACTTGCAGCAAGAATGATCAGGACATGAAGAGATCATAAAACACCCAGTATATTTCAGCTTAGACAGAGGTAACTAAGGGGCAGTACACTTAAGCCTAAAAACATTTGTGTGATGAAAATAAGTGGAAAACAATTACTCACTATGTCTCTCAGGACAACTATCAGCATTGTCAAGTTCTATAGTTGAGTCATAATTTTACTACGCAATCCCTCTCAGCTGTGGAACTTTTTGCCATAGGATGCTGCAGACAGCTGTGGACCCAAAGTCATTATAGACCATAAGATCAGCATCCATTACTAGTTGCCAAAAGCTGGAAGCACAGACCAAAAAAGGATCCTTCACTGCTGCTTTTGCTCCTAAGCTTCTCCTGAAGCATTAACTAGTTGCTACTCATTGAAATGAAAGATTAAGGAAGAGGGATCACGGTATTTTGCTCCTGCACAGACACAGCCAGCACATGCCAACTGGAAAGCAACAACTTCCTAAATTCTACTTTAAACACTAGAGTCAAAGTCAATCCCAAAGTCAAACTACTTCTCTTCCTACGATGGTTTGGCCACTTCGGCACTCTTGAGAAAAGGCATGACACTTTTGCAGCCAGGCTGATCTGCTTCTGCGTACAATACCCACCAGAATCAACAGTGAACTTGTTACCTGAACACTCATGAAAGCCAGGATTGTTATCAAGGAAGAAGGAACAAGAACTTCAACTGATGTCCTAGGCCAGCTGGACCATCCTCTGCAATCCGCTTAATATAGCGTTGCTATTACAAATTACTATTGTAGCAGAGGAGATGGAGTTACTTAGAGGTGCTACAGAGAAATGAGACAGCCTACAGCCCATTTATGAAAATGCAGAACCTGCTGTTCTTGCTTCCTAACAGGTGAAATAACGTCATAGATCAAACTAAGAAGAACTGAGAATATACCCACGGAATTTTAGTAAGTAAGGCCTCCAGAAAGTACCCTGCCGAACTTACTCACCAGATGCTGTAAGGCAATTTCTTTTTTCATTATCTTTGATGGCTACCAGAAGAGATCATAAAATACCTTTAAAAAGGCATGGGGGGAACTAGACCAGACATTACAAAGATGTGTTCCTGGCCTGGAGACAGCCTTCCAATGGAACAGCAAATTAAGTCTCCTTGTGCACAAACCCTCATCTTTCATAGGGCAGCAACTGTAGCCTGCGCTTTTCTCCAACCATTGCCTCACCTGGTTTACTCAAAATATTAACTCTATACAGTGCCAACCCCAGAACAGTTCTGTTACCACTGGAAATCCTAAGTCATTCACAAGTTAATGCTCCATTTTTATTTCTCTCTGATTCCCAGTATGAAGACTGAGAAATGAGACCAGTTGCATCAGGTTTTCTCTGTTTCTGCTTGTTTGTTACCATAGAAATATTCAGATGCTTAGTCATTAAATCAGCTTTAAGCAGAAGGCTGAAGTACTTGGACTGCCTTGTTTCAGAAGCACAAAGACAGAATTATGGACTATATTTTTTTTTTATTTTTTAAAAGATCATTCTAAAGATGTTTCTGTGCATGGTAAAGCCAGGTGCACTATCTGGATTCCAGTAAACAAAGCAGACTGTCAGGTATGTTACTTCCATAGTAGTTCTGCTCTGTACCTGTGACAAACTATTTGTAACTGGACAGCCTACATTCCTCTACACTCTGCACATTTAATAGGCACTCTTAAGGCACATGGGAAATTCTGTGTTTTCTAAACATTTTTCACACCTGCTAATTTAAAAGCTGATCAGCTGCCAAGCAAGTTGAGGCCAAATAATAGACCTGTGTCCCATTTATTCCTCCATGGGGGTAGTGGGGAGAAGTAAGTAAGTGCATGTGTGTCCAAGCATAAGTACTGTGTATAGGAGACTAACACATCAACCTCTATATTTTCTAGCAAGGTTCCGACAGATTTTCTGGTTTGTCTGTTCCCAAGGGGATGCAATGTTAGATGCATGACTTTTTGAAAAATAACTGAAAGCTTCTAGCACTTAACTTCATTCAGAAGTTATCTTCACACATAACACAGTCCCGGCTCACGAGGTCTGCCAGCAAGGGAGGGACAGAAAATGGATAAAACAGAACGAAGAGTAAGGATCCTGTTTAACCTGATACTAGCATGGTCACTAAACTCAAATCTTTCAGAACAGAACCTTCTGATTTGACAAAAACAAAATGGAGGGAGGACATGGTGTTCATGTGGCCACAGTAAGAAAATCAAATATGAACAATCTTATGTCCCGCTAAAGTCAGCAATACCCTTTAAACAATTGTCTAAAGTATTAGCTCACTGTTTTCACCTTTTACAGAGAAAAAAGAAAAAGGTATCTCAGCTGAGAGTAAGCAGAAGCTTTTGAAAATACTGTAAATGTTTTCAAATCCCAGCTGAATCTTTTAACAACTCTAAAGCAGAATCACATTACAAATGGGAAGTGAACTTCAGGAAATGGTTGTATTACTGTAGCTTGGCACAACATTAATTTCAACCTCTCTGTATATTATGACAGTGTGAAAACAGTCACTTTTTCTCCTGCACTCCTAACTCAGTTACATACGACGCACAGCGTAGAGAAGGATCATTCACCATTTTATTTTTGCCTCATGTTTCAAAGCACAAGTTGATGCTGCACTCAGTGCAAGCTGCTTGCTTCCCAACTTTGACAGTACTGTTTTCATTGATCTCAGCTGCAGTTAGCAATTGAACATCCAGAAGCAGCTGGGATCTGCAATGACCAGCTAACAGAACTGAAGAATAAAAGAAAGTAAAACCTTTGTACCTGCTGGGTAGCTAGTTCTGTTCCTAAACTCAACTTTGGAAAGAGAATCTTACATAATGGCTACAGGAACGTCTTGTCCTACCGAAACCTGTGCATCTTTCTGACCATAACCATCTGCAGGACCAGGTGGTATGAATGAATGAATGAATGAAAGAGTTCCTTCAACCCAGAAAATAAAAAAAATAATGCTGCTTCACTAGTTTTTATGCAGTCAAACTTACAAGCTGTATGGACCATGCGCCCTGTGGACAGCAAGCAAGTCAGCAGCAAAGAATCTGTACAGACACATGTGAGCATGTGTCAAACTTTCCCTTGGAAAGGGAAAAATTCTCATACTAACCCTCCAACACACTACCACTTTGAACAGGTGAGAGGCTACAGATTCTTAATGAAATAGTTGTACTAACAAGGACGGAAAGGCAGTGCAGGATGTTTTTCTTAAGAGGTTCGTGCAACGTACCTGTGGAGTTTGAAAGCTTTCAAAGTAATCAGGAAGTGACCCTCTACTTTCAAACTCTGCAAGTAACTCTCTCATAAGATCTGTCAACATATCAGCATAGAGATTGGGGGGAAAAGATTATGTACCATACAAGAATGAAATACAAACAGTCCACTGCTTTGTATGAAAGACCAAAAATGAAGCTTTAGCAGTCTAAAAATGTTTTGGAGCTATCAGAATATTCCTGCTACCCCACAATAGTTAAAAAACTGCTCTGATAAATTAAAAAACTCAGAATGAAAACTGTACATGGAATAAAATGGGCAAGGCACAGGAAAAAAGCTGCAATATTATAGTCAAATTTGACATAAATCTTAAAAGAAACTACAGACTATATGCAGAAGATCCAGTATATAACATTGTAGTCATGAACTTTGTATGTCAAGAACCCAGATATTTTGCATCTTAGTATCCTGAAGCACTTCAAAGGTTAGGCACCATCATGTATTACAGCCTCTGTTTTAACTGACAACTGTTTTATGACTGCAAGGGAAAAGTCACAAGAACAGCTCCCCAAAGCATGATGTTCAAGAAATACTGACTACCCCAAACCGCTGCAGTTGGTGTAGATTTCCTTCAATGGTGAATAAATTATAACTTAAAAATAAATTAAATAATTAAAAGGTAAATAAATTCTTAAGCAATATTCACAGAGGACAGAAAACAGGCATACAAAAAAGACCTACTAGTATGCACAATTTAGAAAAACAAATAGTAGTTTAAGGAAAAGCATAATTAACAAAGCATGTAGCTGCTTCTTTAAGCGGTAATTAGGAATTCTAAAATGAAACTACACTAGGTACTTCCAGTTCATTTTCTGCGAATGTGTAACAGGAGTTTAACTACACCCCTGGAATTGACTAACAATGGTTAACTGAGAAGGAAGAAGCATGTTTTGAAATGAGAAATTTCAGATGGGCCCTTTTACTATTCTTCTTTCAGCTTGTCTTTGAACTTCCCTGTTTCTGTTCTTACAGTCTCTTTCTGAATTCTCCAGCAAAAAGCTGTTCCTAAATTCTTTAGAGTTTCTTCAGCAGTGGTAGTCACCACAAAGAACAAATGCTTTTGTCATGACAATACCTTCTGCAAAGTTTCATCTCATTATACGGCAACTTCTGGCCCTGTTGTCCAGACTCAGGTAACACATTTCAATACACAATGCTTAGAACAATGTTTGAAACTTCATTCCCTGAAGAACTTCGCAGTCTCACTAAAAATCACAGTTTGAGTTCTCATACAAGGGAAAGAGAATGCAAAACGTCACACTGTTTTGTGAGGACACACAATGTGTTTCATACTGAGGCTCTTGAGCTTCCAATCCAAGACAAGCATACCTAGTTTAGAGAAAGCACAGCACACAATCCACCAAAACCCTCACACAGTCTGACTGCTATAGCATTGCCTTCATGGAGCTATATTTTCAGTGAAGTAGTCCAAGAGTTGTCATTACAGTTGGACATTTTAAAGGCAGCAAAATCCATAAAATTGTACACGAATCAACAAAGCCAGAAGAAAAGGGTCAAGGCACTTCGTGTACTGGGGACTAGTTCCACTCTTACAATACAGAGGGCCAGCTGTACTGGTGGTACCACATCACTTACCACCCCTAAACTGTCATCATCATCATCACTATCAGGCAGGCTCTGCAATCATGACAGNAGATCATCAAGTCCAGCCGCTATCTAACTCTACCAGGCCCACTTCTAAATCATGTCCCTGAGCACCATATCTAGACAGCTTTTAAATACATTCAAGGATGGTGATTCAACCACTTCCCTTGGCAGCCTGTTCCAGTCTTTGATAACCCTTTCAGTGTAGAAGTTTTTCCTAATGTCTAACCTAAACCTCCCCTCGTGCAACTTGACACTATTTCCTCTTGCCCTACTGGTTGTAACTTGCGAAAAGAGACCAACACCCACCTCTCTACAACCTCCTTTCAGACGATGTAGAGAGCACTAAGGTCTCCCCTAAGCCTCCTTTTCTTCAGACTAAGCAACCCCAAGTCCCTCAGCT
>RSEF01000002.1:62400530-62413589 GCA_003993805.1 Himantopus leucocephalus
ACATGAGCTGGCAATGTGTGCTCATAGCCCAGAAAGCCAACAGTATCCTGAGCCATATAAAAAGAAGCATGGCCAGTCAGTCGAGGGAGGTGGTTCTGCTCCTCTACTCTGCTCTCACAAGACCCCACCTGGAGTACTGCATCCAGCTCTGGAGCCCCCAACATAGGAAAGACGTGGACATGTTGGAGCAGGTCCAGAGGAAGGCCTCAAAGATGGTAAGAGGGTTGGAACACCTCTCCTATGAGGAAATGCTGAGAGAGTTGGGGTTGTTCAGCCTGGAGAAGAGAAGGCTCCACGGAGACCTTACTGTGGCCTTTCAGTACTTAAAGGGGGTTATGGGAAAGATGGGGACAGACTTTTTAGTGGGGCCTGTAGTGATAGGACAAGGGGTAATGGTTTTAAACTAAAAGAGGGTAGATTCAGATTAGACAGAAGGAAGAAAAATTTTCATGAGGGTGGTGAAACACTGGACCAGGTTGCCCACAGAGGCTGTAGATGCCTCATCCACGGAAATCTTCAAGGTCAGGTTGGACAGGGCTCTGAGCAACCTGATCGAGTTGAAAATGTCCCTGCTTATTGCAGTGGCGTTGGTTTAAAGGTCCCTTCCAACCCAAACTATTCTATGATTCTTCCTCTGACCACTAGTTTTACTTCCAGTAAGACACACACACTCAAAGGGAGCAACAGATATACCTAGAAACCTAAGTGACTAAATCACCCTAGGATAACAAAGGTATTCACACACACTCAGTTGACAGACACAGAAAACTATAATGGATTTTTGTCTAGAGAGCTACCTGGAGGAAGGGCAAGAAACCTAGAAGTGTACTGAATACCTACTTCCAGGCAACTGAATTCCACTCTAAGTTTGAAAACAGGTATAAAGTACAAGCAAATCGGTACCAAAACCTGCTTTCCAACTGCCTTAAGACGTAATCTTAGTTAAGGTAAATTTCACTTCAGTAACGAGAAAGTATTCAAAGCATAAAGAAAGACCCCAACCAAAACCTACGATATCACAGTTAACCACAAGTTACCCAATCAACGGGTTTCATGTCTACATGTTAAAAACCAAAATATTAATTAGACCTTTACGTGTATTAGAAAGGGTAAAAACAAAGCAAAACATTGTACAGCTACTGCCTACCCTGTTCCTGAAATCCAGACTCTCCTGAGTGCTGGTTTGACCTTGGAGAAACTCTAATTTCAGATGAACACATCAGCAACAAATAGATCCTTTATCCCTGTTCCCCATGACCTCTCATAAAACATGTCTTTACACATCATTTTCTTCTTCAATCCAAGTATTGCCATCTTCAACCCTTTTAAAGTCATGTGATTGACACGTGGCACCACTGTTCTGTTTAATGAACTGGAAATATTCTGGCTGAAAGTTGCATATCCAAGTAACCAATGAGCTGGTAACACACAGAGGCAAATATGAAAAGAGGAAAGCGTATTTGCTTCAAACAAAAAATTTCAGGGCATTAAAATGAAATGCATTGTAAAGTTCAACCCTCCAAGAAAGATCTTAACTTCAACAAGCAAAGACCGTTACCAAATATTCTATTTGTTCATACTCTGCAGCTATGCTGTGAGAGAACACCTGTTTTTAAAAAAAAGAATGACACCACCTGTTCAATTTATTACATGGAATAAATATTAATCGCCTTGAGCATGTGGTTTCTCAAGATTAAAGACATAAGCGCTATAATTCTCTGGTTACATTATTAAGATTCAAGTCACCCAGCTCCTTATGGCTACAGATAACATCTTATCAGTTAATCAAAGACAAACAAGAACAGATAACTGGATGTCAAAATCACTAATCTTACCTGACAGGCAGATATATGTTAAATATTCACCCTGACCCCCAGTAGCTAGGAAAGGAATCTTTTTTTTTGTCCTCCTTTTCACTTGGACGGCTCCCAGCATCCTTTCATCATGCGGGGCAAAAATTTCTTTGCTGATTGCAGATTTGGCATTCATTGTAGATCACAGATATAGCAGACTGCTGGTCTCTAAAAATAAAATCATAAATAAATACAAAATATTAGAAACTCCTAAGTTATATGAAAGTCCAGCTAACTTACATGGGCATTAACAGCTCTGACCTTCAAATAAAGTTTTTAGTGATTCACAGAATTCAGAAGATGCACTTAGAGGCAGAATTTTCAAAGTACCTAAGAGTCTTCACTTAAGTTGTTCCCCACGCTTCTTAAATTCTCTGAAACTAGCTTAGATTATTTTGGGCAGAAGCTAGCCACACTTCAGTATGATGCAAAATCTTCTCAGAGAGACACCCTGTAACTTCACGCTTCATAAAAGCTTCATTAGTTCCCTCTCTGGTAACTGGAGGGAAGCTCATCTGTCCTACGTAGGGAAAGCACTCCAAGGGCATGGGGAAGGAACACTGTGGTTGAGTTCATCAGTGTCCTCTCTAAGCTTGGTTGTGCTGGCAGACAAGTCATATTCACAGAAGGTACAGAAAGCTTCAGACTCAGCAAGACTGTTCCTTCAGGAGCACTGCTCTCGGTGACAGTACTTGACTAAGCAGCTCCTGCACCTCTTGCAGCTTTAGCACCTCATCCCCTCAACTCCTCTGTAATTACCAACTGGGCAACTGCGCAGAAATAGTGAGTGTCAGAGAAACCATCGTCAGTCACGCACACAAAACCACACCTCCTCTTTTCTGCTAAGTAATTTTGACCCAGGTCAGTTCCTCAATGTATTTTGTAAGAAAACAGCAGTCAACTNGGGGGGGGGGGGGGGGGGGGGGGGGGGGGGGAATGTAGAGAACAGGGAGGGAGAAGGAAGGAAGCTGTTTATTCAAGCTCGTCCAGCAACATAAAGGTCAATTTGACCACAGCTTACAGAGGAACCTACCTAAAGAGAGTGAACTTAGTTATAGGGGGGATATTCTCTAGCAGCACCACAGTTATAACTCCAATTAGTTCTGCACTGAAATCTGTTAATAAGTATATAGGTCCCACCAACAGAGACTGCCAAATGCCCCTTTTAATAGTTCAAATACAATGACACCCCAATACATATACATTAAATTCCACATCTCCATATTATTAAGACTTCCAAGCCCACAGACCTTTTTTGACACCCTTAGCTTTCTTAGTATGAGCAAGATCATCTTCAGGTCTCAACTACTGAAGCCAGAAATTCTGCCTGTGGTTTCATTTGATATTTGCCACAATTTAACTATTAGAAAACATAGATAAATTCCAGCCAAATTAGATTATGAAGCCAAAAGAGTCATGGATCCAGTATTTTTAGTGTGCATACTATCAGCAAAGTAATTGTCTTAACACTTTCAGTCTCAAAATTTTGTTGGCACTTATGTGTAATATTCCCTTATCTTAAAAAAAAAAAAAAAAAGCTGTTTTCATGGAGGTGTGAGAGAGCACAAAATTCACAACCTATTTATTTTCGTATGCGAATAGAATTCTTTGCCAAAATAATCTGACAAGTTTTAGCATTAAGTTATTTTACACGCACCTTTACAAAAATCAACTGCATTTAAAAAATGGCCCCATGAAAGGAAAAATCCAGAACAATTTCAGAAGAAGAAACAATGTGCAGCACCTGAAAAGATGTGATTTCATAATTCTTGTAATGTAAGTTACCTACCCTTTAACAACAAATATACCAACTTGAAAAAAGAATCAACAGAATAAATTTACCTGCTAGTTACTTAGAAAAGGTTGTTTTCACATTCATGTTCATTGTACTACAATTTTCTCCTCTTCTGTGTTATGAAAATATTTGTAGTACATTTTATACCAGCATGAGAGCTGCTGGCAGTTTATGACTAGGGCTTTTTCGGGGGTTTTTTGTGTTGTTTTGGGGGTTTTTTTGTGTGTTTTGCTGTTGTTTTTTTTTTTTNTTTTTTTTTTTTTTTTTAATTCAAGGCCACTGTCAATGACTATGGGTTTAATAACACAGATCTCCTTCTGACAGATAAAGATTGATAATCTTTGCAAAAATAACTTCAGTCTCAAGCATTCACATGGTTAAAGAATTTTCAATAAATAGCCTATTGGGAAAACACACAAACGCTGTCAGGTAAAAATATACTCAAGTCACAGCCAATGGAAAAAGCGTTCTCCAGCTTGCAACGATCTGATGCTGCTAATTCTGCAACTGAGTTGCTGAATAGATATTCTCAGGCCTTTTTTTTTGTTGTTTGTTTTTGAAGTTCACACACTGCAAAATGAAGTGTGATTTCAAAGACTTACTCAGTGATGTAAAGGTTTCCTGGATTAATAAAGGATATAAGTTTTCCCCAACTACAATTGATTGTAGCAGAAAATGTTATTAGTTTGTAGCTTGAAAACTTTCATATAGTACTTCAAGATTTACTTTAAGGATATTACAAGCAATAGGTCTCACAGTATACAGCTGCATTTGATAAGACTGCTGAACAGGAGGCAAGCCAAACAAACAAGAGACACTATTCAAATCCTATTACAAATCATTTTGCTTCACATGTGCACTGCAACTTACAGCATGAAACTAGAATGACTACCACATAGACAATAACCCAAAATAAATGCAAAACCTAGGAGATTTAATTAACATACCACTCCATGTATACACACATCTATCTCTTAATGCAAGTGCTATTATGCACAAACAACATACAAATCCATCTTTAAATAAAGCCTAGCTCAAGACAATATTCCAAGACAGATTAAATCTCCTGTTTCACTAGGGACACAGAAGATATGATATAGAACAAGCAAATATTGCAGTTTATTGCTGCAGACTGTTATTTGCTTTGTGATTAAGCTGGTTGTGTAGACATCAACCAGAAGTTACACACAGACAAATGCTGTAGACACCAGATGTTGTAACTGGAACCTCCCACTAAAGCATGCCCTCACTGCCTAGGAGGTTGTGATCCTTCTGTTCCCCATACTTGGTTTACAACAGGCTCAGATGCCAGAATTAACCATTTAATCTAATGCAGTGTTACTTGATAGGATTACTCAATCTGACATGGAAACCAATGCTGGCACAAACTACATAAGTCTACTTATTTAAAAAAGAAAGAATAACTAACTGTGCCTGTGTGCAAAAAGACTTCTGAGATTGAGCTGACAGTATAGTTTGGATGAAGTTTTCATAGGTCAAAAAAAAAAATCTGCAGCTGCAGGTTTAAATAAACTACCTTCTCCATATTTACTGGTGGATCTATGGGAGTTGGACTCGATGTTCCTTATAGGTCCCTTTCAAATTGAGATATTCTATGATAAGACTTTAATATAACCTTTGCTTAAGTGAAACATTCCAGCACTCTTCTTTCTCAAAAGCGAGCATAACGGAATCTTACTAGTCTCACTAAAAATATCAAAGACTTGCTCAAGGAACACGAATTAAGTCTCAGTCTTTCCCATTCTCCAACATCTTTTTTCCCCATCTCCAACACATCTTTCCATCTTACAAAAAAAAAAAAAAAATGCTGGCGGTACATGCAAAACTTCATGTAGTACATGCACATTTCTTTACACAGTAATGTTGTTCTTGGCACACATTTCAGGACAAATTCAAACCATCAGCAATTTCCATTCATGGCCCACATGGATTCACATGCTTTGGAATGCAGTTTTCCCCATGCTTGAATATAAAATCCCTTAAAAGTTGAAACTTTTACTGGAGGATCTCTGAGACAGTGCATTACTGTTCACAACATTTACCCCTCTGTGGCAAGAGGGATTTAAATGTTCCAGTAAATGTAAGAGTCTTTAAAGAGAGCCCACATTTCCTGCCTCACGTGTTTTCTTTGTTCCATGCACTTAATTCCGCTCAAATTATTATAATGATGCTTTTGGCTGAATGATGATAATTCCATTTTCCTCCCGCAGGTTTTCACTCCAGCCATCACAGTGTTATGGAAGAGGATGTCAACATTTACACTGTGCCCCCAGCGCTCAAGAGAAATGCCCAAGAGTGAGGATTCCTGTGCAGATTTGACCTAGTGCCTGTAACACACTGCCCATTTGCATCTCCTCAGATTTTTCTCTGCTGCAATTCTTCTCCACGATATTTCTGTCACTAAAACCTCCTCCTAGGAACAGCTGACCATTCCTCTATATGTGCGTAAGGGGACAGGGATTAAAGGTAATTTCTAAGAAAATATATTAAATAAACCCCAGATACTTAAGCTGATACCTTCACAGATCCCACACATTCAGTTAGAAAAAACTTGGACCGTTTTCTGGTCAGCCAGAATCTCAGACTGTTTTTGGGCAGACAGCCAGCAAGCGGCTGACTTATCTTTACATCCAGATGTTTTATAGAACCATGCAAGTAAGTGGAAAAAAAGGAGATTTACAGTATCTTTGTTGAGGTATTGGTACACAGAAGGAACTGGGGAAACTAATCCTCAGCGTGCAGAACTTAAATAGTAGTAAATTAGCAAGGAGAAATGAAGTTAGAAGCAAGAGAAGGAAGAGCAAGTAATGTTTTCCAAAAAAAAGAAAAAATGTTCAGTATGTTAAGTCTCATTGTTTCCAAGGATCTTTAGTTTAATCACAAACAGGGATGGGCTCACAGGACAGGCTAACTACTGAAATGCTGCCTGCAGTGTGAAATCATCTGAGCAACCAACTGTCACTGGGCCACACTGGTAGATCTAGCAAGAACTGCTTTTAATAAAGCCACCATTCTGACAGAGGACATCTACTTTAGGAAATCCTTGTAAGACACCATTATTAAAAGCCCAGCTTCTGCTATAGTGGTAATTGTCTGGTATTTACTTGCTGGAAGTGTTGAGACTACATATTTCATCATTAGCATTCATCAAAATTCTGTATTTGTTGTCGTCTCAAACAAATAGCTAGTACAACTTTGGAGAAGCACAAAATCATTGCTAAACCAAGGCAAATAATTTATAAATCCTTAAAAAGCTAAATATTAGAAAATACAATTTCTGAAGTTGGTTTGCAATACATGTGTTAAGCTTAACTCTATCCTAAAGGAATAACACTAAGTTTAATTAGCTCTGCAAACAAGGCTTAAATCAGTAGACCAACCTTACTCTAAAACAGTCAGGGTAAAATCTTCAAAAGGCTTGACCATAACAAGATCAGAATATCTTCTGCCATCCTTCTATTTGCAAAATTTAACTTTGCTTGATAGATTTTTTCTGGCCTGTACAGTGGTTGCCACCATTGTCCTAATTTAAATAAAAATCTATTACATCTACTAACATGAGTTCACGACTTTTAAAAGTATTTGGGTGGGGACGGGGAATCACTCTCCAGAACTATTTGTAGGCAGTCACATTTCCAAATCATTCTTTCAAATAAGCTTCCAGTGACAACTGGTTCATTTGAATAAAATATTAATTCTAAAATACGAAAATTATGAAACTGCAAACTGTATTTGTGGCAATTTAAAATAGAAATGTGTTTTTACTTACATATGTAACTACAAACTAAACTGTCTGCCCAAAGAAGCTGAACTGGACATAAGCAGACTTCAGACAGCACTGGCTCCTAAATCTGAAACTTTAGCCTTTCTTGCGGTGAGGTGACTTTTTTCTTTCTACTGTATATTGCAGGTCAAACAATTTTTTCTTGTTCTGACAAGAACATAGCAATTCCAGATCTAGCAGCTAATGTCCTACTAAACAGTATGGTGGGTCCCAGCTACACTTTGCTCACAAGAAGATGTTAATTCTGAAGTGAACCTACAGTACTGCAAGCTGGAAAAATCCCGCTCAAATATAAGACCTACAACATTTCTGTACTGCAATTCTGTGTGCGAACAGCTGCAGACACTTAGTAGGCTACTTTAAACCGGTATGTAAGAAAACAACCATACATTCAGGAACTGCAGCAAATTAAAAAGTATTGCTGCTTATTTTTTGTTAGCATTTTGGATCAAGACTGTACTCATATGAAGTTAATAAATAATAATGCAAGAATTGGTGGACAGTATGGACATACATTCTCTAAGCATCTTCTTAACAGCCAAGAGTAGCAGTGCTCCCTAAATGTGCTTTCCCCCGGACTCCGTATGAAAAGCTGGGTATCCTTCTGGGATGAGAAGATGCCCCAGGGAGGGAAAGGCACCTCAGTAGGTGGTGGTACAGCCCTGTCAGGGCCTCTCCAAGTGAAGAACAACAGCTGGAAAGAACCACTCATAGAGGTTCTGATTATAAAGGTCCCAAAATCTGAAAGACGCTATTGTTTGAGAACGTATGAATTTGAGAATAAGGATGGACAACACCCCATTAAGCAGCACCATCCAAACAATGAAACTGTTTACCAAAAGGCAACTGAGAACTACTTGGGAAGCCTGCTGCTGGAGTCATCTTTTTGAAAAAGGAACGTTTTGAATCTCACAAAGAGATTCACAGAGAAACTTAGGAACTGCCAGATGTTATAACAAAGCCCCAGAGAGACCACATTAGCATTTGTGGAAAGTTGTATTTATTACTTCAGGACACTAGGACATTCATAGCAGTGAGAACTACTACTTCCGCATAGCAAGAAAATCATAGCCTTAAGAGGTCAGCTTAATTCTTACGATCTTTTAGATATTTTTAGATGTTAAGTCCAGTTATTACATCTGCTCTTAGACTTTTATTTGCAAGCTGAACTATCAGTTTCTTCTATCATTCCTCACAGGTTTCTTGTTCCAGACACCTCTCCAGACTCTTTCCCATTGTCCTACATCTTTTTTTAAATGCAATCCTCAAATCTGGACTCGCAGCTTCATTTATGGCACCAGAGTCAACTGGAGTAATTACTTAGTTGGTCATTGGAACAGGCTCCCCAGTGAAGTGGTCATGGCACCAAGCCTGTTCAAGGAATGACTGGATGGCGCTCTTCATCATTTGGTTTAGTTTTAGGTAGTCCTGCGAGTTGGATTCAATGATCCTTAAGGGTCCCTTCCAACTCAAGATATTTTCTGACTCTATGATACTTTATAGACCTTACAGTGAACAGTCCTGCTTATACAGCTACTGTCATACATGGATCTTTTCCAACTGGTCAGCAAAAGACAAGAGTTCCAGTTCAACAACTACCATGTTCTTCAATCTTATTCTGAAAAGAAAGAAAGAAAGAAGGGGAAAAAAAAAAAAGGCATTTGACATCTGAGTAACTCATTATTCCCACTTAACAAGGGATTTTAGTACTTACTACTTTCAGGCTATTTCTCCAATACTGTATGATAATTTTAAATTCCAATCCTGTCTTTCAACACTTGCAGGTCTCTAGACTGTCACCGAAAGTCAGGATGTACACTCTGTGCCATCGCTTTAGTCAGTCAAAATTGTTTGAAACCTAACACAGCCTCTCTTCCCTTCTCCAATTAGAACTAGAAAGACACCAGCTCGTTTGAATACACTTCTACAGTCATTTTCGTGTTCCATCTTACACAACTGTCACGTAAACTTAATTTCCTTAGTTCACTCATGACTAATGTCACATGAGACACTATCAAAGGCACCATTAAAGTTGAGATATGTCTGCCAGTTCTAACTTATTCATATGGCCTAATACTTTATCACAGAAACAAATCAATTGGTTTGAATTTTTTTTTGCATTCTCTCTGTTTGTTCCATTGTTTGTCCAATATCTGGGCAAAGAAAAATCATTTAAAAAAAAGGAAATGAAAGAACCTTGGTGAGAAGGAGCAGCCCACATTCCCCAGGGAAAGGGGATCTGGTTTGAAGGATTGCAGTTTGGAGCATGCACAGTTTCTTCAGGCAGTTTGTGGTGTTTCACATTTAATTTATGCCCACCTCGTACATTTGTGCTGGCAGAAATGATTGATTTCCCTGTGCACTTCTCTTCCTTATGACAGCACAAGCGCTTATGTGGTAGTGCAGTGAACTAGACAAGTGAATTAATCCAGGTTTAATCCAGTTTAAATGAGGAAATATAATTATTAGTTTTGTTTTTACTCGGATCAGCTCCCTGACTCAGTTCACTACACAGCTGTGTGTCAGCACATGGGAAGGAAGAGCAGGGGTAAGATTAGGGCTGCCTTAGGCACCAGCAGTATTAGTTTACAAGGATCATGAAACTGCAGTTTAAAGACAGAACCTGAAATGTCAGGAGCTTTCATGAAATAGTGAAATTGGCTGACTGAAGAGATGGCACAGAGCCAACCTAGACAAGTTTTTTTTTTTTAAATCAAAACCTGTGACAAAGAACAAAACTGAATAAAAAGTGTTAAAACACAGAAGTTCATACGAAGCTTCTCCTTGATAAGAACAAACATGTCTTAAGATAGGAGTGCACTTCTCAGTATACTGACTCCATTATTTGTTGGTTTAAACAGAGGCATAGCAAAAAGACAGGTTGGAAGTTAGGCTCTGTTAGCATGCAGTGTGATTTCTGCACTAAATCAGAACTTGCTGCATATAGGAATACACAGAAATATTATGCAATGCTATTACTGCAGTATATCCTACATAACGAGAACACACTAAGTCACAGCAGCTACCCTGGCAAGATATCTCAGAGGAACCTGATTTTGCCTTATTAACATGAACAGTCACAGATGCTCAATAAGGACAAACTCTGCAAGTACTAAGTACTGATCACTGAAAAACCAGATGTTAAATGGATTCATAATTCAGTGTACAGGTTGCCAGAGAGATAGGATATTACTACAGCATTAGTTGGAAGTGTTTTAAAGAAAAAACAACAACCGTTTCAGCTAACAGCTAGCACATAGTACTCCTGCAACTGGCTTACTCCAACTAGTATACCTCAGTATGCTCTTAAATCATGTTTTCCAAATCCTCACAGTTCCATTTCCATTCCTCCTCACGTAACTGGTACAAACCGCAAATTTCTGCACATTACAGTCATCTATTAAATGGAATATTCCAAAAGAGAAGGAAGGAACAAAGTCAGGTCTCTCAGGCTGAAGATTTTCAGTTTTCTGAACTGCAACCTGCAACACCCACATCTGAAAAAAAAAAAAAGGGAAGTAAACTCTTTATCATTATGTTCCTTTATATTACTTTAATGCTGAGGAGGAGTACAAAAGCAGAATAATACAATGGTATAAGACATACCATCAAGGGATTAAAGCATTCTATTTCATTCATCCAGGATGGATCAACTTTCTCTGGTAAGTATAAATATTTTTTCCAATAATTCTAAATGCCTGAGCAAAATCACTTACTAGCAAAATGCATAATTCTTTTAAGAAAGGAATATATCAGGTTCTGGAGATGTCAGAATCTCTGTAAGGGCAGAGACACTTCTGTAAAGTATTACACCAACATTTTAGTTGAGGGAAAACAACTACTGTGTAAAAGTAGTAAACCATCTGTTGGCAGCATCCCAATATTTTCCACCAGTTAACAAAATACATTTTTCTTTCTGGCAAATAACACAAGCTGAACACATTTCTGACATGCTGCATACCTCTTCCCAGGAATCCTCTAACAGTTATAAGCAGCCCAATAAAGCTTGCAAAACTGCAGAGTCCCGTAAACTGAAGAAATTATGAAAACCTGGTCTGCTCCAGTGTTTTGTTCAAGGGATGCTATCATCACAGGTATTCTTAAAAATACCATCCATGGCTTTTATCCCTCCACTATGTTTGATTGCTTAGCTCTGCACTCCTGACAGAATTCACAAAAGAAAAAAAAAAAAGAAACCAAACAAACCAACACTGCAAACAGACCTTGTATGTTTGAAGACTTTTTTTTTTGTAAATGAATGACTAAACAACAATGTTGTTTAGTCTCACAGAAATGTGAGAAAAGCTAGAAGGGAAACTACTGGCTTTTTCCTCTCCCTTGATGCTATCATAGTAATTTGCAATCAGTGATCAGTGGTAGAAGTATTCTATTTTAACAACTAGAAAATTTCCATTAAACATGGAGGTGGTGGGGAGAAATTGTCTTGTCAAGTGGCAGCCTCTTGGGAACGAGATACTCTTCTTTTAAAGTAAATAAATGAATAAACAAAAAAACCCAACAACAAAAGCCAAAACAAAAGAAGATAGTGCTTCCCACTCTGCACTCCTTTCAGGGACCAAGTAGTGATTTCTTGAGTACGTGAAAGCTTTCATGAGGTTTACTAATCTAAAACTTACTGGTTTGTCCAGATTTAAATCTCTTACTGATCAGTGCAGTATTAATGAATGTATGGGATACCTGTAAAACACACAATAACATTTAACAGTTCTACACTAAATTCTAAGATCAACAGTAGCACAGTGAGGGATGAAAGAGGGAAACCTAGACAGCCAAAACAAACAAAACCCAGCCTTCTCTAGTTCTATTATGTGTTTTCACATTTTCCCAAAAGAGAGAGAGAGAGTGGAATACCTTTCTCTTAATGTTTTTGCTTCAAATAATTACATACATTTTGCACACTTGAACTGAGACAATACAACATGGACATATAAGAAGGTGGACCAAACAGTGGCACCTAAGCTTGTATAAGAAACACCCTACCCAAGGAGGGGGGATGGGACAGGACAATACAATACAAAAACGCTGCAACATTTCTTTCATAAATTTAGGAGTGATTCTGTGCTTCTTGCATACAGAACTTATATTTACAACGCTTAGGCATATACCCATTTCATGTGTCAAAGTAGGAGGGCTGTTTAAAAAAAACCCCAAAACGTACAATGTACACATTTCATTGCACTGATCCTGGAAGACACCAGCTCAACCAATGTATCAGATATCCTTTCAATCTTAATCTCACTTGCAACTTTACTGTGAATAATCTACGTTGCCTCTGAACAGTGGGCACAACAATGAACCCTGAAATAACATAATCTCTCAATATAACTTCATAGGCTCACACAAAGTCAATTATAGCACCAAAAGTACACTGAATTTAGAAATATACATTTTCAAATGGACTAAGAATTTCCGTCTCCCCCCTGTCATTCAGAAGTATAATAATTGACAACATCCACAGCAACAAATCCTCTGCAACGATTCTAAAAATCAGCTTAATAACATCCCACATATAGCGCTGAGCTTTAAACTTTGATATTACAAACAAAATGACATGTCCAACCTTCAAACAGTTTACTGCCAGAAAC
>RSEF01000002.1:62413854-62425659 GCA_003993805.1 Himantopus leucocephalus
AGGCGTATTGGGAAATCTTATGATTATGTGATCAAGTACTATACATATGTGAGAAAACCACTGCACTGGGCGCACACGACTGTGGTGGGGCGACCCCCCATGCTGCCCAGTGCTGAACAGACATACCCACTTTACAACCTTCTCAGTTGTGGAGTCTCATTCCGCACGTCAACACAGACCCCACTACTGGGATACTGGACCCCTCAGTAGTCCATTTCTGAGGTGTGAAATTCTTACCCCCTACTGTAAAGATCCTCAAGGACCGTGGCCAAAATACTTCAAAGTAACCTGTGAAGCTCTAGCTGACTTCAGCAGGTCCAGGTAACTTGGACTCCATAGGTCTGTAAGAACGTCAGCACTTCCCAGATGGACCCCAACACATAACCCTCACTCAGGGTCCTCACTATTATTAATACAGAACTGGACAGTCTCTCTTTCTTTACACTATTGTCGTACTTTTAAAAATGAAGGCTATTTGAGTTGACGGAGAAGATGAGTAATAAAAGAGCTCAAACAACTTAAAATTTTGTGGTTGCTGGGCACAGGCTGGGCTGAGAATGTTTTGAGGTTACGGCTCAGCTAAATTAATAGAGATTAAATGTACGTTTGTATTCCTCTAACGATATCCATGTTTCCTATCTAGCCAGCTGTTACCTGCTAGAGGTCACTTTTTCAAACAAGGGATCACATTTCAATATGGTTTCAATTTGGTAAATAACATATTTTAAATTATTAATCACCTAAGTGGAACTTTCTTCATTAAAGTAATCAAGGGATACCAAAGAAACTGCAGCACTGTCAGATGATAGCTAAGTCTGAGCGTCTCTCTTTGTATACACCCGATGACAGAGCATTCACCTCTGGTGACTTTCTCAGACAGCTAAAAGTAACTGGGAACTTCTGCTCACTTCTGCAGGCCTGTTTGGAGGCTCTCCCTAACCTCCTCCCTCCTGTGCTTTGTGAACATGACCTGCAAGACTTAGAGCTCCAGTTGTTCTCATATCACTTACAGTTTCATATAGGCAGAAAAGCCCTCTACATTTTGCCCAACTGAAATGCAGCATTCACGCCAACGTTATGCCTCATTTTGTTCCCCGACCTCTTCTACACAAGCATTTTTAGATGTAAAATGAACTGCGTCATGGCTCAAAAAGACAGCTACATGGTGCCTAACTGCCCCTGGAGAACGCTTTCCCTAAAATCAACACCAATACTACCTGCCTACTCACTTGCTCTTCAAAGTTGCCTGCCAGCTAGCTGCAGATAACCATGTTTGCTCTATGCCGAGGGAGGTGAGGAGGCTGTGTTTCAGTGGTTTTGCAGCCTGTGTATCCCTGCCCACCCACTCTCGTTCACCAGGCAAAGGGTGGCCTGTGCAAACAAAAACTGGAAACTGAATGGACAAGTACTGCCTACGATTCCCTCCTTGAGGCTCACCATGTGTCCTTCCTCCCCACCCAGGCACTGTGCTTCACTGGTGGGGTCAAGAATGGAGCCAGCATGAGAATTTACAGATATATTGCAAAATTCTAGGTATTTTTCCAACACTTTTGAAATTAAGCATGACAAGGAGGAAAGTCCTGGATAATGGATGAACAGGAAGAACCACATCATTAAGAAAAAAGTAGTGTAAGATTCAAGCTTGTTTTTGCAGTAGGTCAAGCCAGGGCGTGCGAACAGAGAACAACTGCTACCATAACTCAAATTCCAGCTTCTATTATTGCCCACATAAAACCCCAGCAACAGTACAAATCTCACAGAATGACCTGAAACACAAAGCTCCTTGCATGACCAGTGCCTCCGTGCGGTCTAATAAATGCAATAGATCCTCACCTTGCAAGCTTTTCAGGCACTGGAGAAGGCTCCCCTTTTCAAACATACAGCTTTTAAACATCGAAACATTTTTTGTTGTATTTGGTTGTTTGTTTTAAACCTTTTAAAGATACACTGTCAATCTTGACAGGGGTCACAACCCCCAGGGCTTCCACATTTCTGCTGACTGGTGTATTCAAAGATACAGACATACAATGCACCCTACCACAGAAGAAACACCAAAGGTGGGAGGAGTAACACCATACTCACAGAAGGCAACGAGGACAATCTGAGAAGTGAACAGAAGAAAGGAGGGAGAGCTATACTCAGGGCTATAGTCAGAAGCTGCATCTGTGCAAACCCACAGCAAGGCACGGAGCTGCTCAGTTGCTGCATGACCAGGGACGTATCTTGCGAAGACAGAAAGCCCAGTTTGGCTGAAGAACCATTTTCTGCACAGGGAAATGAGATCAGGTCAACCGACATGATCTAGGTTGTTTGTACAGGGCTGAAAATTCAAAGACATCAGTTATTCAGATGCAATGTGTCTTCAGTTCGCCAACTGCAGCAGAAATTGACAATGGCACTTTGGCAGGGAGGGACTCACCCTGTAGAAAGCACAGCAAATCCATCATTATCTGCCCAGTTTCCTGAAGAGGGACCTTGTCTGCTCAGTCAGACAGCATGCTGCTGGCTGACAGTCCACTCTTGTTTGCTAAATCACATTTTAAAGATTATGTAAGTCATTCATTGAGTCTGGCAAGATTAGATAAGATGACTCATGCTTAATAACCTGCTAACATGTATATGCTGAAATCATGCAGCAGCTGGCAAAAACACACTATAGCTTCAGTATGAATAACACTGGTATTTTAACTGCATTACAGATGGTGAAGCCTTAACCTTCCACAGCACTTTTCTGCAGTTCAGACCCTAGCAATATCTAATTCAGAGTGAAGCACATCTAGGTGCTGGAAATTCACTGAAACTATCTGCACCCTAAATTAAGAATCCAATTTTATGGCTTGTTTAGGTTTTATGACCTCATTTACAAAATGTGGCTGTAGTGACTAATGTGTACAGAATATGTGCTATACCAGAAAGCATTACTGTTGCAAAACCATTCCTTGAGATCTGTTAATGCATTAACTGGAACATCATTTGATTTGGCAAAGCAAATATTTTCTGTTTCCAGAACCAGGGGTCTGCCATAGGCGATTTACTTGGTGACTAAAGGGTAATGAAAAATAGCAACCTCTGAAGAGCATCACTCTTTCATGTTCTGGGATGGGACTTGGCTTAGCTAGTTTCATGCAGACAAAATTCTTCCTGATTTTACACCCAACAGTAGGAACAGGCCCTTTGTTATGACCCAGAGAAGAAGCACTGACACCAGGCAAATCCCAGGAACAAAAGCAGTTGGTAGCTGGGGCCACCATGAACCCTTTCCTTTACACCACGCAGAGAATGAACAGACACCAGTGTGGAGCAAAGACTCGGCTACGTCAACTACCTCTCCTCCTTTCCCTTCTTGTGCATGAGGGTGTTGCAATGGAGTTTTGATTAGGGCCTCGTGGGAGGTTCTTCAGGAAAAATGGGGAAATCTGTGATGTGGCTCCCCCAGAAAGGAGGCAGCAGAGGTGAGGATACAGTGAAGGAGCCGAATGCAAAAAAAAATGGGATGAAGCAGAGGTGTGCAGTGGGAAGAGGGTGTCCTCCAGCAGTGTCTGCAAACTGGAACAGACATTTGGTGGACCTACAGCTCAGGGAGGGTGATGGGTGCATTTTACTGTAAAGAAGGCAAGAAACCATGTTGGGATCCTGTCCTCTTACAGACTCGCAGGCAGTTAGCAATGGATTTCCTTCCCAGGGTAATATTAGACAAGTCGACACAGACTAGCTTGCATCACATAAACGTTTGTTTGAAATTCTATTACCACTAGTGATTATTAGCATTTCAGGAACTTCCACACTGATTTTTGTTCAAGGGAACAGTGTAGCCATGGCTACATTAACCAACTCTTGGGACATGATCCCAACGTTGATACTACTAGGCTTCTAAAAGGCCAAGATTCTCAAGTAATACTACGATGCAAAAATTACTTTTGTTAATAATAAAAAGTAGTCTTTCTAATCTCACAGCTGTAGAAAAATTAAAACCTGAATCCTAAAACATTAAAAGACAGACGTAAAAAACCCTGTATCTACTCATTTTACATAGCATGGATTTCAAACCAATCTGAAACAACAGCTGAAACCTGATTTTTAAGTGTTTTTAAGGAGACGCAATGTTTTATCAGCTTCTTCATTCAGAGGCCACCAGTCATTCAAACCAGGCCAGCAAACTGCAAGGTCTGGGAATAGGTCAGTGCATTTTGTCTCATTTTAGACTTCAGTAGTACAAAATTTCTATGTCAACTCAAATATTATTGAATTTACTTTCTGCTTGAAAGAAAGAGTATGAGGAAGAAGCAGAGAGGGAGAGAAACACAGTATGTATAAAATAATGACATCTTATAGGCAAGGTACAAATCAACTGTCTGTCCCACTTTACCATGGGGGAACGGGACAGACCTCCATCTCTGATACAAAGTGCACATGGTTCCCTTTAGTTAGGAAAACATGTTTTTAATTGAGTGTCCCTCCAGGAAACAAAAGGGTATAAATCACAAAGGAAAGGCTCACAAATTCTGGCAAGTTCTGCAAGCCTGTGAGATAGTTTGGCAATGTCCTTTATCCTTAAACTAGAGAATAATTCCTTCAGCTCTACTCATTTGTCACTGCTTCCTTATCACCTTTGTACAGTTTCCAGCTGGTGTCTGCAAAGGAAAAACAACCTCTCATCTTAACAAAAATCACTATTTCCAAATTATGTCAGCTTATACTATTTGTTCATGTTTTTAGCTCTGTAAACTGATTTAGAAATAAATAGGGATATACAGTAGGAACAAAACCAAGCCTTCATGCTCATTTTCCACCTCCACAATTCTAGGCTCATCCCAAATTTTATATCAATTCAATCATTTGTGTGTAGCAAGTGCCTTCCCTTTTGTGTATCTCAGAGCTTCTATGCTTATATCTTGGTCTTTTTGAAGTCAGTAGGAGCTCTGCTACTGAATAAGCAGGCCAGGGTTTCCCCCACAATGAACCACAATTATAATTCCTATCACCAATGAGCAGCATCAAGAACACTTTCCTGAGATGGGGGTGCAGGGGGAAGTAGACGGAAAAATAACCACACATCTTTCTGGGCAAGCGGTGCTGTTCTCCATTCAGAAAAATCTCAACAGTTGTCTGTCACACTCGCTCCACGAGACCACAGCTCCTCCTCAGCTGATGGTTAGTCTTCAGGGAAGACGCTCTCCTTGCCAAGTGTGGCACGCCTTCAACTGCAGCTGTCATCACAGCAAGCCCAAGGAAAGCAGTAAAACCTGTTTGCTGGTGAAACTCCTTCAGTTGGCTGAGAAAGAAAAGGATTTGGCTGAGACAGTGTTTGGGGGTTTCCTTGCCTTTTGACATGGAAGACTACCACCGGATTATGGGCCTCCCACGAGCCTGCCTCATTCACAAAATGAAATGATCCATCCAGTGACAGCAGAAGAGACTGAGGAACAGTCTGGGGGCTCGATCCTTAATCCAAATGTAATGCTACAAGCACCACTGCTTCTATTTTTGTATTTTTTCTGCAGTGCCCACTAAATACTACATGAGCCTTGCATGGCTAAGGGTCATAGAGGGACCAAAACAGCACCAAGAGGAGAAGCAGGTGAAAAGAGAGCAGAACAGATGGGGAAGCAAATCTGAGCAATCTGAGCAGGATCTCTCACCTAAGAACTTCTCATCCAGATGCCAATGTCTCAATTTAAGCTTCCTCAGACTGACCCGTTCTTCACTCCATTTCCCCCCCAGCGCACTGTGACTCTCTTGGTAACTGCTCTGACATGTTAATTTCTTATCATGAATCCTCTACCAAGCCACCCACTGTGCTGGTGCTTCCCAGTCCTGAGTTTCAGTCCTCAGGAATATAGGCTTGATTTGGTTGTCCTCATTTGCAGCAAGTAGGATAATCAGAGAACAGTACAGAAATGCATGGGACTGCTTCTTCTTGCTGAGAAAGGATCTTCCTTCCAAAGAAGACATCAGAAAGGAAGGTGAGCCTTCTACAGTTCATGAATGTATCTGCAAAGTTGCTGAGCACCTCCAGCTCCAGAGAAGTCAAAGCACTTATCAGTGCTACACTTCGTTTTTTTTTCCTTGTGTCTTCCTTGCATATCCTATAAAGGACATGTTCTGCCATGCTCTTCCCAGAAGCTCTGTAGCACTAAGGTAATCCTGTAAAATATTAACCCTCCACACTGCTTAGAACTGAACAGTGTACAGCTGAACCCAGAAAAGATTTTAGGATTTTGAAAGCACTGAATAGTGTAAACACGGAAAACAGAGAAATCCTGCTTGTTCAATCCAGTATTTAGCAAATGCACCCCCAAAACTTTCTCTGAAAGCCTCAGTGAAATATAACTCACTCACTTCTAACTAACTTCTCACTGTGGTCTGTAACGAAGACCTGAGAGACAAGAGGGACTCTGTGCCCTGTCTTGAAAGCTGTGTTTCTCCAGGCTGACAAATGAAAGCAAATTTTAGCACAAGCACTTCTGCAGACTTACAGGCTGTTAGATGAACTATCCAATGACTCCCGTGTGCCCGCAGGTTAGTGACACAGGCTGAGGGGAACTACAGGGACCTAACATGGAAATAATTTCCCCCTCCACTTACACTCCGTGAGCTCCATTCAGATTCAGCGTTTCACCCCACCAACATGCAGTGCTGGGCAGCATTTGTAGCTGCTTGCATCACTGATGAAATCTAGCTCACCTGTCCCATCTCTGCGTGGTCGCTATCTCTGCCTCAGCCCTCCAGTTCAAGTTGCATCTACACGTCAGAATTTAACAAGTAAATATCCCCTTGCAAAACTGCTTGAGGCTTGTTGGTTTGGCTTGGCATTTCCCCCCCCCGCCCCCCCCTATATATGTACCACACAACTGTGTGCTCAGTGCACGTATGTGGATTTATTTCTGGCTGTAAAGAATCACAGAATGGCCAGGGTTGGAAGGGACCTCTGGAGATCATCTAGTCCAACCCCCCTGCCAGAGCAGGGTCACCTACAGCAGGGTGCACAGGACGGCGTCCAGGTGGGTTTGGAATGTCTCCAGTCTGGGAGACTCCACAACCTCTCTGGGCAGCCTGTGCCAGTGCTCTGCAAACCTAAATACCAAGCTCTGCAATACCCTAAATTCCAAGCCTGGAGAGGGAAAAGGAATAGAAATGAACTTAGAAGTCTTCAACATTTCACTAACCAGTTTTCAGAAGGTTGCTCCCATATAACAACTTTTGATGCACTTTTAAAAACAGCAGAGTTTTGATGGAGGGAAAACACAATTGTTTTTAAATGTCCTTGAACTGAACCCACAAGCCAAGTCCTGCATTACTGAACTGCTAAAGCATCGGACTCCTCCTGTAGCTAGGATTAATCTAGCCCTGCCTCACCTGCTATCAAATTTACATTTACATTTCAGAATGCTGCCTGCTGCAGTGGCCAAAAATGACGAAACATATATATATATATGACGCAACACATACATGGTAGGAATACTTCTATATAAAATAGAACTTTCAAAATAAAAATACACCAGCTGGACAGGCTCAAATCCTGCTTTTAAAAACACAAATGCTCCATCTTCCTACAAGAAACAATGATTTACTCACTCTTCACTCCAGCATTTGTTCTACAATGGTGGAAAGTTCTTCAGAGCAAAACTGTGGAGACAGCAAACATTTTCAATTGCACTCATGGCTTTCTCCACTAGCAGCAGTGGAGAAGATGTAGCAAGAATGAAGATCAGGGCAAAATCCACCCTGGATGTAAGCCCATGGAAAACTGTGCAACTTGAGACCTTATCGCTCTCTACAACTATCTGAAAGGAGGTTGCAGAGAGGTGGGAGTTGACCTGTTCTGTCAAGTAACAGGGGATAGAATGGGAGGAAGTGGCTTCAAGTTGCACCAAGGGAAGTTTAGATTGGATATTAGGATGAATTATTTTACTGAAAGGGTCATCAGGCATTGGAACGCATTACGCAGGGCAGTGGTGGAGTCCCCATCCCTGGAGGTATTTAAGGGTCGTGTAGATTTAGTGCTCAGGGACATGGTTTAGTGGTGGGCTTGTCAGTGTTAGGTTAATGATTGGACTAGATGATCTTACAGGTCTTTTCCAATCTAGGAGATTCCGTGATTCTGTGAACTACCACTTGTTCCAATTTGGCTCTACCTTCCTTTGTGGTTGTAATGGGTCTGATGCTGAACTTTTCTGCAACTTCAAACCCAATCTGTCCTTTTCATAAACTGACTTTCTACAGCAAAGTCAAAATGAAGGTTTCCAGTTCTGACATTTTTATCACACCACCGTTGCTCATTCCTTCAATACTGGTGGAGCCACAGCTGCACAGAAAGAAACATCTGTTGTGATGCAGCCAAACTATCCACCACCAAATTTGCTTAGGAGAGGTTGATCTATTACCCACCAAGGTGAAGACTCCATTGAGCTCAGTGGTCATTGAACCAGGCCCAAACATCTATTTTATGAATTTCAACTTGCCCTAGGAATAATGCTGCTGCAGCCATTTCGCTGGATGGGTGAATTTTGATCTCTGCTCTTTGGGAAGCCAGAACTGATTCAGATATGCCTCTACACTCATATAATTCTTGTATCATTATCTTTGATAGATGGCATTTTTTAGCAGAGTCACCAGTCCTTTGGACCATATAAGTAAGCCAGGTTCTCTTGCTTGGAGTTAACACTTTGTCTACCAAAATTTAATATAAAAAAAACCAAACAAAAAACCCCCACAACAAACTGGCAGGACAAGTGATTTACCACACTCTGGCTCCAACAACATTTGCTGAGGAATGCAGCATGAGTGGGTAACCCCGCATACAGCAGTGCCTGATCATGGCTTTTTCCCTAAAGCTCTTTTCAGAGCTTTGCAAGTCATGTGTAAATATACAAGCTGTGCCCAAACGAAGGCATGTTACAGCTCAGGAGAACAGCATTTTTGGAGCTGTTTGGCTTCTGGTCCAGGCTCAGATTTTACCCAGGAATTTCCAACTGTTCCAACTGTTCATGAGAGCCCAAAGCCACCCCTGTAGCCCTCAGAGCAGGGCTGAAGCATGGTAAGGCGGTGAAGCCTTCAGGAAACAAGAATGCTCTTGCTCCATTTCTCTCAATCCAGCATCTCTTGTAAGTGCTATAAACTCTCACCTCCACTTTTATTGACTGCAAGCGATGCTTCATACAGGAGGTGGCATCCTCATTCAGAGCAAGCTATGGGGGATGACAAAAGCAACACGGCTTTCCAGGTCAAACGCAATGTAGGTCTTGCAACAACTGAGCAGGGACTCTCAGGTACCTTTAGTACTCGATGTGGAGTGTCTCGGATAAAAGCTGCCCTGGGGATGAGGCAGAAATGACAGTGGCAGGGAACTCTGCATCCAGCCAACACCTCAATAGTTCAGCAACACTGCTGAAACAGTGCTGGGGTGAAGACCTGGTATTCAAAGCGCCTCCACGAGCCTTGTCAATATGACTGTTGACAGCAGCATCAGTATAAATACCATGGTGACACCAATATACACTGTTATACCACGCAACCAACGGGCCAGCTCAGAGGAGTACTGGAGAAGATGCCTGTGCATTAGAATTAATAAAATGTGGCAGGGAGTTTTACTGTAGCCTCAAGTCAATCTTAGCCATCTCTCCTATTTTAGTAGCTCTGCATTCAGCATTGGACATTTTGAAAGAAAGAATAAATTTTCTGATAAATCATTTCTGAAAAGTATATCAAGAATAAAATTTTGAAGTGCTGAATTTGAAAAAAAGCTTAGCTTTTACTTAGCTACCAGGGAGCATCTGTATCATGGTTTAGTTATTTTGTGTTGTTTATTAAAATTTGTTCCAAAATTGCATCTGTCCTCACACCATTTCTCAGGATGATTTGAATACAAAGCTGCACTATATCAAAGACTCTAGCATTTAGTTCAGCTTGCAGTTCATCACCATTCCTTAATGGAGAAATCACACCACATGTTTGGAAAATCTTCAAAATATATGATTTCCTAGGTTTACAATGAAGTGTGTGTACCCTCTCTAATTTTAGAGTTACAATGACAAGAAAGAAGAGCACAGAGCCTGAAGGCAAGATGTTTTCCCTGGTCTTCCATTTTCCTAGAAATTGTATTACGAGAAAGTCTACATGTATTTACTAAAAAGAAAACAGGAATATTAACGTTGACTTGCACACAAATTATGAAGACCAAATTCTCTGATCTTAAGGGAAAACTGGCCTTCAGTTCCAGCCCAGACAACTTAACTATACCATGCTATTCCTCTCACGCAAACACAAGCAGTTTCTGTTGATGAAAAACTTTACTGTGCCAGATTCAGTTCGTAGTTTTTATTTGTAGGATTTCTCTCACTTCAGAGCTCTTCTTAACTAAGGAACATTGGAATAGTGCGACTATGGCAATATTGAAAACATGCATTATTTAGCTAAATAGTGGCAGTGAAACCACACTGTTAACCATCTACACAAAACAGAGGAGTTGTTTTCTGTAGAAAATGAGAACAATCACAGCAACTCAACATTTCTGTGTGAGGATGAAATTCCACTTTCTATACTAGAATGTAATGGTTTAGGTTTTCCATTTTGGTTGGGTTGCCTTTTTTTTTTTTTTTNTTTTTTAACATAGACATGGTTTTGGATGTTAAGTGATTTTCCAGGGACTTAATTCTCTGCAAGAAAAACATTCTGAAACTGTCTTTACAGTGTGCTTTTTGAAGTATCAACAATTATCTTTATCATTAAACTATTGGTATCAGACTGAGGTCATGCCCTGCAGTTACTTTTTAAAATCTTAAAAAAAACCCATAAAACTTGGAGAAAAGAGTCGCAAGAAAGAACAGAATTGAAAAAAATAGAAGAAACATAAAGACAGTAGATTATTCCATGAACAGGCTTGTATCCAACTGTGCATAACAGATCACATGCAGCTGAGTCCCTAATGAAGTTCCTAGACAAGACTTTGATGTGATGTAGAAAAAACAGTACTTTAAAAGCTGCACTAGAGATGAGCAAGTAAAAGCAAGGATTTGCATTCAAACGTAAGCAAGTCAAAAATACAGGGTAACGTCTTGTAGTCATAGCCAGTGGATAAAAAAATTAGAAATGCTCCACCCAACTATGTCCCAATTTTCCTATTATCCCTGGAAACATTTCTAGCTGTGTGCCTCTAGCATAATATAACTGATCAATTAAGATCATCCTAAAATTTACACCAAGGTTTAAAACAGATTACGTTTTAAGATTACTGAGATGGGTTCCCTGAGAGTGCCCAAAGAGATTGAAGCCTCATGATGCTGTACCCTCATACTGGTGAGGAGTTGGTGGCAACCCCACGGGGTGAACAACCTGACCGGCTGTTGCTCTTGATGGAGCAAGTGGGGAGCAGGCCACAGTGCGATGCAGAGATCTCGGGGGCAGAGCCCACCTAGGCTGTTCTGCACAGCATTTCGAAAGCCTGCATGTCTGAGTTCAGTGGGATTGGAGCTACAGCGGCTTAAACATATGTACATGGAAAAGGTCCCTTTGACCTTGGCTGGCTCAGTCAACTCCAGCCAAAGTTCTTAGAGGCATTTATGTAATCAAAAAGATGGACACTGCATGCGATTTTCAGAAGTCTCTGTAGGCATGTAAACATATATAAAATCTGACCCCAAGTGCCGAAAAACCTGTCAAAGATTTAGACAGGCAATTTCCAAAGCTTTGGCCAAAAGAGCTAAATTTGTGTTCTCAGGCAAGCACAGTTCTTATTAACATCAGTGCAAGATTTGGCATGTACAACATTGTCGTGGTTTAGGCCAAATTGGCCACTGGGGATGTTGG
>RSEF01000002.1:62434612-62445834 GCA_003993805.1 Himantopus leucocephalus
TTTTTTTTTGTAATAAATACGTATAGTAACCACTGTAAAAAGTAATTTCTTCACCCTCATCTTTATTTTTTTATATGAATTAGATAAGTATGTTACATTAAGTGAAAGGGATTAAACTCTGCTTTAGGTAGATTTTTATACCACACATCACCAAAATATTTGATCACATTCCGCTATACTAAATGATATGATTCACGTCTGTCCTACATAGATTGCTTTTTAGGGGGTTGGATCATATTTTTATGTGTATGTATGCATATTACTGCATGTTTGTATTAGATAAGAAAAATCATAACCTTTAGTTTCTAGGGGCTCTCTGATCACTCCCTGAGAAACTCTTTCTATTTGATTTCACAGAATAGCTGAGAAAGGACCTCTGGAGATCATCTAGTCCAGCCCTCTGCTCAAAGCATAGTCTACTAAAGCAGGTTGCTTAGGATGTTGTCCAGTCAGGTTTTGAATATCTTCACAGATGGAGACTCACAACCTCTCTGAGCAACCTGTTCCATTGTTTGACTGTCCTCACCATGAAAAAAAGTTTTTCTTTTGCTGAAGTGGATTTTCTTGTTTTAATTTGTGGGTTTTGCTTCTTGTCCATTCACTGGGCACCTCTGAGGAGAGTCTGACTCCATCTTCTTCACTCCCCCCGCAGCACGTACTTACATGGATAAAATCCCCCTGAGCCTTCATTTCTCCAGACTAAACAGTCTTAACTCTCTCAGTCTGTCTTTGTATGATGGGTGCTCCTATTCCTTCATCATCTTTAGAGACCTGTGCTGGACTCATTCCAGGAAGTCCATGTCTGTCTTGTCAAAGACAAATCCATTTCTGTCTGGTCAGAACGCAGAAATGGACTCTGAACTCCAAGTGTGGTCTCAACCAGGGCTGACTAGAGGGGAACGATCACCTCCCTTGACTTGTTGGAGATACTTTTCCTAATGCAGTCCCAAATACTGTTGGCTTTCATTTCCACAAAGGTGCATTGCTGGCTCATGGTCAGCTTGTTGTCCAACAGGACCATCAGGTCTTTTTCTGCCAAGCTGCTTTCTAGCCTGTTGGTCCCCAGCATGTAGTGGTGCAGGGTGTCATTCCCCAGGGTGCAGGACTTTGTATTTCCCTTGGCTGAAAGTCATAAGAGTGCTGTTCGCCCATTTCTCCAGCCTATTGAGGTCCCTCTGAATGGTAGCACACCCATCTGCTGTTTCAATCAGTATTCCCAGTTTTGCATCGTTTGCAGATTCGTACTTCAGATGCTAATATTGTGCTTAGCTGAAAAACTGTAGTAGTTGATGACCTGGTGATAACCAATGCTCTGAAAAAAATGGGATGAAGTATTTGGTCCAGGTACAAAAGGAAATTGTTTTTTCATAGGAATGAATAATTACTGTTACAGCCATCTGAAATCAAGTGGCTTACATCTGAGTTCCCACAGCACTTTTTCTCCCCAGAAGTAGAAGCACGGTGATTAAGAAAATAAAAATACAGCAGAATGATATACTGAAAACAAAAAAGCATTAATGTGATGATTAAGGTATTTCTCTGTTTGCTGTTGGTAAATTATATTTGTCTCTTTTAGACAATGTTTGAAAGAAGAAAGGATTTGCTAGAAATTCAGAGAATTTAAAGACAAAAGGAATTATGGGTTTATCTCATGTGTTCGATAATTCAGCCCAAAGAACTGAAACCAGCCATTTCCGTACTAAGGCTGTAACTTCTGATATGTCTGTAACATATATATTATTATCCAGCCAGGGTTTAAAAATTCAAAGTGATGGAAATGTATCATAATTATGATTCTGGCTGACCTAATGTAGATTCAGCTATGACTTTTCAAGGAACAGTATTACTTATCTGAAACATCCAAAAATCAGTGTTACATATTCTCTCACAAAATGCTAACTAGATTAAAAGGTGTGATAGAGTTGAAAAATAACATATTGTAGGGAGGGTAGGAAATTATTTTACTTGCCTTTTAGTTTTTAAATGTTACTGGAGCCTTGCTGGCTTATTTTCATTCTCCCTGTTTGCTGTCATGATGTGGAGCTGTAAGGCTTGAACCCACTGCACCAGCAAATCTCCCTGTTCCACCCAAGAAGCTCCCAGTAACTCTGAACTCCAGCCTGGGATTTGGAGACTGTTAGCCAAGCCAACCTTCAGCAAAGAGTGGGAATGAGATTATTCGCCTGACTTTCCACAGGCGTGTCATCTAGGATTGTAACAATTTCGAGAAGACCATGGAGATGAGGCACATATGTGGACAGCGAATACCTGTGTTCTTGTTTTTTGCTATACCAAAGGATTGCACAGTTAGAACTTGTATCGTTTTCTGCAAAGAGCAGGACTGTGGAGGAAGGATCAGCAGGAGCACAGGGAGACATGGGTGGTCTTTACGTGCTGAACTTGGGGGTCTGGAGGAATGGCCAGGAAAAGATAATGTGAGAGGTCCTTGGAAACAAACCAGGGGCTTTGAATTTGTGGAAAGCAGCTTCCAGATGGTAACTAAATGCACAGTTACTAAAGGTGGCAAAGCTGTTTGAGATAAAAGTACAATATATACAAAAATACAAAAGTATCAATATTTTTAGGTTCTGGTTGGCAGAATGGCTTAGTAGAGCAGGAACAGGATGACTAAGCACTCAAGTTGATTGTGTGAATGATGTGGTTGGTACACTTGGCTGTGCATTTTCAAAGAGACTGCCTGAGTTTTAATCCCAGTTCTGCTTCCAGTAGTTCTGTGAAATTTGACAACTACTTAATTTGAAACAAGAGGGAGTTGAGGATTGCCTGGTTCCAGGATAGAGATACGAAACTTTGATTACAGAATGCTATACTACAAAGATACATTCTAACTACTTAGTGGAAGATGTGAAATTAGAAACTATAAAATCAAAAACTATAAAATCTTGGCTTGCACCCCAATGTAGGTTTTTTGCGTTTTTTTTTTTAACTAAGAAGTACATGATGTACATTTCTACCTGCACTTCTTATTAATATGAAATGAAACTTCATTAGGAGATACAGCCAGGAACAATAGTCTGCCAAATGTGAGTTCAATATAAGATGTGTGACACTTGGCAGATCTGAGGAATTTTCAGCACAAAACTCTTGGCCTTGTGTCTTGCATTATAGTGTTGCTAAATGACTACATTTTTATTGCTTGTATGTGGTTGGACTACTGCCTTAGATTGAGTTGGAGAAAAGGAATTTGAGGCAGTGCTTGGAAATAGTATGTTCAGTGAGTTTTCAGAGAGTGAGCTATGATGGCACATAGGGAGGCAAGAAGGAGATGAGGTTATCTTTCGCCATGGAGGACACCATTACAGTTTTTATTCACAGGTGAAAATAACTGATTTTGGTGGTGGAAGGAATCAAACGAAAGAGCACTGGAAGAAACAAAAAGGAAGATGAAGTCTTCCTGTCCCCTGAGAGTTATCTTGTAATTTATAACCTCAATAGTATCAGTCTGACGGTAAAACTGTGACTCTTAGCAGTTACAATGTCATTCTGCCAGCACAGAATAAAATATTCTAGACTAGATGTTAGCAAAGTATTCTTCATCACTTTATAGTGATGTCCCAGAAAAAAAAAAAGAGGGATGTTTGTTGGAAATGAGAATGTGTCTAGTTTTTAAGTATCTAGTCTATACTTCTGTCTCATTATCTCCCCAGTTTTGTGATCCTTTCCTTTAGGCTTGGAGAGCAAAAGAAGACCCATCAAGTAGGACTCTGCTATATGCTCCAGTGCAGATGAGATAAAGAAAAAGAAGAAACAATTTTCCCTCCTTTTACCTCTCTGTAGCACAGAATCCAAAATGGAGTTGTCTGTTGACTTGGCTGTGTCTTTTGATAAGCTCTAATTACAAAGAATTTTTGTACAATACTAAAATGCTGATACCAAGACACACATGAAGTGATCACCTAATTATTTTCCCCGTATTTCATTTGAACAGTACTTGATTTTGGAATTGTGATACTATTTGTTCTTCAGGGTGTGTTCTTACCATTTTCTATGAGAATTGCTTTACAAAAATGTGATAAATTTATGATGCAAAACTTCATCAATCAAAAGTAATTCTTCAGCAACCAAACCACATCAACCTTTCTTTGTCTATTATGTTAATAATATGTTAGTGTTTTTTCTTCTAGTTTCTTGGTTTGCTGATAAAATCAATCCAAAGTGCGTAAGTTGTTACATAGTGTGGGATAGGGAACATTGTGCTGCCAGCAAAGTAATACTGTCCCTGTCCCTTTGTCAGGTTTGATTTACTGGCAACATAGTTAAAGTTGTCACAAGCAAGTTAACTGGTGGTGATACTGAAAGAAAGACAGAGAAATTAGCAGCTTGACCTTTTACTTAATTTCATGGACGCACTATACAACTGCATGAATAATGGGGTTTTAGTTAGTGGTAATTCAAAAGTTGAAAAAAAAAAATCCTTCAACAATTTACACTTTTTTTTCCCCAAATGTTGAGTATTTCACATATCTTCTTTAAGAAAATCAAAACATATTTTGAGTCAAACATTGTATCACACATGCAGGTTCTCATATGCACAAAGGAAGTATGTTCTTTTTGCTTAGCAACTCCTCCTGTGTTAATGAAGGAGATTTCTCAACAGGCAGTGTAACACAGATGTATACAGACCTGTCCTCAATTCATACTCCAGAATTGGTTCACTTGGACTTCTCACCGCTTAGAAGCTCAACTGTGCGACAATAATATTAGAAGAGCAGACATTGTGTGAACATGGTAACTCATAATATGAAAGGTACAGATAAAACTATGTTGTGTCTTGCAGTGCTTATTAATACCTGTTTTAAAGAGGATTAAGCTGCTTTTACCTCTGTGTATGCTATTTATTTTTCATTCAAATGCAACATCTATATATCACCATTTAAAATAGGAAAAAATTAGTCATGGTAATACGGAGGAAAAAAGATTTTTAAAATAATGATTCTGGAAAAAATTTTGTATGCTATCATTTCAGCTCTTTCTGCTCTAGCTTAAGAAATTCTGTAGAGTTTTCAGGTTGAATTGTATTTCTTTCATCCTTCTTTCACAATCAAGAGTATTCTTTGATGTTTCATCTTCTTGGCTCCATCAGTAAGTTCCTTTGTAATTAACAAAATGTAACATGTCTCTTTCTGATAGGAAAGCAAGCTTTCTTTTTTAAAAGAAGAAAATAATAAAAGTTATGCAGATTAACTGAACAATTCTAGTGTAATTAGAGAACTTCAAATGTCTCACCAAGGCAAAACCCTCCAGAATTCACCTTTAGTGTGAACTCCAGGGTGTAAATGGCAAGGAATAAGAACAATTCTGCACAAAGATAGAATGTGTAAAACTATAGTTGGGTGAACAGTCATCAACTATAGCAAATTTGTAGGAAGAGATTTAACTGACAATGAGGTGAAAACAACCAACCTGGTTTAGGGAAAAAAACCCCAACAACCCAAAACCTAATTCTGTAGGAAAAAAGATAATATTGCACCTCACTTCCTGGAGTATACCAATCACAATGATGGAATTGAAGGATGAAGCAACTTGGTCCACTGAAAACAAATCAGAGTATCTGATGGCTCTTCTGTTTGTGTTCCTCGCTGATACAAAACTTCAGAGCAGTTTTTCTGTCTGTAATGCTTGAGCAGAGTTTATTGAGCCCAGAATGC
Organism: Himantopus leucocephalus; assembly: GCA_003993805.1. Classification (NCBI taxonomy): domain Eukaryota; kingdom Metazoa; phylum Chordata; class Aves; order Charadriiformes; family Recurvirostridae; genus Himantopus; species Himantopus leucocephalus. The sequence goes on from RSEF01000002.1 coordinate 62,440,282, forward strand.
TCCTGTAGTGAGAAGAGGGGAGCTTTGGGGCAAAACAAAAGGACTTGGCTCTATTGACCCTTTGTGTAAAAGTAGCTGGGACAAAATGTCTGCAGTAGAGTCTTGAATTTCCTTTGGTGTGTTCAGCTTTCCACTTACACAACTTTTGCTGATCCTTGCTCTCGGCTTGTTGTTCTCCTTTTTATCTTCTGACTTCTTCCATTTGGCCTTTTCTCTAGGTCCTTTCTCAAGCATTTTTGCTCTCTTTTCATCTGCTTCCTCCTCAGACCCTACAAGATAACAACTCTTGTTGCACCTGTATAAGCAGCAAGCGGAAGCCAGTTGCTCCTTCCCCTCAAAAAAAACCAAAAAACAAAAAACTGTAAGCTAAATCTTCAGGTTCAGTAACTAGGATTTTTAATAATACATTGCTCCTAGTTAGACATATTCCTGATGAAGGATAGAAAATGTACTATCTATAGAATAGGGCATATAGTGATCCCCAAAGTGTAACATGGTTTTATGAATTGTACTTCTTGAGATATTAATCTAATCAATTTCAAAAGTATGACTTCTTAATAAACTACATCAGGTTCCATCATACTGCAGTCCTTGTTCCCCAAGACCATTCAAACTACAACAAGTGCTCAAAAGAATTATTAGTGACCAGGTGAATAAAGACCCACTCTTACATAAAGATATGAGAAGGGGATGGTATAACTTCTCAAAATGAAGGCTGAAAGAAGAGTATCGCTACGCTTTACATGTGGAAGCAAACAACAAGGAGGAGCTGTCCAGTTTCTTTTACACTGAAAGAAAAGGTAGAACAACTTAATTATAAATGGCACAAGTAATTACATCTGGATTTTGGACATGGGAGCTTTAAACTGCAAAGCAAGACTTTGTTAGAACCTCCTAGTAGGACAATGGGGTCCTCAAATGTAAGCATCTTTACTATAGAGCATAAAACCAATGCATTATCTGGTTGCCTTTGGTTGCAAGGGACAGGACTTATTCAACCATAAGCCTGTTCAAGTGTTTCAGGAAAATTTTTATTTGCATAAGTGCACTTATTGTTTGTATGTGCACTTCTCACTGGTAAGAGTTCTATTGATAGCAAGCACAGAGTCCTCTGTTTGTGACAATAAATGCAATGGTATTCCTTAGGAGTTCCAGAATAAACTAAACCAGTGGAAGAAGTGATGTGCTTAGTTATGAGACTGCAATGCCTTTTTTTTTTTCCTATTGATTGTAACCTTAAATTTCAAAGAACTACCTGTCAGCAGGAAAGGCAGCAGTTACCATTTTGATCCTTGAATTGCTGCTAACTGCCAGAGAAAACATAGCTTACCCTCTCAGACCTTCTTCTTTTTTTCTGTTGTTATTTTCAGCAACTTAAAATACCTTTGGAAGTTGGAAAAGGATCAATTTGTGTCAGGGAGCTGCAAGGGTTCCTCCCTAAAAGAAGGGAGCTGGGAACTGTGGCTGATGCCAGCACAGTCCAGGCGGTGCCTATGCCATTCCATAGCACTTGAGCCTGATGAGAGAGCAGGGTGGTGACAGCAGTAGGTCCCATCAACAGTCCAGTGAGTATCATGTGAAGTGAGGTTACAAGCCAGGTCCTGGGTCAATCCAAAAAATCCAAACAACAGTTTAGAAACAGGCCAGAGACAGGCACACCTAAGATGTCGTTCAGACAGTCCCTGGGCTGAGCTGAAATGGGGCTTCTCGGCCCATGGGCAGGTGTGCGGGGATGCTGCAGGTGAGGCTTGTCTTAGCCAGTAAAGCCTATTAGACCCCACAGGGCCCTGAGAGCGTTTAGGAAAAAAAACAAACAAACTATCAAAAACCAGACAGTTCTTTCCAAGTAGAAGTTGCCACTTCTGTTGCAAATGACTTGAGTACAGTCACTACTACCTCCCCTTTCCTAACTCACCTTCTTTTTCCATGCAAAAGCAAGGAGTAAAGCAAACGAGCCAAGGGGCACACACCAGGAGGGAATGCATGGACCATTTCCTTCCTCTTTTTTATCAGAGCATGAGTCAACTTTATTGGCTTCTCCCTTTGCCAAATAGGGGGTTTAATGTCACAAAAAGGGATGTACTTAGGTAAATTTTCCCTGCCTTTTTCCTGAGTGTGGTTTTATGGGGTATATATGAAGTTCAGAGAACCTAGTAAAAATAATAGCGAATGATTGGACTTCAGAAAATGCTCTTCTACAACCCAGCAGGTAATGAATCTCTTGCCTTCTCTTGCTAACTCAGAACATAAAGGTCATTAGCCTTGAAACAAGTTCCAGAGGAAATACCTCATGGAGTTGAATCATAGCTCATTCAATGACAATGTTGGAGAGATTGATTTATGCTTGAGCTTGAGAGTAGAAGTTTATCTTTGTTGCCTTAATGGCTATTCTTCTCCAGATAAGTTAAGCCTTTTTGGTCTCTGTCTTTACCTTGCCCATCTAATCTTATGCTCAGTAAAACTAGGAATCAGGAAATACTCTTCTTTTTTTGTCACTTCTCCAGCATAATTTCTTTAAAAAGTATAAGAAAGGTTCCAGAAAGTGGAGAGAGCTCTTCATTACCGCCTATATTTTCAGTGTAGCAGGCACCAGCCCTCAGAAAGAAGGATCCTCTTAAAGTCTGGTTCCACTTATTCACTGCTAGCTCTCATATTTACTAAACTGAATAATCTGATACCATCAGCATCACCGCACTACTTGTCTTCCATTCCATGTGATTCATAAAAATGTTTAACATAAGCATTGGTTGTAGCACAGATAACTCTAAACCCTCTTTTGTGAGCACCCTCATTATGAAAATTGACCATCTGCTCCTACTATCCATATCAATCTCTTCACCAATTACTTACCCACTGGAGGATCTCTCATCTCATGGCTCCTTCCTTATATGACTGATGAATGAACTTGCTAAGTGCCTCTACAAAATCAAAGTTTATATCAAATGACCCTTCTTTGTCTATGTTCTCACTGACTGAATTCCCTGGTCTGACTTCACAGCTGATCCTGCTCTGAGCAACTACAGACCTCCTGAGGTCCCTTCAGCCTGTGACTCCACTAAAGAATGGGTTTGTGACCAGCTCCATCCTGTATAGAAATCATACTGACTATTCGTCAACATGTCATATTTATCCAGGAATCAACTAGTTACGTTTTTCCTACAGTTTCTGCTAATTTGCCATGCACATGCATCAGCCTTACTGTTTTGTGGTTTCCCAGGTGGCCCTTTAAAAGAGTTTCCACATTTTCCATTCTCCAGTCCCCTTATGCTTAGATGGCTTTATACACTAAATATGCACACCATAGCTACCAGTTGCAGACCACTCTTATTTCCTCCACTAGTCTTTCTTTGAATTCCTTAAGGATTCCTCCAAATATGATATCTGCTTCTTGTTACTGTTCATTTTACCTTTTTACTATCTAACCTCTTTCATACATACTCTGACTTGAGATAAATCATGATGTTTTAATGTTGCAATTAGAATTTGAATTCGTAGACATAATTCAGTATTGACCTATCTGGAGTATCTTGTCATCTCACTCATCCTTAGTTTGTTGGGTTGCTTTTTTGGTTTTGTTTTGGGGCTTTTTTTCCCCCAATGGTGACCTGTTACTTGGTATCCCATTGTACTTGATTCTCAAACTTTCCTTCTGAAAACTACTTTTATTTAGCATAGATTCCATGTGCTAGCACAAGGTTTGCAGTTCTGAGGAAGTCCTAAACTCCCTTGTTTTCCTAAGTTACTTGTGCACATGATACGTATGTTCCCTAGTACCTGGGGTGAAGTATGACATTGTATGGCCATAGATCACTTTTATATTATGTTCCGTTCAATAACTTGTAAAATAAAGCCAGTAAGTATTATTTTAAAATGTTCCACTGTTGATGGCTGTTGGCCACCAAAAACATAACAAATGTCTCTGTTTTTCTGCGTTACAAGTCTTGGTGTCTGTGTCCAAGGAGGTACGAGCATGTATAGGGCTTGTTTATTGCAGTGATTCTTTTTGCTACACAGAGTTAACATGGCAGTATTCATACCAGGATTTATTCTTCAAACCATGATTTACTGATAGTAAATACAATCAAAAGAACTTAAGTTATCACCAAGATCTATTGCAAAATGCATAGTTATCTTCAATCATTCAATTTTCTTACAGTATTTCATGGTTGCAGAAATTTTTGTGTCTATGTTACTATATCTATTCATGATCTTCTAGGCTTTATAGGCTGCTGCATTTCTCTTATCCCTTGCATCGTGTTTTGTTTTCAACAGACTATTCAAAAATAGGGATNGTATTACAAATGTCCAAAGGCAATTAGATTTTAGATTCAGTCAACAGCAGACAACACTGAGAAGAGAGGAGGTAGTTGCCTGATCTAACTGGATCTTAGCGTACTTATCTGACAATATTTTTATATGGGACTATAAGATTCAAGTCTGTAGCACTCTTCACGGAACATCTCTGCCTTTTTCTGTGTTTTCAACATCAAAATAAGTTTCAGAATGAAGCCATCTGTATTTTATATTTAGCAAAGAAACAACCCAAAACTAAGAACAACTAATCATAATGACATGCCAGAAGGAGAAGATAGGCCACATACCATTTAGTAGTAGTAGAATTGAAATGAGAAAAGAAAAAATTAACTATGAAATTAACTACAAAAATGGACCTTGACTTTCTTGTTATTTATAGTAAGGCCATGGTATGAACTGAACTGAAGTGATTTCATCCCTTGAAAATAAGAAGAGCTGCAGAAATATCCCTTAATGTGAAAAAAGTACGTAGGGTCAACAAAATCATCTGTCTTGCTCTTTTTTTTTGGCAAGCAGTTACTGGCTTTGATCAACGCTAGGAAACAAAATGAGTAAAAGCTATTACATTTTTATTCTCTATTTTGTTAAATTGATGAAAATACATATTTCATCTGCTTTACATCTGGTACAATTATGCTTTTACAGAGCTCCAGGAGTGCTGTCAGTAGATGACAGAAGTGCTTAGTCTTTGGCAATTTAGGACGTGAATGTTTTGATAGCCTTTTTTTCAGAACAGATTTTACAGATTTTTTTCCCACATATTTTGTTTCCAATTTTTATGGGTTGCAGATTCAAGCCTGCAATGCATTAAATAACACCTAAAATCTACAGAACACTTCTACATGCATACAGCTTGAAGTAAATGATTGATCTCCATTCAAAATTAGAATTGAAAATATATTGAATAGCTCCTTCGTATCTTGTAGCAGAATGCTCACCATGTTGTAAAGAGTTTTCTATTTGGGATGCACCCACAGGCCTTGTTTGTGACTGCAACCTGCTCGAAACAGAAATGAGAGTCTGAGTTACACTTCATCTTCTTTGGGTCATTCAGATTTACCTTCCCAGGGTATTGCAACTTCATTTCTGTGGTAGTGGTTTATCATTCCATGATTCAATAAAATCTGAGCTGCAGCTACTGTTATTCATATCTCATGTTTTTAAATAATGACTCAGGCATTTTACCTTCTGCTTTTCTGTTGTTTCAGAACTAAGAACAAACAAAACAAAACAAAAAAA
>RSEF01000002.1:62445844-62534135 GCA_003993805.1 Himantopus leucocephalus
AAGTCCTTCTCCTCAGGGCTGCTCTCAATCCATTCTCCACCTAGCCTCTATTTGTGCTTGTGATTGCCCTGACTCATGTGCAGGACCTTGTTGAAATTCATGAGGTTCTCATGGGCCCACCGCTCAACCCTCTCCAGGTCCCTCTGGATGGCATCCCTTCCCTCCACCGTGTTGACTGCACCACACAGCTTGGTGTTGTCGGCAAACTTGCTGAGGGTGCACTCAATCCCACTGTTTATGTCACTGACAAAGATGTTAAATAGTACCAGTCCCAGTACCTACCAAGGAATGCCACTTGTCACTGGTCTCCACTTGGACATGGAGCCATTGACTGCAACTCTGAGTGCAACCATCCAGCCAACTCCTTATCCTCTGAGTGGTCCATCCATCAAATCCACATCCCTCCATTTTAGAGACAAGGATGTCGTGCTGGACAGCGTCAAATGCTTTGTACAAGTTCAGGTAGATGACACTGGTTGCTCTTCCCTTATCCACCAATGCTGTAACCCCGTTATGGAAGGCCACCAAACTTGTCAGACATGATTTGTGTTTAGTGAAGCCATGTCTATATTGAATATTTAGGGAGAGCAGTAGAGTGGCAGTCTAAACTCCATTAAAATGCTTTGTGCTTTATCCAGTAACCAAAATATCAAATAAAGTCTCCGCTTAAGTCACTATCTGCCTGTGTGCAGCAGTCAGCCTTCCTTTTTCTCCTTGGGCTGGACTCCATGCAGATTTCATCATTCCATAGTGAATGCTCTGAGGCAGTTGTGTGGTGTATTACATAGGATATAGTCTGGTTGGTAGCCTGGCTCATCAGGGAACAGATCTAGGAAGATGGATCTGAAAACACATTTTTTTTGCAAGGCAATATTCTTCTATAGAAAAATAAATAATTTCAACTGAAATAGTTTGTTCACTTCAGTGAAATAAAGTAAACCAGTTCAGCTCGAGACATGTCATTTCGGTTGAGTGGTTTTGATTGGAATTGTTTGAAATATTCTGTTTTGTCATTTTCAAAATTATATTCTTATGAATTTGCATTCTGGTATTTCTATTTTTTTTTAATACTTCCCTCTTTCACTCCACTTTTGGGTAGAAATAAGTTCTGAAGTACAATTCCACCAAATGCTTTCAGTCAGTTATCAAAGACTTCTTATTTGATCAACCCAAAAGCTCTCATTGGCAGTTCTACATAAAATAGCAGCTGCCGAGGTACAACAGAAGAGTTGCTCTCGGCATCAGTTATTGCCATTAGTGCATCTCTTGGAGATCCTACATTCTTCAAGATCTGAGATTCTTTGTCTGTTGCTTTTCAGCAAAGACAGGTAGCAGATAGCTGTGTATTCTTAAAACTTGCTTTTCTAGCTCATTTTGCTGCTGTTTTTATTAAAGCAGTAGAAGAAACTATTTAGAATGACTCAGGAGGGGATAACAGAAAAAAAACATTAATAGTAAACAAAACCAAAATGATGCTATTAGGCGACCTGTTTGCTGGCTATGTTGCTTCAGCCAAGGGCTGTTTGTTTTTTTCCTCATGCAGCTTATTCCTTCACTGAAGTAATGGAAAATCTTATTTAGTAAGGAAATTGTGTCAAAATTACTAAAGAAAGTCAACACAGAAATTTGCTTTATTCTCGTTTCTTGAGAGCAGCAATATGTAAAACAGAATAAACAGTCTTGGTGTTCTTGGAAAGCGTGTTTGGGATACTAATCTTGAAAAGTCTCGCAGTTCCACACATTAAAGCTAGTACACTGTAAGTAGTCTTATCCGTAAAAGCTACTGATTGATTTGCATGAATTCAAATTTTCAGATAAAATATGGACCTATGTACAACATAGGTATGGAAGGTGAATTTCAACTATCACTGTTAAGTCCGACCATCTCACCTGGAGTCCTGAGCCATCTCTGTAAGGATATTATTCTAAAAATAGGAGTGGCAGCAGATGTACAGGTAGATATATAATACAGGTGTCACAATGTTTCAGCTTAGTTATTCAAATCAGAAATATACACTTGTTTCCTAAACAAAAAAGGGATCTCTGTACCATCCCAATGCAAGCAGTCTGTCCTTTGTTTTTGATTGCAGGTACATGAAAAGAGTAGCCAAAATAATTAATGGAGAGGAAGAAACATGTTTAATTCCAAACAGGTCTAAACAAAAGAACGTTTCAAAGAACAGGTAATTGAGTTGAATCCCATTAGTAATTCAACTGTGTGCTGTCAGATCCTAGCAGTGAATTCCACCTGCAAAAGTGTCTTTATTCTCAATATTCAACACACTGAGATACTACCAGAGACTAAAAATACAAAAACAATCCTATCTTATTCATGGTAGTGCAGCACTTGCATCTCATGAGTTACATGTTGAATGATGAGAGGCTTTTTATTGGTCATACAGCAAGTGGAAAATGGCCAAATTATTTTTCACTTTCTTCAAAAGATATTTTTTCATGCATGCAGTTCTAGAACTTCAAGTACTTACCCTCACACTTTCATCCACAAACAGTATCAGCAACAAAGAATGCCTTATCAAAGCAGCCGTTCATAATAACAAATCCATTACAAATTTCAAACTACCTACCAAAAAGATCAGACAAATAACCATTCGGGATGTGACCTGGGCTGGGGAAGAGGGATTAATAGGAGAGGAAGATAAAACCTCATGCCTTTGGCAGGGCATGGAAGAAATCGCTGAAAGGAGGAATTTGCACAAATGTGGTTTTCCTTAGCCTGTGAGCAAAAGGTTTGAGTAGTATCAAGTGCAAATGGTGTCACTTTAAGGTGGCACACTCTGTTTATAAACTTTGGATTATCTGAGGTTGTTACTAATAAATACAAAATGATTTTATCTAAAAAAAAATACAGAATCCAGGTAGACTATGAAAATCTTATGCAATTTTTTAGAAAACTTAAGAGTAGTAAGCTTTGTTCCTAGTGTTTTCATGGTCAAACCTGTACTTCTCTGCTGCTTCATTAATGGTATGGTAAACAGGAAAAGCTATCTGATTAGTCATTCTCTGCTTTGGCCTAAACAAAGCTTCTCTGCTGTCAAAGTTTTGCAGAGGATAGGAATATAATATCTGTAGAAGCCTTCTATCTTAAAGCCATAATATATCTACTTAAATTGATATAATGTCAGAATGCATTGCTAACAGGTTCGACATTTGGTGGATGAGACATTTAAAAAGAGGTTTACCTAAGTCAAGGTTTTCTTGTCAAAGGATGACAAGGAATTTGTAGTGTCTGTGTATTTTACTTGTGCCTTGCTACTCAGCTTTAGCAGAGGGATAATGTTAATTTATATTAAACAACAACAAAACAAAACAAAAACGCAGCAAACCACAAGTCTTTGAAAGAACTGGTGAGATTTGATTAGTTTTTTGTTTCTGAAACATAGTAATTGTTTTCTGACATCATTGAAGAGTCAATTCACCAAAGCCAGTAATCTATTTTTGTTCTAAAATCCCTCAACGTCTAATTTACACTGCATTAATATTGACAGAAATTTAAAACTCAAGATGATTCAAAACATTCTGGATTCATTTCTTCAGGTAAATCTAGGGATCTGAAACTTTCTTTCTAATACGAGATTGGAAAAAAGTTTTTAAACGCTCATTTTTCCAGAAGGCAATGTTGTTTCCTACCCATTCTTGCTGGTAGTTGTGATAAACTGCATTAGCTGTAATGAACCACATTGTAAGATTTAGTCTGTCTTGTCTCGATGATAAATGTGTTACCACAAAGGTTATATCTAACATACCAAACCTTTGGATGCTGATGGTTAATTTTGCCTGCACATTATTAGATGTTGAGGAAAGCTTAAGTACAGTCTCTCTTTGTAGAGAAAATAATTAAAAATGGGTTTGTAAATGAAGCGTTCTTACAAAGTTTGGGAAATATCTTGTACTTGGAGGATGTATTTGCACTACCTGTTGCTGATCATTTAGGGATAGTTATAGTGTTCTTATCTGAAGCACTCAGCACTGTTTTTTCCAGAGATGCTTTCTCTTATAAATATGTGGAAATGTTGGTTATCCATTTTCAGTTTAGTCAGCAATTACCCATTTTCACTATTCAATAGCTGGAAATGAAGTGCTGATATTATGGGGTTCTTCTATTTTAACTTTACAAAATATGTGATTTGGCCACTTTTTTATTTGTCATATCAGTGCTCTGTCCACTGGCTGAGAATAGAACTAACTTTTGATAGGAAATAGACCATCTTAAGTATGTACTTATATCAGAATCCTACAGTAATAAAGAAATATAGCAGTGACATGCATTTCAAAAGATTAAGGGTTTGATTCCTTTTTCCTCCCTGTCTCTGTTCTCTCTTTCTTGTTGCTGGAACACTGATGTTAGTTCTTAGAAAACTCTGAGGGGTGTGCATTGCTTCTTAGGTGATAATTAAATTTGTATGTAAAATGTAACACTTCTCCAAATAGTCTTGAGCAACTTTATTTTATTTATATCCACCTGGCTATCGATATGATTGCTGTTCCATGGCTTTTCCATTCTTTTCTCCCATTCTTCTCCCTCAACATTTGAATATTTATAGAAAACTGTTGGATATCATTGACGTATATTTTGAAATTGAGGATCATCATCTCCATCTTCCATGCAAACTCTTGAAAAGGAAAATTAATTTCTTACAGAGTGTGATCCTGTTCTCTCTCGTACAGTTTGGCATGAAATTTCATCCCATAGGTTTTTCTGTTCAGCTTGTGACCTGAATATAGATCATCAAATACATAGATTTGTTCATGAACAAACATTTCTTTTTTACTTAAACTGTACTAAGTGAAAGGTCAGATAAAAGTTAGAACAGGATTAAAGAAGAATATGTGTGGCACTGTATGCAGGTCTAACAGACTGCTGAGAGACAAGCAAGTGGCTTTCATGGTATCCTGGCAACCACATCCAGTGGATCAAGTGGGTTGTCAGTCAAATATTGGAAATTTTATAAATTAATTTTAAAAATATATGTATTCTGAAGGCTATCAGAAGATTTTAATGAGGACACGAGAGCTATGTTATTTCAAATTCGGAGTTGTACTCAGTATACACTTTTTTTTCCCTGGATCTCTCTTGCCTGTTTTAACAGGAATATAATTACCACCCGAAAAGAGAGAAGAAAACAGAAATATTTTTTTTCTTTTCTTTAGACTAATTTGCATTTTGGGTTTGCATCTGTTTAGGGTTTTGTTGAATTACTACTTGCAGCCAGCTTTATTTGAACAATAATTACACAAGATTAGAGCAAAACCATGAGTTTAAAAGCACACTCTAAATTTTACAGGTAGAGTTGTAAGAACATTTGTACAATTTATAACACTATTTGCTTGACTACACTCAGACTTTTTACAGCTGTTAGCTAAAAATTAGTTTGAGGTATGCATTTTCATATTTGAGTGCATATATAAAATAAATGACTACTAATATATATATAAATATAGCTAAATATATAACGTACAAGGAGTGTAATTTTCAGGCCTTCTGGGTACCTCTCAGTACTTGAATTTTTTCATGCTTCCTAATTCTCAACATCAAGCAGCAGGTTAGATGAAGAGAGACAATTTTCCTAACACCACTTTAGGACAATCCCATTTCAAACTCAAGCCAGCAGTATTATGCGCTCTTCACAGTCACTGTTTTTCTGTGGAAAAAGTATGATGAACAACTTAAAATACATAGTATCAAATATGTTTGAATATGGGAAGTATGCAATTAGGTTGGAAGAACATACATGTATTTGAACATCGACGAAGTAAGCTACCTTCCTGCCATGCATTGCATTTTATGTATAGCTATACTTCTAGGGGTTCCCTTGCTTCTCTTTGTGTAGAATGATGAATGTATTAAGCTTCAAGACACCAACAAAAGATAGTAATTTCTAGGCATTGACAAAAAAAACCTAATCCAAACCAAACCAAAAAACCCCAGCTAAACTATTATTTTAACTTTCCCTGCTACTTCCTATGAAAATATTGCTGTGACAGAGAATACAACACAGTTTTCCATGTTATGATGCTTTGAATAGAGGCATTCCACTGCATGAGAAAATCTGTCCTCTTGAGGAAAACAATGACTTAAAGAAGAATGTTCTGCTCTTTATTAGAAAGAATGGCTTTCAATGTCTAAAAGACTTATTTTCAGTTTATAGCTTTGTTTTCATTACTGCTCAAAATTGGCAGATTGGAAGAAGATAAACAGAAATTGATTAGTTTTACAATGAATATTTATTTAAACTTTAGCTGGAAGAAACCCACTAGAGACTAGATCCTTCATTTCAAAAAATGGATGCACATATTAAATACACAGCACTTCTATAGGTGGATTTCTATGCGACATACTTATTCAACTGGCTATCAATCGATTTAAAACTATGCTTTCATTTGGGTGAGTGCGTAGAAAAACTTACATTCTAGAGTAAACCAGATGCAGAATTCCCCAGAGGTGTGAAGAGGGTGAGCATCTTCACAGATTTGCTTCTTCCCTCCATTTGTTCCATCAGACAAATTGTATGAGCATTTGTGGTACGTGTTGTTTGGGTAGTAGTGGTAAGAGTTCACTGCATTGATCAGAGATAATCAATTGTGCCAAAGCATTTGTTTCAGAAGGCTGCATTATGTTTCCTTCTCACTTCATGGACTTGATTAAAATGTTGTATTTTGCTTAGGGTAAGGAGTGTTGCTACTGAAGGTAGTGTGGAATCAGTTCCAGGTTTGCTGATATCAAGCATACGCTGATCAACAATACTGAAGATAAGTTGCAGAGAGAGAAAATACATGAATTTTATTTCAGTTGAATTGTACCCTCGTTTAATTCAGTACTGCAAAGGGGAGACACTCCGATTTTTTGTTTCTAACTATTTCATTTTCTGAATTTAGTGTACCATTTCAGCAGGTTTCCTTTAGACACTTCTGTATGCAGTTTTGGCATTTTCAGAGTGAATAGATTCTTTGCCTATGTATTAGTTGTAGATTATTGTGCTTATACCATGTCCATCTAAACCAATATTTTGGCCACCTGCTTAGCAGTCCAACTGATTTCTGAAATGAAACAGAAATATCCATGATGTCAAACACAGAAAAGATTAATGCATAATCATTGATCTTGATCCAAATTATTCTCAGAAATGTACTTCAAACACAAATTTTGGAATCTTTCAATACAATGACTCAGACCTTACTTAATCATTCTGTTAATTACCCACAAATGAGAAGAGAATCTAGGTCAATTTTTAAAAAGATACGTTTAAAGAAGAGTAGGCCTTTCGGTAATGAACTGGCAGTTCCACAACCCTGCCTCAAGCATAAACCCAGGTAGGCAGGTTTTAATCTACTTCTTCCCCTCCCCTGACCCATTCTACCAGCTTTCTGTAAAAGGAATCCATAGAAACTCATGCAAAATTATATCTGCTGTCCAGCTGACCTCTTGGCAATGTAACTCAGCTATCTTCATTCCCTGCTTTCAGAAGAAGCTTTGCCTTTCCAGATACTCAAAGTCTGAAATCTTATTCCGGGAGCCACCTCTCTATTATCTGTTTATGGAGACATGTCTATATGTGGCATCCATTTGTTACCAAGGATCATTTTGGAATGGTCTTTATTTAGTGATACTATTTTTTAAAAATATATATTTAAAATATGTATATTATCATTAATTAGCAGGCAGTGGATTCTGAGATATGGAGGACTTCCTGTGCAAAGAGGTATCCCACCCAAACAGGCAAAGTTTTTACAGAGCACAATATAATTCAGTTCTCCTTATGGGATTTCTATCAGTATTTCTCTTGTAGCATGCTGGTTGGTAACATCAGTAAATACATAAGAGAAGGCAGTAAAAAGGGAGTGGAAAAGAGCCCAGCACTGTAAAATGTTTTTAAGCTATTTTCTTTTGTGCATAGAAGATCTTCAGAAAAAAAAAAAGAAAAATACATTTAAAAAATTATTATTTCCATTGATTATGATAATGTTTTTTTCTACCCATGTTCATATTTTTTCTTTTATGATGCAGGAATAGGTAAAACAATGAAGACAAAGCAATATACTGCTGGCTTGGAAATCTAAGCTGGTAACTTAAGGGTAGCTGGTTTTGAAACTTTTTGTCTCTTTTTTTAAAAAAAGTGTTTCTTACATCACAAGCCATTTTCTTCCTCCTTCATTTCAGAATCAGAAATAAGATAAAAGTCAGTGACTCAACTTTGCTTCAAAAAATAATTTCCAAAGACACATATAAAATGAGCAACAAAAGGCAAGACATGGAATGAATGCCATATCATAGTGTCAAAACACTGAGATGGATTTCTGTTATCTTTCCTTTTTATAAATATTTAATAAATGATTCAACTTGGTTCCACGTATGCTTTTATTGTTATCCTACTTTTACTTACTTAGGATTACACCATGTGTGTGCAACTTTTTAGGTGGAGTAGAAGGTGATGAAAAAGCAAATGATGATTAAAGCAAATCTGAGTGAGGAAGGAAAATAGTTGAAAAATAGTATCCCTGAATACAAAGAGCAACTTTCCCAAAGTTGCTGGTAAGAATGAGACCAGGCTGCCTCTGTTTTGGTTCCACGTCTCTTACCATCAGCTTTACCCATTTTTTTCTTTTGTGGATGGAAGGATTCTAAATGCATCCCTTGGATTGAAGAATATACATGCAGAGAGAGTCATCTCATTCACACAGATCAGAAACCGGGTACTTCTGTAGAATTTTGTTAGCACTATTTCACCCTAGGTAAGCATGCATAATTAATTGTAACTTTTTTAGATAGATATAGTTTCATTGGTCCCAGTGGAGGTTTCCAAGCTGATATACAGTTAGACGAAAGACAGTATCTGCCCCACTGTGCTAACGGCAGTCACTCTTTTTCCTCTAACAATTGTGTGACTGTGAAACATATGCTGAAAGTCACAGATCAGAAATGTGCACAGGCACAGTTTTGTTTCAGGTTCTTTATATGAAGGGTTTCCTAATTTTGCATAGCCACTGTGACTTGTGGCTTTCGATCCAGGTCTTAAGAAACTATTCTGACTAAGTCCACCTGGTAAAAAAGTATGCCAAACCCTGGGGATGAGATCCTTCACTTCATTTTGTGTGAACAAATTTCAGTGGGTGCTTTTAAACATACTGTTATCTCTGCTTCTTAGGAGATGTCTGGAAAGCTTAAGGTGCTGTCATAGTCACAGAAGGAATTTTTACTCATGAATCCAAAATAAATCAAAATTTTGTTTTCAGAATAATTCCTGAAATTCCACAGGTTAGAAAACAGAGTTATACCACTCGGAGTGCTTTGACATAAAGAGATGTGTAAGTACTTAGTGTTGCTGTAGTAGCTGTTCAAACATCTGTATGCTAGCTTACCAGTGTGTCTCTAGAAGTAAGAAAACAGTTCCGTTTCTTTGGCCCATTCATTATTCCCGTTTGGAAACTGCCAGCGAAAGTAACAGTTGTGATTATACAGAGAGCTGTCTGCTGGGACTTCACCTGAAATCATCAGTTTTTCATATATAACCACATGCAGCTGTTGGATTTTCTATTTACTATCAACTTGTCATAAATTTGAGTTGATGACTGGGGAGGTCAAAATGTACCTGCAGAATTGTTGGTGCTCTGAGCCATTCAATTGCCTGGAACTGGATTTTGGGACGGTTTGTACTTATTTGGAGAGGGATGAAGAATAACAATCTGAACAGTCAGAGGTTTCATCTACTGCTGTTGTATGTATAGATGTCAAAGAGAGAAAAAGCTACTTTAATCATATCCTGTCAGTTTAAATGTAGGGCTTTTTATTTCCTATTTTTCTGGGAAATTATACACAGTACTGTACCACACAATCACATAAGTACCAGACAGGAAAACCTGCAGAAAGCTGTTGCCATAGTCTAGATTTTGAGCAAATAGCCTAGCAAGACATTTTCATTTTCAAAAGTCAAACCTGCCATTATATTTATGGCTTTGTTTAGATTTCTTTTTTCTTTTTGTGCATCTCCATCTAGAGTTTACAAAGAAAATAGACCTGCTGTGATGTGAACCCCAAAGGAAAGATATGCTGCCTCTGTAATATACTGAAATGTCAGGAAATCATTTATTGAGCCACTGGTGCCTTTAGTGGCTGGTTATAATTTGCTTTGCTGTCTGATAATGTGTGTGTTTGTCGATCAATTATCTCAAGAGCTCTTTGGAGCCATAAGGTCATCTTTCGCATATTTGTCAGATACTTCTCTGAAGAGATGCCAAGTAGCACATTTTTCTTCTAGAACTTAATGGATCATCCCTCAAAGTAAGTGAAGAAAAAGATTATCTATCTGGTGATGGCAAGACTCTCAATGACGTAGCTTTGCCATACTTTTAATATGCTTATATAGATACATATAAACGGCAAACTGTAGGAAGGAGTAGCCTGTAGCCTCTTTCAGATTGATGAAAGGTAATCCACTTGTGAGGACCTTTATTCAAATACCAATATTTTAATCTTGATTGCATTCAGGTGGACAGAAGAGTCTTGTGACACCAGTATCATTTCTCTCTGTGGTCCAAGAATGAATATCCCTTCTGGGAGGAGTCCAGTCTTTTAAGTTGGGAACAGAACTTGTGAACACCAGCATTGCTTTCTTTCCTCTTGGGATTGTAGTGCTGTAGTGCATTTTTACTATGAGTTGAGGAGCTGGAAGGGATAAAAGGAGGTGAACTCACAGTATGTCAAACAGATGAAGTTATTCAATTCAAAATGAAACAGTAGTAACAATTTAATAACACCTTTACTGGAAAATTTTAAGGTGCCTTGAAAACATTAATTGAGAGACAGAAGTGCATAAGGGATAGTTAAATTATATGTGATTAACTTAGGTACAGAAAGCTAAAGTGATATGATAGTGTTTCATCTTGATAGTAGAATTTCTGCTGAGAACAATGCTAAAAAACAGCTCTATTTTACACCAGGTTTACACTAATGTATAAATTTGTGTAAGTGAGCCATGGATTGCTTCTGATGTGTATAATATTGTGCGACTGATAATCTGACACGATTGATCCTTGATCGACCAGTGGTCTGAAGGGGCACATGAATAACAGGTGAGGATGGAAGTGGCAAGGGGATATCTCAGCCAATGCTTACATTGGCAGGTAGGGCTGGCCAAGATGGATGAGACCAGAAAGCAAAGCAGCCGATGCTGAGACCTTGGGCTCAGCACTCTCTGTGTTTTCAGGGCTTTTATTTTGGACTGGCTCTAGATTGAATTCATGGACTAGCCTATCATTATCGGTGGGGCATCTTTCACTGTAGCTCAGTCTGAGAGTAACTTTGTATGCTGCAAGACCATGCCACAATGTAAGTGGAACAATTCTGGGGTTCACTTGAAAAGCAACATCTGATCTGAACTGAAATACAAATGTAGACTGCCCTAAGAGCAAGAGAATTGGAAATGCTGAAAGAAGAGGTGTGCCCGAAGTTGTGCCTCTCCTTTACTTGCATGACTTTTGCTCCCCTGTGTCAGGAACCTGCATGCCGATTAAAATCCTCCTTTTAAGGTGAACACAGATTCAATTTTTCTTTTAGCACTGGAAGGGGAGCAGTAGGTACCTCTTGTTAATATACTGGCTAATAGACTTGCCTAAGAAGTGGAGAACCTTTTTTTTCTGTTTTCTTTTTCCTTTCCTTTTTTTTTGTTTCTCCTGCCTTTCTGAATCTAAGGCTGTTTAAAAATGTGACTCACAGCTCTAAGGAAAAGGCTTTCAATGCCTACCCTGTTTTGCATGTCAGCCTGAGGCTTCTGTGGTCTTGACTTGAACTGAACTGTGACATTAAGCAGCCAAAAATGTGGCACTGATGGTGCCAGAGAAAGAGCAAGCAAACAAAATCCTAAGTAACTTGGTCATTAGGACCCTCCCTTGTGAAGGAAAAGCCATGTGTTTAGCCTTACTGTAAATAATATTTATATATTTTAATCAAGGCCTTGAGGACAAGGGAAGGAAAAGTCAAATTATATGTGTTTGCTGCCTCTGATATTTTGTTTTAGTGGGAACTTCACTTTTGAAGTTCTTTTTTATTACCTGCTTGAATTTAAACCTTGAAATCTTTATGGAGTGTATATGTAAATGAAAAACTTAATTAGGAAAAAAGATTTTGTAATAGTCATTCATGTAATCTGAAAATATACAGAACACACTAATAGAATTTACATGGTACATTATTGCAGATCAGATTCAAAGTTTCTTATTCCTGAAAGATTTTAGAGCCAAGTCTTCTAAATATCTTCAGGAGAGGGGAGGGGCAGAACCAGAAAATAAAGCAAAACAGATATTTGTGGTACAAGATTTCTGGTTATAGAAAGCTAACTTTGGAGCTGCCAAGCTTCAGCCCTTTCACAGTATGTCTAATGTATATTTATGGAGGCCACTGAGGGAAAAACAATATCTTGTTTTGGATCTTTAAAGCATGATGCAGCTAAGAGCTAATTTGCTTTGAGGTCCCTTGGTGCTTTGAATTTAATTTATCAAAAGCAAATTAATATGAAATAATAAAATAAATATTAAAGTGGAAGTAAAAATAAATGATTGAAACATATCAACAGAGAAAAATAAAGCAGATGACTTCTGAAGTTTGTGGGATAATTCCCATTTTAATTACATTAATCATAATTGTTATTAGACTGGTGATGGGACAATATTTTCTATTCTGTAGCAGCAGGTAAGCTTAGAGAAGGGAAGTATACGGGAATGAGGTCATGCAATCCAAATGAAGGTCATCCGAACTGACTTTATTTGTAGAACTCAATGTTCAATGTACCTACGAAAAATCTTCAATGTGTATTTGTAACCTTTATAAATATAATGCAAGTGCAGTCAATCTCTGAACAGTATCTTTTCTAGAATACTTTCATTCCTCTTATCATGGAGCAGAGACAATGCTTAGAAATTTTGATCAGGGAACTTAGCTAGATTTCTGGGAACAGAAATCCTAATTCCGGAGTTGTCCTCATTTGGAGATAAGCCTGATCACAAATTCCAAACTTGGCTTGAAGACCAAAACCTTGAAGGTAAATATTTGTGTTCAGTGGATCGATTACTCATTTGTTAAGTTCATCAAATATTTCTGAATATAAACTCATGATCTGGGACAAAAGCACCTCAGTTTGCACAAGGATTAATGACTAGACTGAAACCTAGTCAGTATTAGTAATTTTCTTAACTTTGAGAACTAGGAAGTCGCCAGCTGGCAAAGACGTACACAGGTGCTGACCTCTATGCAATGGGAGTAATGCCTGGTTCTAATCAATGGGATTTGCTGAATGTGTATGAAGTCTGTCAATATGTCTTAGACTTGTGTTTCATTCTTTAAAGTCCTTCCCAGAATTTCTTTCATGGATAGAACTGTCTTTGTCACTAAAGCAAAGAAGCACAATCAGATTTTGATTTATGACAAATTAAGTTCAGAGTTCAAATACTTCATGCTCATCTCCTTTAATGTCGCCTGAAGTCTGCGTCAGAGAAAATTCGTAGCTAAGAAAAGATGTAAACAAATTCCACTTGAGAATGCAAACAAGTGCAGGAAAATGGTGGTCTTCTACAGACAGATGAGGGAATTTTAAGTTGGGATGTTAAGTCAAAATTACAGTTTAAAGTCTCTTTGGGATCCTATTCAAAGTGGTGAGAAACATCCGGAACCAAGGTGTTAGAAGGAATGGCCACCATGAGCACATAGTCGTGGTTTGGGCCAAACCGGCCACTGCACAAACAACAGATGCTCCCCCCTACCCCTCTTCAAAGAGAGAGGCAGGAGAAAAAGAGAGAGACTTATGAGTTTAGAAGGAAATAAACTACTTTAATGAAATATTAATAATAAAATAAAAAGGAAATAATGAAATATATACCAAACTGTATCAATCTCCCAATCATGTCACCGGCTGGCACTGAGGAAGTCCCAGACTGGACACAGTGACGGATGGGAACTGGATTCCGGATCTGGATTCGGGATCGGGATCAAAGGCAGACAAACAGGCAGAGTCCTCCTTGGATGCCAGCCATTGAAGAAGGAGCGCTGACCCTTTGATCACTCAGCTTTTATACTAAGCATGAAACAGATAGGATGGAATACCCTGTTGGTCAGTTTTGGGTCACCTGTCCTGTCCACTCCTCCCCACAGGTGCAACCCCTCTATACTTTTCCGCTTCCGAGCATCCAACAGGGCAAATAACCAAGTTAGCTGGCCTTGGGTGTTACAGCAATAAGTATATGCAAGAGCCTCTCTGCATACTATACCATGGCATCAGCTATAAACATTGGTCTTATCACTCTGAAAGTGAACAGTGTCTGCACAATATGCTGTTAATTTCAGGAGTTAGAAGAGGCCCAGCTGAAAAGCCAAGTTACTGAACAAAATTGGTCCTATTTTACCTCAAACCAGGACACACATGAAAGCAACAATCTGAAAAGTTCACCAGGAGAATACTGCTGAATTTTTGGGTTGGGTTTTTTTTGGGGGCGGATTCAGTGTAGATTTTCCAGGTTACTGGTTCACATACACACTAAGAAGGCTCAGATTTTAAGAGAACTTAAAAAAAAAAAAACCCAAACATTTCTAACAAGAAAAACTTAGTTGCCAAGTTGTTTGTGACTTCTTTGATGTATTTGTTCATTTTTTCTTCTTACTAAAATGTTTCTTTTAGTTCTTTTGAAATTCTATCTTATGCCTTGATGTTTTCTGCTCATAAAAATGACTAACTAAATCCCAGTATTCTTTGGAGAAACACTGAACATTCTGTAGATTAGCAATGAAACAGAAATAAGATGTCTCCACTTGAAATGCCAAACCAGCGTTACAATGAGTCACAGCTGAGTTATGCAATTTTTTCTTTCTGTGTGTGTAATGGGCCATCATCCTTGTCTTTTTGTGCTATCTTGTTTGTATAACATCCACCTCAAAGAGGAAATCAATACATATGCATTTTATTTGTAAAATAAATAACAAGGCATGTAGTTAATTAAAGTTATATGGAGTTTTAATGTCATCTACATTCTTGTATCAGAATTGATATCTTTGCCCTCTTTATCCTTCCTGCTGGGGACTTTTTTGGTATAACACAAAAATATTGCTTGTTGCTTTTTCTCATGCTGATCATGAATTCAGTAAGGATCAGCTCCTGCCAGTAAACGCTGCATATTTATGCTATTGATTTGTGAGGGAAGGAAGCTGAGGGCTTTTTGTATTGTGCTATAAAATTAATAAATAATGATTCATTAGGACAGCATCCTGCAGCTCACAGGTTGAGCAGTAATTTGATACGAGGGTCGTATTGCTATTCTAAATGTGCCTGAGATCCCACAACAGAGGGGCACTGCTGTTGTAGTACCAGTGAGCACAGTCCTAAGCTCTCTCCTCTGGGATTTGCCCTCTTCCAAGGTGGGGAGGTGGAGCAGCAGGAAGCAAGCAGCATGTCTTCTCTGCCTTCTCTCTGGGGACAGTTGTCCCTTCAGCAAAATGGTGAAGAGGTCTGTTCATAGGTGTCCTGGGTGCCAGGAGAGGACTGAGGTCCTGTTATCTTCGTTGGCTAAGATAAGGAGATCAGCTTTGCCATGTGGTTTTTGTCACAGTTAAAATTCGCTGGAGTTCACCTCCAGCTATGGAGTGTGAAGTTAGGAAAAAAAAGGATGCAAGTGTTCCCAGCCCCCAGCAGAACCAATGGTCCCAAATTGTCCGATAGTGCTACAATTGCTATTGGTGTTCTGAAACTTTTTACTTCTTTTGGGGCTGTTTGGCGCTTTTAGATGTTTGGCACTGATTGTGCCTATACTTAATATAGTCCTGATTCAATCCTTCCTTAAGCAGAAATTAGTCAACATAGATTGTGAAAATCTGAGCTCCAAGGACACATCTGGGAAGTACTCAGCAGGTATTATAAAATACATTGAAGTTGGAGGAATATTTACAGTATGCATTAAATTCAGCTGCATTGGAAATATACATTTTAATTCATTCTTGAACAATCAGAGCATTTGTCAATGGTACCGCCCAATGTAGTTTTGCAGAGTGTTGTGACATAGTTTCAGTCATTTCAGCAATTACTGGTTCCTTTAAATTCACAAGCAGTGAATTTGAGCACGTGAGTGGTGGCAAAGTTGTGTAAAATAAACTTGAAAGGACTGATATGCCCAAGGTGGTTTGTATTAGCAGAGGTTTGCTATTTCACATAATTGACAGATCATTGACAGATTTCAAGATCACAATGTGTAAACCAGATTGGTGGAACAGCCAGGAGACCTGTATGTAGAGGACAGTAACAGCTATGGACGTAACGGCCTTAGGGACTCCAATGCTTTTAATTCAATGAGAAAAATTTAGATGCTTAGTGTCTGGTGTCAGCCTTTACATGTGATATGCCTGAGGGCGCTGTCCTTGTGGTGGACCAGAACTGAAGTTACAAAATGAATAAATAGAAGGAAAATGTAGCAGCATATAGTAGGTATACATACGTCAAAATTAATAATAACACTGTCACTAGTTATGATTGGCAAGTTCCTTGTTTGAAGAACCAGCTGATACCTCTGATACCTGACCTGTTTCAGTGGAATTTAATTTCTCTCAGTAATATTTTCCCTGGTCCACTTCTTGACTATAAACTGTACAGCTTACATACTTCTGAATCTCAATGCAACTCATCCTTGATAATTAATCCTTGCTAGTGGCTCTAGAGGATAAACAAGAGAATGAATAACAGCATTACTAGTACAGTATATCACTACAGAATAAACAGAGCAGAAGGATGGAGACAGATTGCCTTTGTGGTACAACAATGGCCAAATATTTACATTTCCTATAGCAAAGCATAGAGCAGAGGAGTCATCTTCTCAGCATGAGGGCTGAGGTTAGAAACTTCATCTTTTAAGTGTAATTGAGAGACTACCAGTGATGTAAAAGGTGATCACCTTCACCTTTTCTGTTTTAGTCATAAAAATTTTGTTTATGTTTTATTCATAAAAAATTTCTGTCAGGACCTGCAGGTTGACAAGAATCTGATTCTTGTGGCAAGCTGGCAGTCTGGAGAGTAGGTAGAAACTTCACTGAAGCTCTGGATGCTTTTCTGAATGAGGAAAATGAGTTTTGCATGGTAGCAGATTTAACTATGCTGATGAAGCATTGATGGAAAAGAAACATTGAGAAAATGGCCCATAGATTTTCAGGTATTGGTACAGGTAAACTAAATTTTATTTGTAAGGGACTACAGATGAAAATATAAATCATAAAGGAAGGAAGGCACCAAATTAACTCTACATAAATGCATGCCATGCCTTGTGTCTTTCGAACTGTTACCTTGTAATTGCACAATATCCTACAGTACAATTTTGCTCTTGCTCATTTTGGAACCTTTCGCTAGTTCATGCCTTTCCCCAGATGTAAGCATTGTTGCCTTTTTTGTCCACTGGGTTTTCAGCTGGGACTTTTGTAAACAGTTCTGTGAACTGTCTGGAGTCACCCAGAGGATGATACATGTAGAATCCATTTGATGTGGAGAAAAAGATTTTATAATTTCTACTTTCAGTTCATAATGTCCTGCGAGACTAGTGCTGACAATGTCCAAAACCCTAACTGCAAGTTACACCAGAAATCTGCGAGAACCTTCGAGGCTCATGAGAGACATCAGCTTTACCCAGTGTGAGCAGAGGAAGAGTGCTATCGAGATGTGGTGGGCTCCTGGAGAAATCTCACAAGTCAGAGAGAAGTTTTGCCCAGATCTGGCCAAATATGTTGCTTTCATAACTTATATTCACAGTCTGGTAGAAAACATCTTGACTTCTTGTTGTTATTTCTTTGAGAATAAAAATATTTCTGCTTTTGCTGTGAGTGTGTTTATCTTTGGAGAGCTCCACCAGAAAAAGACTTCGTCTCCCCATTTGCTCAGTCTGCAACGTTTGCCTTTACCCGTGTAAGGGACTTGGAAATCCAGTAGCGATGATAAGGGACAGAGTGTACTAATGCACAAACATTCAGCTACTCTCAGCAGGAAATGTCTTGTCAATACCAGGAATAAGTAATGTGCTAAAGATTTACTGTCAGGTGGCCGTCTTGACCACAGCAGGGTGGAAACTTGCAGCAGGCGGATGGCCTTACATACTTAGGTCACCCGTGTTTACTTTGATGAATGTGTGTAGTATCCTTGGTCTGTATTATTACACTGAATTGAGGGGATGCTGTAGTACCTGATAAGCACAGAAAAAATGTTTTTCACCATTAACAGAGAAAATAACAGTCAAATGATTGGACATAGGAGGCATCAGCACTGTTATATTTATTTTTTCCTCAAGTTTCTAGTAGAGTACCCTGCAATGAACTGGGAAAAGTTTCTGTTATGCTGTTTGCAGTAGAAAAAAAAAATGATTGAACAGAGTGGTTGTCCCATGGTTATTGTACTCTTTTATTTATTTTTATTAATTAACATTTATGTCATTCATTTGGGGGTTTGTGCAGTAATTTATTTTTCTTCAAAGAGAAATGACATTGATTTTCTTATGTGGTGCTTTTGAACAACTTTTAAAAGCACTGGGAGAAAATATGTTTGTCTTTTACAGCCACCCTTTTGGTTGTTAAGAATAATTAAGCTTGCCTATTTTAAAGTGCACTAACAGAGGCTGCAAGTTGGTAAAAGGCTGTGAGAATTCAGTGTGGCAAGTTCTCAGTGTTGTGTGTTTGTGTGTGTAAACACTAATTCCTTTCACGGAAAGAAATTTTATTTTTTAAAATCCTGAGTAGGTCCAGAAACACAGACGTCTTCCTCTGCCACCTCTAAGTAGATCCCTTTGTAAATCTATGCTGACTACTCCCAGTCACTTCCTTGCCCTTCCTTTGTTTGGAAATGCTTTCTAGGGGGATTAGTTGCTCCATCACCTTCCCAGGGAGGGAGGGGAGGCTGACCCGCCTGTTGTTACCTGGATCTTCTTTCTTCCACCTAACATGCTCATAAAATGGAAATGTCAGGGGCTTTGAGTTTTGTCCCTAAATGATAATTCTTAGAATTTGACCTTGTAGATGTAAACTTTTCCATTAATTGAAAATATGTCTTTATGCCAGTTACTGTTTCATCATTTAGAATATTGGGGGCTAATTCTTCATTATACTCGGTGAAGTGTCTAAGTTAATAAATTTATATCTTCATTCCCTTTCCTTTTGCATTAACACTATTTTTAGGCAACGAACAGCTGCCCTACAAGGGATCTTCTGGCAGTTACTTTAGTGGCCTGAGTTGTAAAGTGCCTCCAAGCTGCCCCAAGCAGCAGCAAGTTTTTCTGAAAGCCCTAAAGCAATGTGGTGTGCCAAGGGACAATTTTAATAATTCCTTCTAATTGATATATAGTTATGTGAGTTCCTATGTCCTATTACATAACTACGCCTAGTCTGCATTTCTGACCTAGATCCATCACTATTTTAATAATGAACTCCATTTCAGTGGTTGCTCCTGGGCAAAAGGTGCACGTAAAGAAAATCCACTATCCCAAATGAACCGATTTTCACATTTTAATCACATGCGCATTTCGCAAACCACTTTTCCAAACCTAGTCTTCTCTTAAATTGGAAGGGTTCTCCAAATTTTGGATAGAGGTCTTTTGGGCTAAGTGTAAATTCCAGACAAAAATCAGTGTGGTCATTTAAAAATGTTTATTCTGATTTTACAAATTAATGACTATGCTCATGTTATAAACATGAAAAGCACGAATAACCTCGGTGTCTCGGGGTCAAAGTCTCTTTATACTTCAGTGTATGTGTGTTTCAGTTTCTACTTTTCTTAGGTACTTTAAAGTAACATGATGTGTATCCCAGGTGTTGACCTGTCCTTGATTCACTAGATTTCCCTGAGGGTTATAAAAGAGGTCTAACATCCATATGCTTACACAGATGGAAGAGCACGGCTTCAGAATTATGGAAGCAATCTTCGAGTATTGTTTTTTCTCAGAACATTTAACTATATTTTTAAAGATTTTTAAAAGATCTTTAAAAATATCTTTCCGATTTTGTAAACGAATGAACAAGTGAGAGAAACATGCTTTTCAGTAAGTAGCAAGAGTACCATATGCTTTTTCTGTCAGCATGAGGCAAAACACAGACCATTATTCTTGACCATCATGCATTTCCATCATTAATTACAAATACAACTCATGCTGTTACCTGCACAGCATGCTACATGCCAGCTACATTCTAGATATGGGGTGTGTAATCTTGATAGCAAATGTGCTGGGAATAGACTGTCATGTCACTCTTCTTCACTGAAATGTGACAAGTTCTGGAGTTTGACTTAGAGGGGTTTTTTTCTGAAATAAGAAGTGATTCCCTTATCCTATTTCATACGAACTTTTTGAAAAAAACATATTTTATCAGCATTATAAATACAACTACCACTGGAATACAAAAAGCTAATTGTACTGGGTCAATCTTGTGGTGTGTGGAAAACTTTTGCAGTGCCAGCTGTTTTTTTTCTTTTTTTTTAATTGAGATCATTAAACCAGTTGAAATGTTGGCTGCGTTCGGCTACAAGACAAGAGAAAACCTCTTTCCTTCAGACTTCCCACAAAGACACAGATACTCAATAGCAGCAATAAATAATTAAATGAAATACACTGCAACACAGTGTAGTTGCATTAAAAATGATGAAAAGTGATACTGGCCTTTTGCAGGAATTCAGAGTGGAAGAAAAGGAGTAGTTAATTTAGAACAGACAATAGAGGAGACATACTTCTTCCTACTTTTTACCTGGTTGTTGTAAGATGATACATGCCTGTATTCCAAAAGGAATAGGAGACGAGCAGATATATTTTGTTCCTTTTTTAGTAAGAGATACAGAAAAATGAAATCAATAGCTTATTCTTATAGTTTGCTTGTAAAGGACTTGGAAAACGAGTAAATGAAACTTAAATTTCTTGTTTTCTTTCTGAACATTGCTATGGTTGCAATAGCAGCCAGAGCTGAGGAGAGCTTAATCTCTGAGAAACCATTTTTTTTTCTCCTAGCTAAATAGGCACTATGAAGGTGTGGAGAAATAAATGTGAAGCAGGATTTTCCCTTTCCATTTTATGGTCACACATACAAATTCTTAGCTTCTGGATTTCCACGTTCCTGCCATTTCATGTAGTCCACAGAATGATTTATACATTTTTTGTCTTCTAAATAATTTTCAGCTAACAATGTGCAAGGGAAGAAGACATGTAGCCCCTGCAAAGGTGGAGGAGATCTCAGAGCCAGTGTGCGCTGGTGGCTTTCATCACTGCTCCTGCTAGCACAGTGATTGCTAACAGGCACACCTGGAGAGGACGCATCCCTCACTTAAGCAGGGTGGTAAAAATAGAGGGGAAGTTTAGGAGAAGGAGGATTGTGTCCTTGAGTTTCTCTTGGGAGGGGGAAGAAAAATCTGATGGTGTTATTCTGTGCTGCAGCCGGAAGACTGGGGAGCGAGAGGAACTCAGGTATTTGGAACTTGAGGCCAGGATGCTGAAGGTGTCTGGGTTTTTTTTCCTGGTATGGGGCTGGGTGTGTGTGTTGCTGTGGCATGATGTTCTGACTCCTAAGGAGGAACTCAGGATTCTCTCACTCTGGAAAGGGAAATGAAAGTGAAAGTGTGATATTCTTGGTCAGTGTTTTTGAGGGAATGTTTTTAACTCTGAAGGTAGAAAGGGCATTAATGCCTTTATTATATCCCACTCTCATAGTATGAATTTGGAGCAAAGTCTCATGTGAGTCTTTAAATGTTTCAACCTCAAACCCCATGCCCATGGAAGTATAGTAAGTGCAAGAAATCCCTCTGTTGCATGCTCTTCCTGCCTCTTCAATGCTGGGAGAGGCTGCCTGGCTCAGATTATTGGGGTGTGGAGCAGGCTGCCTGTTCTGCTCTGTCCTCTGTAGGTGAGAAACAGAGATGTGTTGCTGCAGTTTATTGGGTCTTCAGTTTGGCAGGCAACAGCCAAATGTAGCTGTAAAAAGGTTATTGGGTAGGGAAAATAAAGAAAATGATTGGTAAAAAAAAGCGTATTGGTTAGTGAGCAAGAATTTGAGGAAGATGTTCCAAAGTCACATTCTACTAACCTCTGCATACTGATGCTTCATTTTTATGAGTACCCTTCATTAAGGGGCTGAATTGCAAAATATGATGGGTAAATAAATATGGGTTACTGCATGGGTTGATTTGACAGTCAATAAGGTTTGCCAGGGAAGAGCTAAAAATATATCTGGTGTTTTTGTAAGGGGTGTGAAAGGCCATGGTGCCTTCATCTTCAAGGTGGGACTTATGAACTACAAAAGTGCATGACAAATTGTATGACAAACTCACGCCCCCAGTGTTTCAGCTTTGCAAAGGAAAACAAAGCCTTCTCGCCCAGTGCTTGCAGAGATAATAGTCCGAATGTGAAATTGAGGTAGACTCATTAACTGCCTTACTTTGTTAGTGGCTTGATGCAGATATTTAGGAGTGGGAGTGTTTTGCCACTCTGCATAAGCTTTTCTAAACTGTGAATCTGAAGGATTCCTGGTAGCATTAAATGTTAATGTCGCCTGTTCAGTGGCTCTTGACTGAAGGATGGGAAAGGAAAGGAAGCAGGAAGTAGCACAGGGAGTGTTGAGAACTAGGGTGGGAAAGAAAAATGTAGGAATCTTCTGTCTCCTCTTCACACTTGTGGTATAGTTGGGAGATGATGAAGAGAATGATTAATCTGCGTGTTTAATTTGGGAAGAAATACACATGTTCTTTATAATTTTTGGCCAACAGTGTTAATTAAACCTTTTAAATTGGTGATCCTTACTGAGAGGTAGGTGTGTTGCTCATGCCTCAAATGGCTAGAAATCTTGTTTTTAAACCTAGAGACACAAGACTTGGTATCTTTATCAGCCTCACGGTATTTAAGCAGACAACTTCCACTTTCTGCCTTGTTAGTGCACTGTTTGAAAAATGTTGCTCTAAACAGTGGGGGTGGGGTGTGGGGCGGGGTGGGAAGGAAAATAAACGGGAAGGGATGAAGACAGAAGACTTCCTATCTTGGGCTAGGCAGCCTACCTACTAAGCTCCACGTTGTTCTAGTCAAGTTCTCTTGGTCGCTTTCCTGCCAAAATGAAGAAGATGATAAAGAAGAAAATATCAGTTATATCACATAAAATACAAGCAGGCTATGATCCATTTCAGTAAATAAAATTTCTTTGTATTTCTTCGAATTCCCTATGATACACAGTCCTGTAAGTCAGAAAAGCATAAGGTTACATACTGGGAGAAATGCAATAGAAACTAAATGGTTTTGATTGCTCACATATACTTTATTCTAACAGTAGTAAAAAAGAAACAAGAACAAAACCAGTTACAATCAATGTGCAATAGTTACAAACCCTCCCTTGAGCTCTCATATCTGGGACAATCTGTTTAAAGAGAAAAGTTCTAGGCCAAGAATTAATGCAATTGGTGGTGGTCAGTATCAAATTCAAGATCAGTCTCATTGACTTTGCTGAGTCTGTGCTCTCTACTGTAGTTACTGTGCCTAAAGTGATTGCAAAGGTAGAATGAGAGCATTAGGAATCTGGAGAAGAATAAAACAACAGTGGAAGTAGGAAAATCAAACCAGTTTTTCACTAGAATCATTAAATATTTCACTTGGTATTAGTATTTTTCTCTAATCCAGGTAACGTTTTTCTATTAATCCTTCTCTTTAATGTCTGTCCTGATGTGGACCTAGCTCTGCGTCTTTTAAGTTTGCTTGAATTCCTCTTCCATTTTGTTTTTCCCCTTCAAATAATAGAATAACCCCCTAAAGCAGAAATACCCCCAAACTTAGGCCTTAAAACAGAGTTCTCTGTTGTGCCGAAGGATGAATTCAAGTAGCCTCCTGGGATAATTACCAGGTTGGACAGATTCTCACTCAAATGTAGGGGTAGTAGAGGAGTTTTAACTATGTAGTTGTGATTTTGCTGTTATCAACTATATCAAACTGTCTTACAGTGGGAGGACCAGAGGGACAAAAGAGCTTGTTTATTCTACTCTCATCAGGGAAAGTTTTTGCTGTTTCATAAGGTCAGACATGAAAGAAATTGACTGGTGATGGTTATGAAAGCTGTGACTCTGTTTTGTGCTTGAATTGATGACTGGGCTTCAGGAGGAGGTGAGAACTAATTCATTGATCACGAATAAGTGCAGTCTTGAGACTCAGAAAGCCTTCCTAGTAATTCAAGGTGAGGAAATTCAGTACCTGCTTTCTAATCTGAGCAGTAGATTAGCGAATTGGGATAGGATGCATTATATAATATAGGTTTGTGTCTTGATTTGGGAGTTTTGTTTTGGTGGTGTTCTTGTTGTTTGGTTGGGGCTTTTGTGTGTGTGATAGCATGAATTTTGGTTGCATGTTGCTATACAGAATGTAGACTCCTTATAAATGGAAAGCAGAGGTACCACATAGAATACCATATAAATAGGAATTACTTTTATTTAGAACTTGGGCATAATGGGGCTTCTGGAATAAAATTTCAAATTGTTGTAATGGAAATGTATCTCTCTTGAGTTGGTAATAGCTTCACAGCTGGAAAAGGACATCAAAAAAGGAAGGCACTCTGTGCTATGCTTTCCCTTAGAGTCAAACAGATGGAAAATTCATCCGACTGAACATGTGAACTTGGAAGATACTGAATGAGGCTCGATAGCTTCAACACACACATCTATAGAATAAAAAGCATGAACTACTGTATTTTGAAATAGGGAACTTGGTCTTGCGGCTTTGGCAGTGTAGAAGACTGACACTAACTTAGCAAGAAAAATGATGAAAACCCTTTCTCTTAATTAAAATAAAGTTGTTAGGGAATTTTCAAACCATTAGATTTTTCTTTATAAGTAATGATTATTTTTAATGAACAAAAGGATAATTCATTTATCTATTACAACATTTGTGATGATCTTTAAACATAAAATTATTTAATTGAAGAAGCATATCTCTTTACCTGACTCAGAGGGATAATAGAAGTAAAACTAAGTGGTTGTTTGTTTGGTTTTTAGTTTTGGTTTTGTTTTTTTTTTTTAAACAGAATCTGCTTAATTAAATGTGGCTTGAGTTACTTTAGGATTTGTCACTTTTTTTCTGGCTACAAGAAAAAAAAAAATCCCTGCAGCCTTGTGAGCTTTTTTTTTTTTTAATGAATCTTCATCTCCCTCCTATGAGGTTAGAAAGATAAGTACAATTTAAATTGACTTTCCTAATAGAATGTAATCTTTAAAAAGCGTTATATGGTGGTCAAGGATCAGGATGGAGAACAACCAAACAAAAAAACAGTTGTCATTGTTAAACATAGCATGGTCAAAGAGTTTAGGTTTGTTTATGGGGTTCATTTTGTTGTGGGTTTTTTGTTTGGTTGGGGTTTTTTTAACAATATTGCTATTTTAATGACTAGATCCTCATTCTGATGTATAAGGAGAAACATTTAGACACGTGAGAATACTGTTTCAAGTGTTTATAGATTAAATTCTTCCTCAAGCATTTCATTTGTTTAGGCATAGGTCATAAAATTGATCTCCATTAAATTTGAACCAGAAATAATATAGTCAATATTTATTTGTGTAAGGTGAATGGATGTCTTTTTGTGACAAGAGATGAAAAGATTAAAATGGTGCATTACGTAATTCTTCTGTTACTTTTTTTTGTAATGAAGTGTCCTATTTAAATACCTTTCGATATTTTATAGTACTCTTTAGAATGTCTTCTAGATGGGACGTTTTTGAGAGATTCATTCTGGTTTAAATTGTATTTGGTGGCTTTGCAAATTTATGAAGAAAAACGTAGTCCTTGAGGAAATGAGATCAGTGTCTTGTGAACGTTAATTGAAATGCATGGATGCAGTGCTACGCTGGAGCCTCGCTGTCTTGTAGGACTTGTAGCAGGGGAAGGTAAATGGCAGAGACTTGTTCATTTGATAAAAGCTTAAAAGCTCTTAGAAGTGGTACTAGTAGTAATATACCTTGCTCTTATAGATGCTGCTCTCTGGAACCTTAACACAGGTTTGTAAAAAGCAATTTTTCTCTCTTGTGCCAAACATAATACCTCCAGGCCAGAACTTGTATAACTCTTGGACTGCCAGAAAATGAAAATACCACTTCAGTAACTCATCCTTTCAAATCTTCCAAAGTGCAGTCAGATCTGGAAAGCTTTTAAGGCAAGCAAATTTTAATGTTTTGCTCTAAAACAATTCTGTCAAACAAACTTTGAACAACCAATCTCAAAAGCACTCTCCTACTTGCCCTTGCTTCTCCCCTCTTTCTGGTTTTTGGTTGTTTTTTTTTTTTCCTAACAATCCACTGGAATGAAACGGACTAAAATTGGATCAAGTGGGCTGCATGTGTCATTCCAGTGACTTTTCATCTTTTATCACATTAGACCTAAATATAATTTCTCCTTTTCTTTTTTTTCTCTGTTTCCCTACCCTTGTTATCTTTATCCTTTTTAGCGGAAATAAGGTCCCCAACTCCTTCCCCTCTTCCACCTCCTCCCCACAATCCCTTTCCAGTAGAAAAAAAAAAANGAAGGGGTAGTCCCATGTCACTGCTTGCTGCCTGCTCTAAGTTTTACAGTGATTCGTATAAGTACCCTCTGCAGTTGAGTTATATTCTGCAGCTGGCTTTTTGTTTTTATCCTGTATAATTTTACATTTTTGAGTGCTGTTTTTATTCTTTTACTTCAGTGTATCTAAAGAAGGACAGGGAACTGCTGGAGAGGGTCCAGCAAAGGGCTAAGATGATTAGGGCTTTGGAGCATCTTTCTTACGAGGAAAGGCTGAGGGACTTGGTTTTTTTACTCTAGAAAAAAGACGACTGAGGGGGGATCTTATCATTACTTATAAATACTTAAAGGGAGGGTGCTGGGTGGATGGGAACAGTCTTTTTTCAGTGGTGCCCAGTGACAGAACAAGAGGAAACGGGGACAAACTTGAACATAAGAAGTTCCATCTAAACATGAGGAGGAACTTCTTTCCTTTGAGGGTGGCAGAGCACTGGCACAGGCTGCCCAGAGGGGTTGTGGAGTCTCCCACTCTGGAGAGATTCAAAACCCAGCTGGACGCCATCCTGTGCAACCTGCTGTAGGTGACCCTGCTCTGGCAGGGTGTTGGACTAGATGATCTCCAGAGGTCCCTTCCAAACCCAACCATTCTGTGATCCTGTAAAGAAACTTCACTGAATGTAATTAACATACAATCAAATTGTACACACACAAACACATGAACACACAAATATAAACACTTTTCCCCCTCTCCCTTCCCTACTGCAGGCAGTTAAAGGTGCTTTAAAAATGCCTTTCATAGTAATAAATATGTGGTTAGAAAGAATTGTTGATTTTAATTTACTTCCACACCCTGAAGTAGGTTAGGGAGTAGTTTGTTTAACGTAAATCTCTTGGATATTTTGCAATTTTTCATGTAGTGTTACTTTATTCAGAAAATTATTACATAGTAACTTCATTTGTGAGTTAGATTAATATCATTAATATTAATTTATATGCCTTATTAAACTGTAATAGATTAATTATATTTAAAGAAAACAAAATGAGGCTATATCTGAATGCATGCTGTTGAGTCTAAAAACAGGCTAGATAAAATGTCACTTCCTTATTAAACTGATCTGCTTTTCAATTTTTGTTAAAGGGCAAAACAAGGGCAAATGCCCATTTGCTTTCTTGTGTCAGATCAGCTTTTGCTGCTTTGTATTCATCATAGAGTGCAAGCATAAATAAAGGCATGAGCAAGGGAGCTGGATTTTCTCTTCTGGTTCACATATTAAGTCCCATCTCCAGGTATGAACTCTTCCTGAGGTTTCTTGAGTTTAGTGGATAAATCTTTGATTCGTGATAATGGCTAGAGGTCCCCAGCTGGTGCCCAGTTGTTTGCTGGATTATAGTTTCAGCAATGTCTCAATTTGTATTAGCTTCTTCTGAAGACTCTCAGATAATATTTCCCTTCAAAGAATGGGTAATTCAAGTTCAGAAGCTACATTGGGAGAAGCATTGAAATGTTTAAGTGGTTGTTCCAGCTTTTTTGGCGGTAGAGTATAAAAATGCCAAGAAAAAGCATTCTCAAAAGATTTATAGTATTTTCTAGTCTTCTTTCACCAAGAAAAATGAAAGATTGTCTTCCTCAGATTGCAACACTTCCATTTGCAGTCTGGAAAAAAAAAATTAATCTGAGAAAGGGGGAAAAAAAGGGGGGGGGCGGAGAGTAGCACGAGCATTTACTTTACTTTGTAGAGGGGTAAAGTGCATTTGCAGACTTATATTGACAGTATTTTGTGTATCTTTTCCAATCTCCAACTAAAAGGAGGAACAAACAAGATTTTACCACGAGTTAATTATTGTTTTCAAGTAGAGACAAGAATGGCTCAAACTGGTGGTTTTTTTGACAGAGTGAGTTCTTAAATGGTCTTTCTCACTGTATGTGTGTCCACTCCAGTAAACCAAAATTTTAAACTTAGAGACTAAATCTTCTTTCCTAGTCTGCAAAAATAGCCCTTTTCCTAGGTTTGTTTGTTCATGATAGCTTGATTAGAGCATTATGCTATGAGATGTATTTATACCAAGTATTTGCTTATCTTGTCCTTGTGTTCCTGGCAAGCATTATATGACAATAATATTAACTTTCACTTTATGGTTTTATTTTGTAAGCGTGGCATGCATTCATTTATACACAGTAAATTTCACACCCTGAAAAAAACTTGCCCAAAACTTTAATCTCCCTAGACTCACCCCCTGCAAGGTTGGCCTGTTTGTAATAGTTAAACTTTCTCCAAATTAGAATTTATTTATTTATTAAATGTGAATGTCTTCATTGTGCTTCTGAGGTTTTTTTAGACCATCTTGGGACACTTGCTTTCAGTGTTTTTCTTATCTAGGTGTGTTACTTCTCACTCATCTGATGATACATTGTTTAGTGTATTTTCCCTCTGGTCTTGAGTCAGTTTTGTGCTCGTGTCACAGCATACCTTTCCAAGCAAAACCCTTGTAACTTTAATAAGCTCTCATGAGAAACCATATTTCAAGCTTTTTCAAATCTTCACAATTTGTTATGTCCATTACATTCCTTTTTCCTCTCTACCCTTTAATTAAATCAATGGAAATTATCACCTTTTGGCAGAGTGTTTTTCTCATAAATATTCATGTTGTCTGTCGCTCTGATTTAACGGTTTCTCTTCTTTGTTTCCTTGTTTATGCTCATCATCTTTAACCTTCAGCTTTACACACAGTCTGCTTCGTGCTAATAAATAATAGATTTCTACCGCTAACATAAAACACATCCATGAATTTAGAAGTATTCTAAACAATTAAAGTCTAAATGCACAGCTATCAATTTGACTTTACAGAAGGACTAGCATAAGAAAGCCTGCCTTTAAGAGAGGATATCAGGAGATATTTCCTGGCAGAGGAAGAATGAATTATAAGGTTAATCTTGATAGTCAAGGCCGGGAGTGTAAATGTTCATTGTATTTGCCAGTATTTTTTATATGACAGCAAGGTCATTTCTGATTTACTTGGAATACTTTACTAACAGTTTGTGTGTTTATGTATGTGCAATATGCATGAGATCTCTCTGCCTAGTTGTAGAAAACAGGTATTATGGGAGATAGGAATACATAGAATTTGTTTTATGGAGTCAAATGGCTGCTTCAGGAGAAGATTGCCATTAGAAACCATAATTGTGGCATTTTATTATTCTGCAATTTTTCGTTGTATGTAGATGCAGAATATAATTTTCTTTTCCTCTTATGTGTTGAGGTTAATCAAATCTGACATTGCAGAATTATATTGTGCCTTCCATGCTCAATTTTCCTGCATTTTTATGATTTTTATACAGCCATCTATAGAAATTTCAAACTAATCCTGTTCATTAGTTCTTGATATGATCTTGTCACTCTGAAAAAGGTTGATACTCCGTGTTCATTTAAAGGAATTGCTAGCTCTGATGTACGTTATTTTGAATCTCGCAGCGTACTAAATCTCCACCTAAAGACTTGTAAGCCCTGATGCTTGGTTCCTCCAGCTGTCTAAATGGAGTGCGCTATTTTCCCTCTGGTCCGTGAAACCAAATGTCTGTACGATGGGAACCAGGATGTTGGTGAGGTCGGCACATAATTCTTTCCCCACATGGAGATATAACTGGAGTATGCTCTGAGAGCTTGGTGCTCCAGTCTGTTATTTTTGGATCTTGTTTTGACACAAAATAAATGACTGTCTTTGGTTGTCCACTCTTACCTCTACTTTTGTGATGTTTGAATTAAATGCTGATGGTAGATGCAGCTATGAGAAGATGATGGCAGAGTTGACAATTTTGGACTCTAGCCTCCTAGGTGGAAGTTGCCAGCTCATTTGAGACTTCAGATAGGGTTGGATTCATGGAGGACTTGAGTATTTCAGCAAAGATGACTACTGTTACTTATAATCTCTCTAATCTTAAGTCTTTTTTTCAAGGCTGTCATACTAGAGTTGTCTTAGTACTGTACTAAAGTTTAGTTATTTCCAATGTAGTTCATGTCCAGAGTACACTTTTACTTTGTTTCGTGAGTAGCTCTCTTCATATTTAATATCACCTTACTAAAAGGCATTGTAGCTAATGTTTTTGCCTTCCCTATGTTCTGGCTGTGTGTGTCAAAGTCAGCATCTCATCCTTACCATGTTAATATTATTTGTATTTTTATTGGCCAAATATAACTCAGTTGAGTCATAAAAGTTATCTTAGCACAATCTTGATAGCTTGACTGCTGTTGTCCCCAGACAACTGAAACCAGTGTTAAAAACCACTGAGTCTTTGACAGTTGCTCAGGAAATGTTCAGGTTATTACATCTGGCTTTAAAATTTTGCTGTGTACCTCTCTTGCATCAGTTTTTGACTTGCAGCCACCCAGAATCTTCCCTATTGCTCACTTGAAAAAATGGTTGTAAACTATTCCTTACTGATATGATCATCTTAAAAGCAGCGTACCAGATACCTGGTAGCTTTATATATATGCAACTTTAAGTGTCCAGCCAGTTATTCTTGCTTATTCTTGTGACAGAAGATCTGATTCTTGCCTATAAGCATATTGGCCATGTGATGAGAGAGTATCCGAGTCCATGTTTATCAGGGATAGATCATAACCACATCTGTCCTGTGTTCCTAAATTTAGCAAAAATACAAAAAAAACCCAAGAAAAACAACCTTACTGTAATAGACTTAAATTTTCCCCATCTAGTAGAGTTACACACAGGACATCCCCAGTTTCTGGAAGTAGTCAGAACTTCACTGAAGAGAAAGGACTTCAAGTAGATTTGTGTTTGGCTGGTTTTGCTTTTGTTTTATTTGATGCCTATGGCCCTACAAGGGCTCAGAAAGAGATCGTACTGTGCAAAGCACTTTACCAGTATAAGACAGTAGGTTGTCCTTGTTCCAGAAAACTTACTATATACATTATTTCAATTTAAAATCTAAATATGTTGTAAATGGAGTCTGATTTATATCATCTCAAGGCTTGACTCACTGTCTTTCACAAATGTAAAGCATTGGTATAAATAGTGCGAGAGCTTGTAACACAAGCTGTTTTGTGAATGCAAAGTGTTTTGTAGAAGAACAGTGAGAACAGAAATTTTCCTACAACAGGAAAAATAGAAGAGGAGCCTTTTTTTCATGGTTTGAAAAAAATCTTTTTAACAATTGATTCTATTTCTCTCTAATAAGTATCACAGACAGAATTGGAACTATTTCACTACTGATTAACTAATAAGCCACATACAAACTGTCATGCTGTCACCCAGTAGTTATTTTTTTGTGGTCTGTAGATATGCCTCAGTTCATCAAGGCTATGAAAGCTAGAACACAAGACCTGGGAAATCGGCAAATGCACATCTAATTAAAACTAGACACCTTTCAATCCTTCTCAAATTTAAATAGGAAAAGATTACAGAAAGAAGAGGATTAGAGGGAGGGAAAACATCTTTCACCCTCCATGTCACACAAAAAGGAAGAAGAACAATGCTTAACAACTTGAATTTCACAGGGGTAAATGGTAATGAACTTACTTATCTATAAAACGTTCCCACCTAGTGTTAACTTGTAATGCCTCTCAAAATGAGTGCAAGCTGACTATAAAGGACCTTAATTCCTGAGCAAAGGAAAGGCATAATGCCAAAACAAAGGACATCAATTTTTTCTTCATTTCCAGTGACAAAGGCAGCACAGAGACATGCTAGAGGCTGTAATCCAGAAGGGTAAACAAAGCCCTTGCTCGGTATTAATTAAAAGGCTTCAGAACACAAGGAGCCTTAGACACTTAAAAAGGAAACTTTAATTGGATTAACTACTAAAGAAATTTCAAGTTTAGATTACTTGATTTTAAGAAAAAAAGACAGGGACATGGAAGGTTCATTTGCAATAGAGGAGTTACAAGGTAAAATGACATTGAAAAATATAATCATAATCTTGCATGTGTTTATTATGTCTTTGGATAAAAATAGCTTGTGTGTGGTCTTGGCTGACCAGTAAGTAACATACTTAGCTATGGTTAGCACTGAATTGTTTGGGGGTGTGGGTGAGGGGGTTTTGGACTTTGTCCAGGAATCTTTTCAAAGTGATAAAATCCACAGACTAAAGCATTCCTTGTGATGGTTACCAAAATGACAGTACCCTAGTCTTTGTAGTGGGAAATAGAAAAATATTGATTTGGATCTGAGCTTCTGAAAGCCAATCTAGGCACGTTTTTTGATTTGAAATTCTCATTCACCCACCTGGATGGATGGAACTGCTTGCTCGATTACAACTGAAGATTTCTTTCTCAGAATAAAGAGATAAATATTTCTTCCGTTACAATGAATGGATGCCTGTGTGAGGGTTTGCTATATCATTAGGAGCCAGAGTGCAGACACTCTGTGCTGTGGAGAGTCTTACAGCAGCAGTAGAATATTAATGCAGGCTGCTGTCGTATGGAAAACTGGAAGCCCACAAGCACTACCTCTAAACAAGAGTTTAGACACTGCACTCAACCATTTGAAATCTAAGAAAAATTGTCTGCTTTATACTTGGAAATAGTATTCTCAGTGTATCAGGCAAAGGCATATCTTTCAGAAAGAAAAAGTCATGTCTTTACTTAAAATAACATGATATGTGACCACAGTCTAATGATCTAGTCTTAAAAAAAATTATTTTGCGTGGGTGACTAATTTCCCTCCCCTGTATTTGAAACAGTCAAACAACTGAGTCAAGCCAATCTCTTTGCAGAACCTACTTTTTTTCTACTACATGAGTTCAAACCAAGGAGAAACTTTGGTGTTTGTGTCATCCTAAGTGTAATTTGAACAGGAGCCATCAAAAGCAAAGAACAATTTTTCAAATCTGCCTGAAGTATGAACGGCTGGGTAATAGAAAGCACAAACTCTGTGTGATTGGTATTTAATCAGTGCTGGTGGGCAGAGTAGTATGCAGCCAAAACAGAACTTGAGTGGGCGATGTGGGGAGACAGCCTCTTTATGAAGATGAGAATCAAAAAGATGCAAGGGACTCTTATAGGAATTTGAAAATAGAAACCATGTTTAACTATCAAAACTCTGAAAATGTGTCTTAAATCCAGTAGAATGGAAAGGACACAGATTCCTGGAAATAAACAGCTTGCAAAAGGGGAAGAGAAAGCAATTAAGAAAATCGGGTAATGCTGTGAGGAAGGATTGGAAATTGCTTCTCTACTGGTAACTCGGTTTGGAATGGCACAGTGGTTTTTAAACATACCCCAGTTAACTTCACTAAATAAAAACTTTAGTGTATATAGCCCCTTAATCTTCTAGAAGAGGACTTTCATTCGGGCTTTGAAGGACAGGTGATGGGTGCATGTAACCCACATGTGAGGTGCAGTGTACATTTGGTAAAAACCTGAGAGGCTGAAATGACATGTTAAGACAAAGTAAGTCTCTGTCTCTTGATGATCTTTAAGTTTCAGGAGGTGAGTTCCAGTAAAAATCTGCTACATCATCTCACCCTGCTCCCTAATTGGTGTCACGCAGATAGTTCTACTGAAGGAGTAAATTACTACCCTTAAATCAAGAAAAGCTGACACAGAATAGCTATGTCAGCACAGTGAGTAAAAGTATAGTAGGTTAGGAGACCTGTACTGGGAAGGTACATGACATGAGGTCGCTATTAGTACATCTCTCTTTAAGATGACTGAAATGTAGCTACTGGGACCCAATAAATGCCTGATCACCTTTCTAAACTGATTATAGGGGGAAGGAAGATAACTAACAGCACTGTAACTTGATTATATTTTAGAATAACTTATAAAAATTCATTGCTTGCTACATTAGAATGAAAATAAGAAATAGCCTTTGGTACATGTCCAGAGATTACTTTAACGCCACAGCCAAGTTATGACAGTATTCGTACCTCTCGTACAGTGAAGTCTATGGATGTTCACCAAATATTTTTCTGTCTTAAGACTGTTCCTTTTATGAATCTGAAGACTTTGAGAGATGGCATCTAGGATGGTTTAGGTAAACCTTTCCACTACATGGCTACTCCATTTCTCTGCTGGTTGTGTTATTGTCTTATATCTTCCCTTGCTTAGTTTAAAAGCTGTCTAGCATCAGAATGTCTTTTTTTTCATGCAGGAAGTTAAATTCATAATCAAATCCCATTAATGATCTCATAAAATAATCCAGTTCATTTAATGTTCCCGCCCTGCATGGTAGGCTTTTTCAGTATGGCTGGTGTAAATTATTTGCTGAATATTTTAGAGATGTTCAGAATTTTTTCAAGAGCAGAGGTAGAACTGGAACATCATTTCCATAGCTCTCATTAAAGCCCAGATAATGAGCTAATATCTCCTTATGCATCATTTGGAACGCATTACCCAGGGCAGTGGTGGAGTCTCCATCCCTGGAGGTATTTAAGGGTTGTGTAGATACGGTGCTCAGGGACATGGTTTAGTGATGGGCTTGTCAGTGTTAGGTTAATGATTGGGCTAGATGATCTTACAGGTCTTTTCCAATCTAGGAGATTCTGTGATTCTGTGATTGAGGTACCCACATTTAAGTACGTACTGATTTCATGGTTCTGCTATTCACATCGTTTTGCTGGAGTTCATATTCAGGTATTTTCCAGTACGACTCAAATACTTTTGGGTTGGTGGTTGTTTTGTTGTGGTTTTTTTTTTTTTAACTTGAAAGTCCTTTTCTAACTTATGCATTTCTTAGATGCACTTCCTCCAATGAGTAATTTTGGGCTATATACTTTATTCCTAGGTAGGGATTTTGCATTTCACTTTGTTTAAACATGATTCCATGGGTTTCATGTAAAGACAGTATTTTTTTTTTAATCTCTTTTCCCTCTTATAAACAATAGAAGTTATTCTTTTCAGAGACCTCTTCTATTTCCTAAATTTCAATTTGCAGCAAGGGGAAAAGTTCTAATGCATTTGGGTTCTTGAAGGGCAATGTCAAATCTTCCTGAGACTGTTGGCGGTGTCTTACACTACTAGCCTGAAGGTAGTATTGCTAACAGCCTGATGTGTTTTCCTGTGCTTAAATACATTCTCACACAGTTTTTGTTTGGAAGCTGGGTAAAACTTCTACAGATTGGTGTTTTCATTTCTCAAAAATACAATTTCAGAAGGTCTACATAAACTGTAAATAACTTTGAACAGGAAATGAAAATTGGAATATTTTGATCAAAACCTCATCTGAATTAATTTCAAAACAGGAAAAAAAAAACCATTCTGGTTTCACTTGCATGGGAAGTCCTAAAGCATCAGGGAAATAATATGCAATTTCAGTTGAAAAATAATTTGGAGAAAACAGTTCCTTAAATACCGTGCAGTGATAAAAAAATCTCCCTATTCTCAGTGCAGTCTTCAAATGTGACAATCCACTGTTTACAGAGCTTTGTTTTAACCTCATTCACCATTCCGTTTTTACCTTATTCACCATATAATCTCACCATCTTTTTAGATGACTCAACTGGACTCCTTATTTACTTGCTTTAATGTCTGTGTAAATACAATTGATCACAGCTAGGTTAGCGTGGTAATATAGGCTACTTGGATTTTTTGGTCACAGTTACCTCTTTTGCCTCTAATGTACTTGATATTGTCCAAAGTTTGACCATGAATGTGGGGTGGTGGGGGGAACAAAAACAAAAACCCAAAACTTTAATGGTTTTATGGAATTAGGACATCTTACTGGATCAGAATTGGAGCACCAATACTCAAACTAATAATAATGATAAAAAAGCCAGGCAACCAAAGAACACTGAAAGGAATGTGTATCCTGTAGGGTCTGGTTTTCCCTGTCTTCTTCCAAAATGGATTTAGCTAAAGCTGGGGAAATCTCTACTGCCAAATGAAATAGATTAATCTTTGCTATGAATTTGTAATCATACTTGAGAAACAAAAAAGCTTGCTTTAATGGGATTAAAATTGTGGTTTTGACATCAGGATTAATAATTTATTTGCATCACAAAAAAATCTCTTCTGCATCAATATTTTTATAACTGTTTAAAGAAGTTGTTAACTCAGAATTTAAGTATGATGTTTAAATAGAAATAAATGGTACATATTTTGTTTTTATAACTAAAAGCAATAATGCTTTTCTGTTTTCTTACTGTCATAGTGCTGCAGCTGTCTGTTGATACCAAGAAGTCTCTCATCCCTTTCATTACCCTTCATGCCACCACTTTCCATCTTTGACTTTCAGCTATTTGGGTATTCCTGCAAAGAGAACATCTCTGTATCAGTGTTATTTTTAACATTATTTTTATTTTTTTTCCTTAAATTACATAAAAGCAAAAAGGAACTGTTGTAAGTGGAAATAATTGGGCCAAAAAAAGTCTTACGCTCACATGCTGAAAGAAAAATGCTGTACAGACTGCCACACTGTAGCAGTACAGGGTTTTCATTATTTTATTCTGTCATGCAACCCAAGTAATAGACACCATTTCAGGTGCAATAAACAATCTCTCATGCAACCAGACCTGTGGTTTAGTGTATGTAAGAGCGATAAAGATATCTTCTGCTGGAAAGGAAATGTTGTATGAGGAGTATTTCGGTTACAGTTTCTTTCTTCCACATTCACTCTCTTTTATAAATGAATATTGCTTCTTTATGCTGCACCTCTCCTTTTTTTTTTTTATTTGCCACTGCAGAGAGTAAATTATTTACTATATTTCTGTAAAAGGTCTGAGAGGTTACTCATGCTCTCTGTCTCTTCTTTTTTATTTTTATATGTGTGTATATATATTTATGAGAGAGGGGAGAGAGAATGCAGGATGGTGAGTTCCTCTTTAGTGAAAAGGGTAATGGAGCAATCAGCCTAACGTTCTTAGCTGTTGAGATTTCAGTTACACCTTTCCCTCTTTTAATGTATTTGCTGAATTGTCTACAGGACTGGGAATTAGTCTGATTAGCAGATTTAATTTATGGAGGGAAGGATTACAGAGTTTCAAAAGGGGTTTCTCATTTTTTCCATTCTGCATCTGAGACACCTGCTTTATGTGAGGGGTGGAAGTACCTTTTTGGCCAGGTCCCAAAGAAGCTGTGTTTGAAAGAGTCTGAATAATGACACTAAAATCCAGGTAATGTCTGGCGTGACAGAGGTGGTGGTGTGTGCTGGTTAGTAAGAAGTCAGAACTAAATCTTCTGATTTAGGGGAAAAAAAGCTTCTGAGAGCAGGGAGGAGGTGAGTCGCTTGGGCTGCAGCTAATCCAGAGTACCAGGGTGCCCTGGAGGACTGGGTTGTTTCCTCGAATTGCAGGGGGGGCAGATACTCCCATAGACGGTGGCTTGGTGAGGAGGAAAGTCTCTGTAAGTGGCAAAACATCGGTCTTCCTTGAAAGACTTGCATCCACGGGGTGCTGTATCAAGGCTAGTGACAAAGGAAATGCTGGATTTCTGTTATAAATTAAAATGTCAGTGTTGGATAAGACTAAACAGGAATCAGTCTGGTAAGTTATCATGTAGGACTATACCTGCTATCTATGACTTCTTGTATGAAGTTGCTGTCTCTTCCTTTAATCTTATTCTCTTATCCTGGGCAGGCTGATATGTGGTTTATATATCTTATACTTTCCTGCTGTACAGGACAGTGCTGCTGCTGAATGTCAAGGCTGCTTTCTCATCCTATGAAAATTCTCAGGGTTTTCTCTATTCTGTAATGGGACTGGTCAAAGACCTTTAAAGAAATCTCTGACAAAACCAAGCCATGAACTAGGCATACAGCAGTATTTTTAATAACTTGGCTATT
The DNA here is from genome assembly GCA_003993805.1 of Himantopus leucocephalus. Classification (NCBI taxonomy): domain Eukaryota; kingdom Metazoa; phylum Chordata; class Aves; order Charadriiformes; family Recurvirostridae; genus Himantopus; species Himantopus leucocephalus. The sequence goes on from RSEF01000002.1 coordinate 62,484,089, forward strand.
AGGGTTGTGATGTGGGGTCTCTGAGTTCCCAAACTGCTTATACAAAGAAGTCTGAAGAAACTGGGAAAAAGTGTGGTTCTTTATGTGGAGTGACTTGAACTTTGGTTTCTCCCAACTTAATTGAGATTCTTTGTGCAGGGTAACTGACAGCAAGATAGCAGCATTCATAGCCTCCTTCAGCTACCAAAAGTATCAGTCTGGACCTACACCACCAGTCAGCTGGCACAACTGATAGGTGACTGTGGAATATTTTTAATTTTTAAAAATCTCATCCAGTTTAAAGGCTGATGAGAATGTTTGATTACAAAAGTGTCAACAAGCATTTTGAGCCAGATGGAGCTATCAATTGCCTAATTATTCTTAGAAATTAAACCATGTGTGAATATGGGCTTAAATCATTAACATTAAAGGTTACGTTTGTAGAGTACTATCGTAAGGTTTCTGTATCACTTACCTGCCATTTAAAATATGTGCAATAGATCTTCAGTGGGACTCACATAACATGTTATTTGCCATATGTTTCTGCTCTGTGGGTGGGATGAAATAAACCTTTACTTACTGTATATAAGAAAGCTTGCCATTAAAACTAATTTGATCCCTTGAGATTTGGGAAACCATTCCTGAGTTCAGGGGAGTAGATATGCAAACTCCAAACCTGGCTCCTGCAGTTGAACTTCTGGAAGGATGAAACCCGTCTGTGAAGGATGTGGCATTCCAGAACTGTCTCATGTATTTGTGATGCTTCAGACATCAGAAGAAGTTTGGCAAAAGACCTGCCTGGTGCGTGGCTTTTGCGTTATCCTGGGAGGCTCCATGGAGTTGGCTGGTGTTGCTGAGTGCTGGCAGGCATCGTTGGGAGCCAGCTCCTTCCTGTTCCTAATGCCTAATTAAAATGTTTCTTCTTATAACCATAAAATTACAATTTTGCAAGACAACAAGAATTTGTATGCCTGAATAGCCTCTTATTATTCCTCCTCTCGAGCCACTAAACGATAGCAGGACAGTAGACAAGGTGAAACATGAATGTTTTCAGACAAGGTTAGGTGGTCGCTTGATTACCGGTAGGGTTGATAAAGACTACTCCTGAAGAACAGTGCTACCATTCTGCACGGTCTTGCTATTTATTGAGGTGAATTCATCTGGCAGTAATGCACATTTTATTCTATTTGAGTACTTTTTTTCATAACGTTTCTACTCTGAATTCTCCGTAGCTGTTTTTGTATGTTTGCTTTAGCCTTTTATGTCAAAGCACTTCCTCACTGAGCATCCAGGGAAATATTAAAAATAGCACAGTTCTGGCCAGCAGATACATCCATACATTATTGAATTTGTACCGTGGACTTAAAATATGGCCTGGGAGAAGGAATTCATCTCAGTCAGACTATTCTTACTTACAGATGTGATATTAATGATTATTGTGTATGCAGCATCTCTTAAATTATAAACATTATTGATGATGAATTAAGATATTATCATTGTAAATTAAGTAATTAGAGTACCCTTGTAATGCATATTTACAGGTGTGCCCTTTGGAAGAATACTGCAATGTTCCTTTTATAATTTTAATGCCTTTTAATATTAATTCTTTTTAGTGATAAATTCTTATATGGTACTTTTCTAGAAGTTTAGGAAAAGATAATTAATGTTTAACTTTTTTGTGGCAGATTAGTTTGTGTGGAAAACAAACTAGAATGCTCTGCCTGGAATAAGAGTAGAGGGTGATTTAATGGTGGGAGGACTGGCAATTTGTTTTTGATATGGGAGAAAAAATATCAGGTTAAAAAAAGTGTTTATTGTAATCATTTTACTTCACCTTCTCAAGTGGAGTATTGGGAATAAGGTTAATCCCTTTACAAAAAATAAAAGACACAACCTTATTTTCCTTAAAGCAGATATGATAATAAGTACAAGCAATTTCTCTTCACAAAATGAGCTGAAAATTAACAATGTTGGACAGTTGAGTTTATAAACCTGGTGCTGCCCCAAGGAATACGCTAAAGGAAGCACGTAACTGCTTTCTTTAGAGAACTTTGAGAGACTCTTATTTTTAGGGATCAGAAGGATATTTTTGAAACAGAGGGAAGACTGAAATAAATAGGAGCAAGCTTTTTAGCCTTTAAAACTACTAGTGATAGTGATTAGAGACAGCTGTTACCTATGGATGAAGGTCATCAGCATGCACTCTACCATTACAGGCTTGGGAAATGAAGTAACAGATGTGTTCTTTAATGAATTTGAAAAGTTTTGTGACAGATTTTCAGGTGTGTGCCCTAACAATTGTTCTGGTGACGTCAGACCTGGCCCAGGAAACGGAGGTCTGCAAAAAAGAGCTATAAGCTGTAAAGTTGAACAAGTGTTGTTAGTTAATGTAATCATTCCATTAAGCAAAGTGAATGCAAAAGAAGGAATGTTATTTGTCCTCTTATGAGCATTCAAAGTATCCATGGGTATGCAGAGGTGGGACTACTGTCAATCACGCTGGCAGTAGACAAATGTCCTTGACTGATCAAAGGTTGTAAGGTATGTGGCCCTGAAAGGGAGATTTGTAAGGAGACAATAGAGAACCCTAGAAGACAGTTGAAAATAAGTGTAAAGAAGGTGTAACAACTGGGATGAAGACTATTGGAAAATAATTTGGAGGCAGTGTGAATCAAGCATTGTCTTTCTTCAACTATATGTCTTATGTTAAGTAACATGATAAAACCAGAGAAGAGTCAGGGACAGGTAAGATGATGCCAGATATAACTATTTAACTTAATGGAGAATGAGAGGCAAGATAGCTATATTTATGTTGAGAGCAGTTTTTTGCAGTATCACTGAAGAGTGAAAGCATATGAAATGCAGAAAAAAGTAGAAATAATTTATTTGCAAAGAAGTGGTTTTATGAAGATTGAAGCAGTATTCTAGTGAGCCCCTTAATAGTGAAACAGGTAAAGTGGGGAGCTGCTTCCCAGGTTACTGAGCAGTCTTTGGAAGAACTGTCTTTTTGGAGAGATTTAAGAGACTCTCAGAAGGCTCTGGTAATATACTAACTAAATTCTTCAACCAAAATTATAAATAACTTTTGATGGTTGGAAGGTTTGAAGAAAATTGTCTGATTGACATTTTAACATTTTTATTTTCAGATAAATGTGGTTACCATATGCAAATACATATTTCTATACATAGAAGAAAAATACTATTACTTAGGGTATTACTTAGTAGATTTAAAAAAAAAAACAAAACAAAACCACAATATACAGATCACAAATTTCAACTCCAAAAAATGGTGTGTAGCAGAGAAGATGCAATAAAAAACTGTAGGAGGCCAGTGAAAAAGCAATTGCAGCAAATGCAATAAAATCCAGTCAACAAGAGGCAGAGCTGGAGAGAGAGAGAAGATGATGATGATGAGGGCTATCTGTTTAAATTGCCGTCTGCAGTTTACAATTAAAAAAGGGGGGGGGGGGGGGGGNGAGTTGGTGCTGATTGAGACCTAAAACATTGCAGAGCAGTTTACCAAAATAAATCAATACAAGTTTTCGGATGGAAAGAAGGATAGGGTATGTGCAGTCATGAGCAAAGGCCTTATGTGGTGCCAGGGTATTGGGAAGAGAGGCAAGAGGGACTTCATGGAACCAGGAGGTCTGTATAACTGTGTAAACAGTGTTTCTATAATCCCTGTCCTCCCACCCTTGATTTACGATTTGCTTGTTGAAACAGCTAATGTATCTCTGAGAAAGATCCAATTAAATTAAATAACTTCCCAATTTGAAAATGTGGAAAAATGGGATGAAGTATACTCATTTATTTGTCCAAGGTTCCAGGAGGATTAAGTGGCAAAGCTTGGATTAGAGGATAGTAGCTTGAGTCTTTCATGCTTAACCTATTCTGCATGTTTGTTCTTCCCATCAAGACCACAACTCAGGGGAGAATAAAATTACATAAAAACCTCACTCTGAGTTTATTGGTTTTGTTTTTTGTTTTGTTTGTTTGGTTTTTTTTTTTTTTAAATCTTGTAGTATTTCTGATTGTTGGAATAAAGATAACAAGGGCACATACCTCATTCTCCAGTTTTGAATCTTTGGGAAAGTAGAGTCTGAATTTGAATTATCTTTCAAGAAAGCTGGTCCATGAATAAAATGGGCCAGACTTCCTTGAAAAGTTTTTTTTTGTCTTTTGTGGTCACTGGTAAGGAAAGTTCTTCACAGCAGCAGCATGCTAAAAAACTACAACCCACAAAGGTTGCTGTCTTGTGCTGTGATCCTACCAGGTCTCATGGCACTGCTTTTGTTAGAGATGTAACAGGTTTTAAACACTTGTATATCAGAAGAGACGTGTTCTCAAGAAACACATCGCAACTCAATCAGTACTCAAGAACCTGAAGAGTCATTGAACAACTGTAAGTAACGCCTTCTTAATATGGCACAAACTGAGGCTAGCAGCATCTTACAGAATCATCTGTGTTGGAAGGGACCTTTAAGATCATTGAGTCCAGCCGTTAACCTAACACTGTCAAAAACACCACTAAACCATGTCCCTAAGCACTACATCTACCCATCTTTTAAATACCTCCAGAGATGGTGATTCCACCACTTTCCGGGGCAGCCTGTTCCAATGCCACTCTCCACCACTCTCTGGGCATGGCCATCCAGCCAGTTTTTTACCCAGCAAAGAGTACACCCATCCAAGCCATAAGTCACCAGTTTCTCCAGGAGAGTGCTGTGAGAAACAGCGTCGAAGGCTTTACTGAAGTCCAGGTAAACATCCACAAACTTTCCCTCATCCACTAAGTGGGTCCCCTTGTCATAGAAGGAGATCAGGTTAGTCAAGCAGGACCTGCCTTTCCTGTACCTATGCTGAGTGGGCCTGATCACCTGGTTGTCTGGCTTGTGCTGTGTAATGATGATCTGGAATAGGATGATCGGTTCCATAACCTTCTCAGGCACCGAGGTCAGACTGAAAGACCTGTAGTTCCCCAGATTCTCCTTGCGGCCCTTCTTGTGGATGGGCATCACATTTGCTAACCTCCCCGGTTAGCCAGGACTGCTGATAAATGATGGAAAGAGGCTTGGTGAGTACATCCACCAGCTCCCTCAGTGTGCTCAGGTGGATCCCATCCGACCCTGTAGACTTCTGTACATCTAACTGCTGTAGCGGGTCACTCACCATTTCTCCTTGGGTTGTGGGGGATTCATACTGCTCCCTGCCCCCATCTATTAGCTCAGGGGGCTGGGTACTGAGGGAACAGCTGTTCCAACTACTAAAGACTGAGGCAAAGAAGGCCTTTGTCACTATGTTTCTTCCCCTGTCTACTAAAGGATGGAGATAATCCTTAGTCCTCCTTTTATTGTTAATGCATTTATAGAAACATTTTTTTATTGTCCTTAACAGTAGAAACCAGGTTAAGTCCTAGTTGGACTTTGGCCCTTCTAATTTTCTCCCTCACACATCTTTGTAGTCCTCAAGACTACAAATGGCCCCAGACAATTCCAGCAGTGCTTTTGTACAATTACTACTTTTAATTAGAACTGACAGAACTCTTCGTCAAAACCAAATTTTTGTGGACAGCATACCTGTCCACTTTCTTCTGGAAGGTTCGGACCAGGCCCTTGCCTTGAGCTGTGGGAATCCCACACAGCTTGGCTGGTGTAATAAGTAAAGGAAAACTGTTGTCTTGGTTGGAGCTCTGAAATGCATCCAGTTCTTGTTCCCTAACAGATGACCTATAAAACTTGTAAATCCCAAAGGCAGTGAAGGTCTGACAACTTGTGATAGTCCCTGTGTGAAAAATAGCAGTCCTTTGTGTTAACTGACCCAAATCTGAGGAGGGAGGATGACCCATCACAAATATCTAACTTCTCCTAGCAAGGACCCCAGGATAGTGATAACTCATAAACCTGCCCTTCCTGGTACTTCTTGAGGAAAACTGGCACTATTAATCTCCAGACCTAGATGGTTATCAGTAGGGTGAGCGTACACCAGAGAAAGGGATAAATACTTGGATTTTAACTGTATTATTTAGGAGGTTTTTCTGCATTAGATAGTACAAACTTTTAGGCAGTTAAAGCATTGGACTAACAGAAGATTCTCACCAGTATGTAAAAGATGTTTTCTTTTGCCCATCACAGCGTTTTGTAACACTCCTCTTAAGATCTGTATTTTACCAATAATTTAATTTTGAGCTGTTGTGTAATATTAGTATTGTTTAATTGACCTTTCAGTTGGATGGTAATAATTTGTGCCTGTGACTGGATTATTACTGGCTTTACTGGTCACACACGCACATAGTAGGCGTGTGACAGGGAACAAATTCTGTCTCTTTAATGTAATTACAAGAATGAAATTATATCCTGTGACCTGATATAGTCTGATCATAGATCTTGATTGCTTCAAGTGACTTTGCTCTGCATGTTATAGCTGTGCATTTTTTGGTTTTGTGAACATTATTTTCTAATGGACCAGGAATGCACGTCCGAGACTAGTATATGGAGCTCCCTGTGAATAATATACATACCTGCATAACTTTTAAATGTCCTTTGGAGCCTAAGAAATCTGACAGCCACAATGAAGGTTTGTGTCTTAATTTCTCAGGCCGGCAATCTATCAGCTGTAACACTGAACTGCTAGATGTAGCTTATGAATGCAAACATTGTGTACTTGTACATCATAACACCCAGCTGGTGACTGCCCCTTTCTATGCTGGCAGGTGCTTAAAAGAAGTGATTTTTGTGCTGCTTTTCACAGAGAAGCATCTTTGCTCAGGTCAACTCCTTTCATCTTCCTCAGGACAGGATGGCAGGGTGCCAGGTCATGAGTGCAGGGAGATCTGCTAACTGCATAAGCAAATCTTGCTGGTTTGCTTCCTTGTGCAGCAAAAAGGAAAGAGGAGCTTAGTGCCATTAAGCTTCCACCCAACCCTTACCCCTTTTTTTTAATGGTTCTATAATTTCTAACTTTCATTTCTTTCCCCCAAAATGTAAAGGTGATGCAGTTGCACGGAACCAATTGACTGAAACGACAAAGGGAAAGAAGCAGCACTGATGAATTACTTCTTTCCTTTCTGTTTGCACTGCCTCGCCCCTATAAGAAGGGCTTAGTTATCAGCTAAAAAATAACCCGTTCTTGTAGAAGGCTTGGAAGCTCATGGTGTCTTAAAATGAAAATCATTACACATAAGCATGATTCTCTTAGTTGCTAGCTACTTAAATATTAGATGCCAGATCTAGTCTGTCATCTTTATTCCTAAATAAGTGCACTTTGAGTTAAGCTCTGTAAGTAAGCATTAACCCAGAAACGTGTCACATTGGCATTATAACCTTGAAAAAGCCTAAATTCCAGTATGTGCTGATAACATTTCCTAAAGCTGATGAAAATTTCACATAAATGAACAGTTATGAAGTCTTGCTTGTGTACAAGAGCATTGAAACTGCCCATAACTGATTGGTGGAGCTGTGTGTAAAGTGCCTGTAAGAGTGCAGCAAAACCCTGTATGGCCCTGAGCAGCCTGCTTTGGAGATGGGTGTGAAGGAGGGGCTGCAATCATGGCCTTGTTAAGGTGAATTGTAGCTTAGTGTTTTGTTTTGGGATTTGATTGTATTTAACTGGTCTGATAACAAGCCAGTAAGAGCTAGCAAATGAATCTGGATGAAACACTAGCAAGTGTTTAAAAATTAATTTGTTTTCCTCAGCATTTTTTTTTCTTTGACAGGTAATATATATAACAAAGGTGTTTTGTGTCTGTATTTCCTCTTATGAGGAAATTTTTTTCCCCCCTGTTTTCTCACAGAAAGTGCTCAGGAGTTTACAAAGGAAAAAAAAAAATTAAACCGGGGCATGGGAATAGAGCTGTTTTACCAATAATACACCAATATTATGTATGATCTTTTTCGTCTATGTACACACTCTCTCCTTGTCTTGCATGAAGGTTTGTGAGGGTATCTTAGATAGGACTGAGTTGGAAAAGACGATGCAGCTGACATACTGGGTGGCATGCTCCTTTTGTGAGCTGTTTTCTAGCAAACACACAGCTGTAACATATTGTTGTTCATTTACCGAAGTCACTGCTTGTTCCATGTACCTGTTTATGTCTCAACAATGCAGTCCATTTATTTATTTATTTTAAAAAGGAATTTGGAAAAAGTAGGACTGCTTAAAACATTTTTTAAAAAGACTGTATTAATCAAAACCGCTTTCATAGAATCATACAATCATTATGGCTGGAAAAGACCTTTAAGATCATCAAGTCCAACCATTATCTAACTCTACCAGGCCCACTTCTAAACCATGTCCGTGAGCACCATATCTAGATGGCTTTTAAATATATCCAAGAATGGCAATTCAATCACTTCCCTGGGCAGCCTGTTCCAGTCTTTGATAAACCTTTCAGTGTTGAAGTTTTTCCTAATGTCTAACCTAAACCTCCCTCGGCGCAAACCTTGACGCCATTTACTCTTGTCCTATCAGTTGTAACTTGTGAGAAGAGACCAACGCCAACTTCTCTACAACCTCCTTTCAGGTCATTGTAGAGAGCAATAAGGTCTCCCCTCAGCCTCCTTTTCTTCAGACTAAACAATCCCAAGTCCCTCAGCTGCTCCTCATAAGACTTATTCTCAAGACCCTTCACCAGCTTCATTGCCCTTCTCTGGACATGCTCCAGCACCTCTATGTCCTTCTCATACTGCAGTGCCCAAAATTGAACACAGTACTCAAGGTGTGGCCTCAACAGTGCCGAGTGCAGGGGGATGATCGCTTTCCGAGTCCTGCTGGCTACACTATTCCTGATGCAAGCCAGGGTGCCATTCACCTTCTTGTCCACTTGGGCACACTGCTGGCTCATATTCAGCCGGCTGTCAATCAACACCCCCAGGTCCTTCTCTGCCAGGCAGCTTTTCAGCCACTCCTCCCCAAGCCTGTAATGATGCATGGGGTTGTTGTGGCCCAAATGCAGGACCCGGCACTTGGCCTTGTTGAACCTCATACCATTGGCCTCAGCCCACCAATCCAGCCTGTCCAGACTGCTCTGTAGGGCCATCCTACCTTCAAGCAGATCAACACTCCCACCTAACTTGGTGTGGTCTGCAAACTTACTGAGGGTGCTCTCAATCCCCTCATAGAGATCATTAATAAAGATATTAAACAAGAGTGGCCCCAACACTGAGCCCTGTGGAACACCACTTGTGACCATGCACCAACTAGATTTAACACCATTCGCCCCACTCTGTGGGCATGGCCATCCAGCCAGTGTTTGATCCAGCAGAGCGTATGCCTGTCCAAGTCTTGGGTGGTGAGTTTTTTCATGAGAATGCTGTGGGGAACAGTATTGAAGCCATTACTGAAGTCTAGGTAAATAATATTGACAGCCTTTGCCTCATCCACCAAGCGGGTCACCTTGTCATAGAAGGAGATCAGGTTTGTCAAGCAGGACCTGCCCTTCGTGAACCTGTGTTGACTGGGCCTGATTGTCTGGTTGTCCTGTAAATAATATGTAATGGCACTCAAGATGATCTGCTCCATAAGCTTCCCAAGCACTGAGGTCAGACTGACAGGTCTGTAGTTCCCCGGATCCTCTTTCTGGCCCTTCTTGTAGATGGGCATCACATCTGCTAATCTCCAGTCCTTTGGGATGTCCTCGGTCACCCAGGACTGCTGATAAGTTATGAAGAGAGTTCTGGTGAGCACATTCGCCAACTCCTTCAGCACTCTTGGGTGTAACCCATCTGGCCCGATAGACTTTTGTACGTCTAGGTGGTGCAGCAAGTCACTGATTATGAAGGTCTCATTCTGGTCCCCATCCCTGTCTTCCAACTCAAAGGGCTGGGTACCCAACAAACAACTAGTCCTGCTATTAAAGACTGAGGCAAAGAAGGCGTTAAGTACCTCAACCTTTTCGTCATCCTTAGTCACTGTGTTTCCCTCTGCATCCAATAAAGGAGGAAGATTCTCCCTAGTCCTTCTTTTGTTGTTAATGTATTTATAGAAGCGTTTTTCATTGTCTCTTATAGCAATAGCCAGAGCGAGTTCTAGTTGTGCTTTGGGCCCTTCTAATTTTCTCCCTGCATAGCTTCACTGTGTCTTTGTAGTCCTGAGTGGCCCACCCCCTTTTCCAAAGGCCATAAACTGTCCTTTTGTTCCTGAGTTCCAGCTTTCTCTGGGTAAAGAAAAAAACCAAAACAATGAATTACATATGATCACCTTCTACAGATAATTTTTTAGCTCTGGTAACTCCTTTTATAGTGAGAAAAGTAAAATGTTAGTAACATCGAGCTGAATTTCTTGGAAAAGATGCTAACAAGGGAAGAATAATTTTAAAATTAACCCTTAGAAAAGATAACACAATCTATCAGGTTAAATGAAGCCTCATTAAATGAAGGAGACGTATGAATGCAGGTACAGAAGTTGCCCAGTGGCCCATGCTGACAGCTGGTAACACAAAGAGGCTATTTGGATTATACGTGCATCAGTAGCTTTGATTTATGGCACTTGTTTACTTACCTCTGCTTGAGGACTGATGGCTTTATGAGACAAAGTTGTGGTTTTCATACCTGTGACCTGTCTTTATTTTATCTTCTGTAGTGATGCATTTGCAGAACAGAGGCTCATAGCACCTGTCAAGAATCAAAATACTTATAACTACCTAATTAAAAAGGAGGTTCAAAAAAGAGTCAGTTGTTCCTAGCTAAGCATGGACTACAAAATAATACAATATTAGTAGTTAGTGGTATTTGGGCTTAGTCACTCAGTTTTTCCTAAAAATTTTCCTTTCAAAGATACAACTACTAGTGTCACTGTCATGGTACTGATGTGACAGCAAGTGCATATGGGAAGTGTTCAAGAGGAGGGATTTCTTACTCTCTTCCTCATGAATATAAAGTGTTTGCAGCTCCATTTTCCTCCAGAGTGGCAGAGCTCTGGGGCAGGTGCCTGGTGCTGCTGGTCTGTCTGGTCGGCATTGCTCTTGATTTGGTTTGAGTCTCATTTTTTTATCTTAGACAGAAACTTTCCTCTTTTCCTGGGGGGGTGAGGTGGGGCTGGGTGAGAAAACCCAAATCTAAACTACATCTTCAATTCTTAAGGAGATTTATCATTTAACACTTATGGCCAGTGATGACATCAAAGCAGTGCCAGTGATATTAAGAAATGTGTGACATTATCTAATTTTGCGATACAGATTCTACTTACATTTACAGCACTGGAGGCAAAAGCTCGCTTCCTTCTTGCCATGTCACTATTCATATGGCGTCCCATATTTTGTTACTCCTGCTCGATAGCTGTGCACCCTACATACAGCAGAGTGTCTGTGCTTTGCTTTCTGCCCTGCAGCTCCCATTTCTAAGTCTGCCCTCTGGCCACGTCGGGACTGATTTCAGAATGCATTTATAACAATTCTGCCTGTTTTTCTTCTTTTCAGACCTGGCAAAAGATTTTTAAAAACATGTTTCTGAAGTTTCTTTTTATAAACACTGGGATAGCTTGCTTTAGCTGCCTGCAATGCTAGATAAGACAATGATGCTGAACAGAAAGGTCACTTAATAGCTATCTAATCTTAGAATTTATGAAAAAAATCTTGGAAACATAGGTTGTAAATATTATAATAGATGTTATTTTATGAAGAATCTGTCTGTATGTCTTAGAGTTAAATGCAACCTAAACCTGTTATTATTTTGAGAAAATTTATTTATTTAAAAAAATGGTATATTTTAAAGCTACTGCAAATGTTTTAGAATAGTGTTCATATTTTTTTAATTTCTGTTTGTGTACTCTATTAATAACATACAGTACAGGTTGGTTTGATTTTTATGGGGTTTTTTTCTTGTGTTTTTTTTTTTTTTTTTTTTTTTNGCACTTAAATTGTATCCATCCCTCTTTAAAAGAAGAATTAAGACGTGAACTGGGTGATGGGATTTCTTTTTTAAAAATTATTAGTATTGCAAGCTCAAATACTAGTTCCAGACACTGAAAAAGCCTGAACACCACAAGGACTGTGGGCATTTGATTAAGGTCTGGCGTTCCCTAATGCAGTAAGGCATGCTCCCCTGGCCTGATGGCAAGTGTGGAAAAATTAAGGTCGCATCAAACATAGTATAAAACTAAAGTAAATGAGAATGAAAAGAATAAACTCACATGGAAAGGCAGTGTTGCTGCTTCACAGGCAGCTGCAGTTATGAATTAGTAGTCTTATCATTTGTGCTAAATTTTAATCAATAGCCTTACCTCTCTGACATTTATTTTACTTTGTAACTTTCTTATTAAAGTGATGTGATTCATTGGGCTTGTGATGTCCTTTTGTGTGTCAGACTACCCAGGAAGTGTGAGCTGCAGGATGGGCTGCTACTCCAGTGTAAATTTGGCAGAAGTCTTCACTTTCATTTAGTGATTCAGATGGTGCCAACAATAGCAACATATGTATAGAATATTAAATACTGAGCAGCAGTTGTGGCAGCAAAAGCAGCTAAAGCCACATGGCATCAGGGCAGAGTTAATTCCTTAGTTAATATGAATGCATCATGGCACTAATATCTTTCTGTATTACAGCATTTAATTAAGGTTATCTAAAGCTCTTCAATGTAAACGCTAACCATGACAAACATGAACTCAGCAGAATAATCTCATCGAGTGTGAATTTTGGGGGCTTACACCGGGACTTAGGGCAGTGTCATGCTATGCTCTAGTATTATGTTGGCATCATTCTGCCATAGGAATTCATTTTAGGAAAATAATAATAGCTGTGTACAGAGAAAACAGCTTTAACCTGGTCTTGTAGCCAATTTAAATGTAATATTACACACATTGACACAGTTATGATTCCTTTACAGTAGAGTGGGGAAAATGGTTGTCTCTTCTCCCTTATTGTTCATAAAAATTAGATGAGTAAGAAAGAACTGAAAAAAAAAAGTTTCTCAATATAGTGGTAATTCCCTTGAGAAAACACAGATTTAAGAAGACTTTTTTTCCCCTCAACATCCACTGCCTGTTTTCCTTCCAATAACATTTTCTCTAAAATTTAGTGACAGAACTGAAAACAAATTTTCATTTTATGTAAACTGTATTCTAGTAGGGTACAGAGTAAGAAACTGAAAGGCAGGTTCAAGAGTCAAAGCCCAGCCAAGAACGGGCTGCTGCTTTGCCTCGTTATTAGAGAATCGTTAGCTGTTTCCTTGCTCTTCTATATAATGGTCATTTTTAATACGTACAAACAGTTGAGAGGAAAGTAAAATCACTATGTGTTAAGCAATGTCTTACACATCAGTCCGTTACTGGAAATGTTCTCTACCCTTAATTTACTCAGCCGAAGCAAATGAGACCAATCAGTTTGGCAGCGCTGCTGAAAGTGGATCTGGCACTCACTTGGGATTGGTTTCTTGGCCTGCAACCATAGGTAGGAAGACTGGAGTGAGACGTGTAGGAATGGCAAATTACCTGGTGAATCATTTTGCTGTTGCTCAGCATTGCGTTTTGGCTTGCAAAATGTATTTCGTGTTCTCTCAACCGCTTCTTTTCTTGTGTTCCTTGCTCCATAGACTCAATTAGAAGTGCTGAAGGACACCTAGTACACCCCCTCGTCATTTTGAAGAGTTAGCCAGCAGCACTTTTTCTTCAGAAAATGGTTTTGAGTAATAAAGCTTAAAGGCAAAGGGACTTCTTGCCTGAATTTTCTAAATAGAATTTTAACAGGGTGAATATAGAAGTTCATAGGAAAAGATATCTTATCTTCCCCCCACCCTCCCATTATTCCTTGATTTAATTTTGGTAATGTCTACCAGCCTATCAAATTTAACCAGGACTTTATATATCCTTTTCATAGTAAGCACACATGCATGTGTACACCTTGTCACAATTAATAGTCTTGGGATAGTTTGCTTATTTTAAAGGGAATGTACTTACATAATGAAAATCTAGTTGCTCTTTCCCAAACTAAAATTGCTAAACATCTTCAGAGCTGATTTTTGGCAAAATCTTTGGAAGAAAAATTGTTTCATAGAATCACAGAATGGTTAGGGTTGGAAGAACCTCAAAGATCATCTAGTTCCAACCCCGCTGCCATGGGCAGGGACACCTTCCACTAGCTCAGGTTGCTCCATCCAATCTGGCCTTGAACACTTCCAGGGATGGGGCATCCACAGCTTCTCTGTTTCGAGACATTTGCTCTTTTTCCTCTCAACGTGTATCTGATTGTAAAGTCCACTGTAAGAAATCTTGACATTTGGGAACTTTTAGGATCACTGATGCTCTGTGCAAAGCTCTAGCAGAAAATACTTACATCTTTTTACGCCCCTGCCCAAGAGTCTTCTGTTCCCACTGCAAGTGAATACAGGTGAGATTTTCACACCAAGGAAAGAGAATATCAAGCCTTTAGTTATCATTCAATTGCCTAATTGTTCCTAGTTTGCTGGGAATAAATGTCTTCACAAATATTCCTCCTTTCTGTGTTTAATTTATTATTTGACAGTTAATTACCTGCTAACATTTGTCCCCATAGGGACCATACAATCTGAATAAAAGTGAATAAATAATAGAACCTTTCTGCATAGAAATCTATTTTCCTTTTGTTTTACTTCTTTGCAAGCTACCTGGTTAGAAGGTTGCTTTCTGTGGTAGTGTCTGTACTGTGGAAGAGTGGTATTTATTTCATTTCCTATTCAAATGTGTTTCACTTTATTTTACCCCTTGATAAGAAGGGAATCTCTTTTCTTCATTTACTTTTCTCCATAGTATTAACATTATTCAAAGAAGAATCAACCTCTTCTGTGGCAAAGAGAAAGCTTATTCATTAATCTGTTAGTAACAGGCTGTTCTTGTAGTTGCAAACAGAAATGTCTGTCTTTCTAGTATTTGGGTTTTTTTTTTTTCTCCAGAAATTACCATTTTGTACATACATGGCAAATTTAAGCCTCATATCTTTCAGGTGAGTTTTGTATGTATTACAGAGTTTATGTAGAAGCATTTACTACTTTGTTTTTTCTTTTTTCATGTTGCTTTTCAGCATTTGCATTATTTGGGTACTTTAATCCAAACTGAAGCCAAGATGCTGATGCAAGAAGAGAGATAACTCTATTATTGTTTTTTCCTGACAATTTAACATAAAAGGGAAGAGCTGAGCTGGATTTTTCACTGCAGCTTGTGAGTGCTGATCAGAGAAAAAGCAACTTTAGCTAGTAATAAATTATGTCCAGCTACGGATGCAGGTTTTTACAAGGGAATTTGGGAGGCAAGACAGTGGGAGAGCAGTGCTAGTGTTATCGTCTCCTTCTCTGCCTCCTTTTGTGCATTTACACCTCCTGTTCTGACTTTTTTTTTAAATTCAAAGTTCAATTATTGTTTGCTCATTTTGAATATGAAAAAGTGAGTTCAGGACCAGTTCTGCTCAGCTCCTGCCCAGTTTATTTACACACAGCTGCCTACAAAAATTACTGGCAGTTTCACAGACGTGGCTATTTTAGTAGAGGCACTAAGGACTAAAATCTTCTGAAGCCTATTTTCTTTTTGAATTTAGTGAACTAGAGAAAGACACAGGGTTGCTGCTCTAAACTTCCCAAGGTGAATTTCTGTGCGTTGGCACACCCCTGGTCTCCAGCATGATGAGGCAAAGAAACCGGCTCACTCAGACCTCTCGCATTTCTGCCGAAACTGTCAGCAGGAGATAAAATTAGTAGCAAGTATAACAAGACTCCCCTTGAAATGTGACTGAAACCAGCAAGTTACTCCACTTCACCATGAAGAGCAAAGCTTTCATGTCAGCGATGGCCACACTCTTCTGCTGATTGTATTCTGCTCTGTTATGTCTAATAAAAAAGAAAGCATTATACACTCCATCACTTTTTCAGCCATTTTACTTGCAAGTAGAACTGATTTAAGTAAATTTATACGGTTATCACAATCTTTTGCCTTATTTTTTTTCCTGTGGAAGCTTTATTGATTTTTGTCATTTGTACACATGCCAGATAGCAGAATTAGCCATAAGGCTGGAAGGGGCATCCTGGCCATCCCCTTGTCCTAAGGAGGAGCTACTTATTTGTAGGTAGCTGTTTCTCAGGGGTGTTGCTGAAGACCATGTGTGGTGGATTCTCCAGAGCTTCCCAAGCTGTCTGTCCTAGTGGAATATATCGCTACTTACATTTAAACTTTTTTTCCCCCAATCTTATTTGAATTTTCCCTACCCAATTGAAGCTAGTAACTACTTTGAGTAGGTACCATGGGCATAAAGTAACAACTATTCCAGCAGTCCCTTAAGATTTAGGAAAGATGTAACTCTTTCTCTCTCCTCTTCAGAGCTAAGCAAGCCTCTCTCACTCAGTTACCCCACACAGACCATGTTTTCTGCTTTTCGCATCATTCACAGTGCTCTGTCTGGAACTCTTCTTCTGATGTTCCACCTCTTCCTTGAGGCGTGATGCCAACAGTGAGATACGGCAGTACTGTTGAGACCTTACCAGTTCTGAGGAGCAGCGAAAAGGCTATAATCCTCCTGTTCATACGTCCCAGTCAGATTTGGTTTTTTCCTAACAGGATGAAAGTGCTGATTCCTACTCAGCCTGTGATACTTTTGCTTTCTGACCAGCTGCTAACCAATCCTTCCCCATCTTATGTTAGTGCAGCTTATTATTCCAGCTTATATGTATTTGCTAAAGCCAGCTTTATATTGTATCTGGGCTTAATAGCAATCTTTTTCTTTATATTATCCTTATCGTCAGTGATGATGTTGCATATCCCTTAACTCCGGGGAGACCCTTAAATTCTGTTTAGGATATCTGTCCATGCTAACTACACATACAGAGGTGCATGTACACGCTTCTAATCTATTTTGCTTGCTTTCTCCTGCTGTTTTCTCAGGTTACTTATGAGAATATTACATGAGTCCTCAAAGTTGTTCTGAGGTTTTGATTTAGAGCATTTTTCTACTACTTCTAGAAAGGAAGACAAAAGATATATTGTCATACATAGAAACATTTTTTGTACATAGGTAGGATTTGTTCTTGACAAATACAGTTTGGCTGCTGTCACCTTGCTTGTTGGAAACTTTAAAATTGTTTGAATACTTGCCACTATTTTTCTAGGAATTGAGCATAAAATTACTAGGTCATCATTCCTTTCCTTCTCCATGTTTTCTCTCTTTTAAGTGTAAGCATCATGTGGGCTTTTTTTTGACATATCTTTTTTTTTGACATATCTCTGTTAACACAACTTCTCAAAGATAACTACTAACATATCTAGGATTTCATCAGTCAGATATGAAAGTAATTTAAACATCTTTTACATTTCTTTCTAAGCTCTTCTTTTGCTAGTTCTTGAGATGATACAGAGATTTTATTTTTCTTTTTAACTAGATACATCATTATTTCTTTTTTAAATGAGGACTTAACAGAAAATAGGTAGTAAGCAGTTTAATTGAATTTGTGGAATCCTACATCATATTGGATGTTTGCTTTTTATCCTTGCCCCATGTCACCTGACGCTACAGGGACAGGCAAGTTCTTTTAGGGATCCTTCATAGAATGAGGACTAGCCACAGGGTTGTAGTTATAATTAAAGCTTTATTATTGCATAAAATTTTAATAATCAACATAGCTTATTGTTATCAGCAATTTCTAGCAGTTAGTGTAGCTTACTGTCACATAGAATTTTTAGTAATTATTATAGCTTTCAGTTAAAGATAATTTCCAGTAATTAATGTAACTTTTTTATTATCTAGAGGTTTTGGTTACCTAGACTTCTACTCACCTGGACCCTCTGTAGATCAGGTTAAATTCTTAATAATCAGTATGCAATACAATAATCATCATCTAGACTCAGACTTTACCTAAAAGAACGTGAATCACTCCCTCAGTCCTCGAAGGAAGACAATGATGGTGGAGGCATCCCTGACCACCAGGGGAATCATGGGTTTTGCCATCCAGCAGCAGTTAAGGTCCGAGTCCCTGGGACTTGCAGCTGCTTGATTTTTTTTTTATAGGCAATATCTCATGTGCTGTTACACTTCCCTGTTCCATAATAAGTGTCACCACATCCTGACGACAATGCTTGGTGGGCAAATAGTCTTGTCACAGTGCTGATGAGGTTTGTCTGTTCTATAATGGGGGTCAACACATCGTGGTGACAACCACAGTGGTGAGAAGGGCAAGAGGTAAGTGGGTGATACGTGATCAGCACGCTTACATATTAAGCCTGTTTGCCTTAGAAAATAGCGTTGGTTATGCTAACCATATTACCAGGGTCAGGAGGAGGGGTACCAGTCATACTCTATACTGAGGTCTAAAACGAGAAGTAACTAGAGTGAGGAGAAAGCCACAGAAGAGCTACTAACCCATCTATGTGGATTAGAACAGTCACTGCTATGTCCCAAGTTGCACTAGCTGTCTGTGGTCTCCATCAGGAATTGGGAGTGCTCATATGTATGAGTATCACATGCAGAATGGTTTGGTTTTTTTTTTTCCCCAGAGTACTTTCTGTGCATAGGAAAAGCTAAATGATAATACAGGCATTTTTTCATTACTAGAAGGAAACAATCCAGTTTATTTGGGGATAAAACACTACATCTACCTATGAATGATCAGTCTTTTTTTTTTTTTCTTGTTCATATTTTTGCTTTTTGTCCAGTTTCTGTCTCATTGGTCATTAGAACAGTGCAGTTTGCTCAGCACTATCTATCATCCTGCTAGAGTAACACCTTCATTATATCAAACTCTGAGAATGAATACCTGTCTCAAAGGGCTTGGGGTGGTCTAACCAGAAAGGAAAAAAGGCAAGTGTGTTATGCTTTATACAACAGCAATGTATTGTAAGATATTAATAAAGTATTTATTCAGTGCTTTAAAAATTAAATGACTAATGATCTTAAAGTATGCTTTCTATGAGAGAAAATCACTGAATGAGGTAGAGATAAGAGGGGAACAGGGGTATTTCCAGTGGGATTTCATAGAAAGGGTAGTAGGTCTTAGTGGTGACCTTCCAAATCACTGCAGAAAACAGTCAATTTTGTAATCACTGTTGGCAAAACTTGTAAATGAAGTGAAATGACCTGTATTATGCTAAATCATGCCTCTTTTGGGGGAAAAAAAGTGTATTTGTAGCCAAATAAACCATGATGTTTATAGGAACACAGTGATGTTACGAAAGGATGAGGGATTATCAAAAAGGCAGTGGTTATGGAAAAATTCTGTGTATCATACCATACAGTCAGGTCAGCCTGAGCTCCCAGTGCATGAAGCTAAAAGCTGCTAGAGTGCCCTGATATTGTAATCAGAGCATGCAAATGTACAGTATAGCATTTTAACTTGAGATACCAGGCATAACTAGTGGCTGCAACTGGAAAAAGATCAATTCACGTGAGAAGGTTTCGTAATGACTATGATTTGCCACTGTAACAAAATACTCAATCTTCTTTGAGTAAAGTCATGCACCAAAACTGGCTGCTTTTTCAAAGATCTGCTGTATACAAAACCAAGTTATCGGGAATAGAACCTGGATGAAATTTTAGGCATGGATATCAGATCACTTGTTTGGCTTTAGATTTTTACTTACTAAATATTTTATTAGCTTATTGAAATAACAATCAGTAAAACAAGTAAAACATTTTATATTTTATGATGTTCCTACCTAAGCTATCTGCTAATTAAGAACAAAAACCCTTAAAATCGCTAGAAAGAAACATGGAAGTAATTTATGTATATCCTGGAATGGTGCTGTATTTTATATAAATAAACATGAAAACAGTGAAATTGTAGTTCTCTCCTGAGAAGGCAGGGAAGTGTAAATTGCTGTGGTGCAATTCAATTACATTTGCATGAAAACTGGCAGACTGTCCATTCTGCTGTTCCCCCAACGGCAATTGTAGAAGATGTCACTCGTAAGGTAAGGTATTCTAAAACTAAAATTATAAATAAATATAATATTTCTTTTTTAAAGTATAGGTGCACACATAAATTATACATACAATAAAATAGATGGAATAGCTAAATATTGCAAATTTTGTAAATAACATTATATTCTATTGCTAGTACCATCCAAGCAGAACAGACAGAATCTTGACTTTAAAGTTTCATTTATGTGAAGGGTCTTAAGACTCCAGTTATCTCTGGTGTCTTCTAGAACAGAAGATACTTATTAAGTCCAGGGAATATGAAAAGTTATTTCTAGAGTTTCTAGGTGCTTCCGCTCACATTTCAGATGTTTCTGTCTCTTCTAATATCTGTCATCCTTGTTTTAGATGCTATGATGCATCTGAATTCACTTAAAATAGAAGAATGGGCGTTATTTCTCACTTTATTACAGACATTACTGAACTTCATAATTAGTCTAATTTTGTTGTCATGCTTTATGCTATATAACTCGCTTACATGGTGCAAACGCTATTACATAATAGATGATGATTTCATAACAGGGACTGTCTCAGGTGATTACTCAGAATAATCATAGACCTAAATTCAAAGTGTCAGTAAAGATCCGCTTCCTTTTAAAAGGCAGTGGTAACCTTCTATTTAAAAGCATGACTGTTTCCCAAAGATTAGCATATACATGTGTCCTTTCAAGTAGTGGTCCTAATATAAAGAAACACTTATTTTGTTTATTTCCAATTTCACTGTAATATCCAACCATTTGGGACTCTTGTGCAAGAAATGATTTAGAGTGAATCTTCCGGGCTGACTTTTTAATAAACACAAGTGCTACAGACTATAATATTGAGGCACCTGTACAAAAAGACACAAGAGTCCTTTGCAAGGAATGTCTTAGGGGAAGACAAGACACTCGTCAATAAACACCAGCATACTATGTCGAGCAACTTTTGCTTCAAGAAGATGTTTAAATATCAAAGACAGAAAAGAATAGCGTATTGGATGAAGACTTCTTCCTCTGTTTTTTATTCACTCCGGAAAATATCCCACTTGTATGCATGTAGCAATGCCACTTCAAGAACATACTGTTGGATACTGTATTTCCTTGTGGCTTTGCTGCTCTCACTAATCACATGGGCTGATGACTGACTAAAATCATGCTACTGAGGCCAGATACATTTCACAAGCAAGCTTCATTTGGGCTGCTCTGAGCTGCTTCCAGGGCTGCAAGAAAGCCATTGTCGAGTAGGGGATTGTAGGCTGGATCACCTTTTTCTGTGTATCCATCTCATGACCAACAGGGATGAATCTTAGTTGTGGAATTGGATTTACATGAGAAGTCCAACCCTGGGAAAGCAGAGGGAATGTGAGTTTAGCTCACAAGAAGCATCGTAAGAGGCTATGTGGCTTGTCCTGATGGGAAAGCTAATGCAAATGGGTTAATATATTTCATTGAAGTTTGAATCCTGGCTCTAAAATGGGCAGCAATAATATTTGAACTCATGCCTACCACCCCTTGATGGAGAATGAGATGCCCCCAGCCAGCACAGTTGTGCAAATAGTGTGTGCTTGTGAAAGTCAAATCTGTCATCCTAAAATAGGCAACAGTTTATTTTGGAGTGAGGGGAACATTTTACTTCTATAATAAGGGTAACTTGGACAAACATTTCAAAAATGTTTTTGAGTGACTTAAAATGCTGCTACTCTTAGCTCAGTCAATGAAACAACATTCTCCTCCCAAATACTTGCACACCTCAACTGAACAGTATATGAGTAGTCTTATGAAAAAATGTAACTGATGTTTTTTTATTGGTGATTTGCATTGGACCCTACCAAATAGTTGACTGTGTGTGTTTTACTATGTGCATATGAAGGAAGATGTTTGGGTACAGAATAGATGTTCATTGGCCTTTATAATCAGGCAAAACAGAACCAAAGAAAATTACTCCTGCTGAATATAAAGGCCTATTAATTCACTTCTCCCAGAGGAAATGACTTTATAGGTAGAAAATTTCTACCAAGTCTGTAAATGAGTCCATATTTATTTCAGATAGGGAAGGATATGTCTGTTGCTATGTATGACTTTGGATACAAGTAGCAGGAGGGGGGAATTAAAAATAGCAACTGCTCTTACCTCGCTTCCCTATGTCAATAGCTTATGATAGATGTACGGAGATTAAAATGAAATGGCTGTGGAAGAACAGCAGTCAGAAAAGCAATACCTTCCCATCCAATGACCTTTACAATTTAAAGGATGAAAAGATACATTATGCACAAACATTTTGTTATCTGCAGGAACAAAGTGCTAGTAACTGAACTCTGGGTGGTGCGGCTTGAATACAAATGAGCATCCTAATTGAGCTGATTTGATCTTTCTTAAACTATAGTCTAAGTCAATAATATAGTGTTACTGAAAGAAGCAGTCCTCTCATTAGAGGTGGCATACCATGACAGAGAGTTTCCCACAGTGGCATCTATCCTGTCATCGATTATGCACTGCTAATCAGTGAACTGTGGCTTTAAAATCAAAGGTCTCCCTTCTGCTGTCAGCTTCTTTTTTGCCAGGTTCTTTTAGATTCATTTCTCAAGCAAATTCAAAATCTTACCAAGAGAAAACACTATCTTGTGCTCACCCTAGTTTGTTGGGTTTTGTTTCTTTTCTTTTCTTTTTTTTTTTTTTTTTTNGAAAAAATGAGTTGCAAAGGATGAATGTTAGTGCATTGCTTGATATGGCACTGGATGACATTACAGTCATAAGGCAGCATAAAAATCAGTGTAGAATAAAATAGAATGGCTTTTTCTGATATGATCAGGAAGGGTAAAGGAGAAAAATTACACTTTTTTTTAGTACAATATACTTTAAAAAAAATCCCTCTTTGCTTCTACAAAACGTTGCATTAGAAATCCCTTTTAACTGGGAAACTGGCTTCTTTTGTGTGAAAAATTCAGATTACAGTTCTGACTGAAAACTGTGATTGAGACGATGTTATTTATAAAGTCATATTCCTTATAGTAATTCAGAAGGCAAGATTTGTGATATGGGGTGTTGCTTGCTAAAGCGTAGGACACCAAGGCGTCCTGGGTTGCATTCGCTGAGTTGTTTTCTGTTGTGTACCATCCCTGTTCATAAGGCGCGGTTGCGACCTTAGATCCCTCTGCCTGAGAGCTGTTCTCCCTCCCATTGAGCAGGAGTTAGTAAGTCGCTGAGGTGCTTGAAGTGATTGCTCTGAATTACAGAAGAGAGAAGAAGAGAGAAAGGGCTGCTAGTTCATTTTTTATGACACCCTTTAATTATATAGCTAGCTTCAGGGCTTTGTGTATGTTTAGTTGCTTTCTCTGACCTTTGGGATGAAGGAAAACTACTAACTGGTTGAAATGTCTGAAGCAAATACTGTATTTTATGAATTTTAGAGATGTTTATGTTGGGTTGTATCATTCCCCCCCNGTGGTGATTGTAAAATGCTCTATCAACGTTATGTAAATTTTTGCAAACACTGAATGTGTCTGATAGGCTTTCTTCCCTCCCCCCCCTTAGTTATTTATAAGTTGAAGTAAATAAACTTAATATTCCTCCTCCCTTCCACTCCTAACCTGTAGCGGTGCTGTGCTCTGCTGAGCAGCCGCTGTGTCTCACACCACCCATGGCTCTGCTTCGCTGGGGACTGTGATGTTGCTTATGTATAAATAACATGCATGATCATTTAGTAGGGACTGGGATTTTGGATGAAAACAGACTTATAAATGCAGGTTTGTTATCAACAGGCAACACACTTTAAAAGGTAATGGTGTGCCAAATCAGAACATAGTTTTAATTTAAACAAGCTCTACTAAAGAGTTCTGACATGTTAATTCAAAGTTGAAATGAAGCTCTGGTGCTTTTGCAACTTTTCATAGCAAGTAAGTTCAGTGTTTCTAGAGGATATCTTAGTTTGGACTACAACTGAAATTAGGCCACGTGCTTTACTTCCTCTCCACCTCCAATAAATGTAACTATCCTCTGCAAATTAATGGCAGAAATGGTGCAATGGGATTAAACTGTGTGGGGTTTTTTCTATGCTAAATTGTACACAGTTGTATGAAACTGGAAAAGGTGTTTTTGACTGCCAGCTTTGAGCATCCAGCTGGATGACTTTTGGCTGACATATCCCACTAAGAATAGAAGGTTCTGAAATCAGAAACAAGTGCTTGACTCAGTAAAATTTTCACATTGCCTGCTTTGGTTTTAGCATGTTAGCTATCCCACTGCCCTTTTTAGGGAATACTTATGTGCTTAAAATTAGTTCATAAGAATCTTATTAAATCTGAGCTCTGATTAATGTTTCTACTACCTATTGCATAAATTAAACATTCATCTTGATCATCCTCTATTGCTCTGGATTGCAATGCTAGTAGAAGTTATCTGACTACACAGAAAGCACTATCCCTTAATAAGAAGATAAGTTTTTTACATGTTTTGGACTATAATTATACTTAAAATCACAAAAAAAATTAATCCTTTTTGCTTTTCAAACTGCATTGTTTGTAGTGCATTCCAGTTCAGCCTTGTTTCCTCCCCTTATTTGAAGACTTGTTTACAGTACAAAAGTAGAATTAGCTCATTCTTCTGTGGATGCAATGATTAAAATACTGCGTATTATCACTAACATAGATAGCTCAAGGTGAATGAAATGGAATTGGCTGTTTTGCATGATGAGTTTCTGATTTTTAATTAAAGTGTTTGAATTCTGTTTGTTGCAAATGGTAGGCTGCACGTATTGGCTCACGATAAATGTAGGTACTGGGCTGGGACATCAGTATTTTCGATAAGAACCCTGAGGGCTTTTATGCCAAAGGTCTTTTCCATGCTTGCCTTTGCAACCATTTACACATAAAATCTCTTCAGGCCTTGTGAACATAAATCATTTTGCTAACACAAACACTCCTATTAAAGTGACCCTTCTGTCCAACTTCCACCTTTTTTTTTTTATTTCCCTTTTCAGTCTTATTTAAACAAATTTTGAAACATATGGTATTTAGCTTCCTCAGACAAAACACCATGTAGTTTGTGCACTTTAGCCATTATGTCTGAATTCTATGGAGAAGCCGTTTGTGTCAGTGACGCAAAATTTCATTGCCAGTACAAGGATGAAATTTCTTGCCGATAGGTTAGGATTTACATGGTGTGTTCCTCTTAACTCTTGTTTCAAATAAGTTTAGTATTTGCATATATGCAAAGTAGCATCACTGAAAGCTGTAGTCACACACTAACATTAATCCAATGAGGCCAGAAATAATGGCTTTATTTATGGCATATTTATGTAACATGTGTATCTTTTATGTAATTTGGAAAGTAAGTGGAGCTTTCCTTGTTCTCCCAAACTGGTTATTGATGACTACAGGTGTTGGGAATTGATAGTGTAACTCTACCAAAGGACAGGCCATTTTTAGGTGCTCTGTATTTAGGCACTTTTACAATTTCAGAAAATGTGCAGGTGCACCATTGTAAGAACACTCAACTGCTCTGCTGGAGCAGTCTTTCCTGTAATACCGTAAATCATAAAGGCCCTGACGAGGGTCTCTTGTACTTGTTGCTTGGTGTGTAGGTATAAAGAGTGTTGTACTCTGTCATATGAAACTTCTGGCATCTGACAGTTAAAATGTGTGTTTGTTGTGACTAGGCATGGTAGATACAGAAATAATGAAAAGGTTGTTTAAATGTTTTCCTCAAAAATACCCTAAACTTTTTTGTTCAATTATGGATCACAAACTACAGCTCTTTCATTAAACAACTAGTTAGGGACTTCTAACCCAATTAAGGATTTGGATTTTTGCTGATTACGATTTTCTTTCTTTCTTAAAATAGAGATAAATTAACCCAGATGAATTAGCAGGTGAACAACAGCAAAACAGACAATGAGTAAATGCATTAGAATGGAAAGATCCAGAAAGAACAGAGATTTTTCCGTTGCGATTTAAAAACCAAAAGACATGCTAGGAAAAAAAAAAAACCAATCCTATTCTCTTAGATTATTAAAATAAGGGGGGTGGACTTTTTTATTCTCCAACATCCATTAGCTGTTAAAGGTGACTGAGCTTTACATCCAGACTATTTCTCTGTTTGATAAAGAGAATAGTTTTTGCAGACAGTGTAAAGGCAAACTAGAATATGCTGACTTTAAAGTGTTTCGATTTAGATCTGCTCAATTTTGTGGGATTTCTAGTTCCTTTTTTGTGTTTCCATTTGCAGCCATCGTTGTACTTCTGACTGGTTGGGGCTCCCATCAAGGGGAAGCTCTGCCTTTCATTAGAAGAGTTGCACTGTCCAAGTTTCTTTCTTTGTTGATGTGACTTGCTTCTTAAATTGTTGTTAGAGTTACCCAAATGTTGGCAGGTTGTCACTCTTGAGCTTGTGATATTCTTTGGGTAATTCTTAGCTTTTATTATTAATAGTCCCAGTGGCCTCTTACTTTCTGAAACCCCCATATTGATTCCATCAAATCAAACCAAACATTTGTTTTCATTAAATAAATAAATAAAATTATTGACTCTCATGGAGCTCAGAGATTTATGAACCTATCAAACTACATTTATTAAGTCATTTTCTCTTATGACTGTAACTTATTTCCACTGAGGTTCTCTGTTTTGTTGATTCATATTCCCTGCGAGTTTCTTCCACTAAAATGTCTCTACTTCCTTTTGTGTCATAATATTTTTTTTGTCTTTGCTTTCTATTCTAGCTTGGCTTTATAACTCATTGGATTTTTTTATATATATTTTTTAAAATTGTTTTATTTTTTCCTACAACATCCTTAAAAATCACTTTTCACATTTTATCGTTGTGGGCTGTGAACACTGCTGGTTTTATTAACTAGCTGTCGGTACAGACATGAAAAAAACAGTTCTGTACTCGTCTTGATCATGCTTCCTCTACCATTTTTAACATTCTTCTTTCTGCATCATTTCTTTCATAGTAGCTGTCAGTTTTCAACATTATGTGATGCATCTTGCCAGTGGATTTTTGTGGTTGACAAATCCAGTGCAAATAAGGAAAAATCAGATGTTGTTCAGTTTCCATGTCAAAGATCCTTACAAATGTGTTCAGTAATATTACATCACGTGGGACAATAGAACATAGAAAAAAATACGTATTTTTAAAAAATGAATAATAATCTTAAAATTATAATAATTTGCAAATTTTTTGATCATGTAAAATTAGTTGCTACTAAATACTGAATGCTTATCTAGCATCTATAAAAGTCCAGCTCTGCTAATATTGCCGTGAAAACTTTTTATCTTTTCTTGATTTGAATAAACAATGTCACTAGAGGGAGCTTTTACCCATACACATATGTGCTGTCAAGGGCAAAAAGGATTAAAACTAGTTCTTAGAGCTGCCTGTAATGAATCACGAGTGCATAACACGGGTGTATTATCAGTGGATAATGTGTTTTTGAAATTTTATTTTTGATTTATGGATGCTAATGAGTTGGGGGAAAAGCCTGGCTCGGACTTTCAAACAGTAGAATGTTATTGTATTCAGTAGTTCTTGGTAGAGTGTTTTTTGTCTCTTTTGCAGTCTTATCCTTCTGCCCATTAGGTTACTTTTCTAATTCTCATTGGCAGATTTCTAGTAAATAATAATAATTTTTCTCTATATTTTGCAAGTGACAAAGTTTTTCAGTTTCTTGTGATTTTTAGTTCTCACTTTTTTAGAAAACCATAATGGTGAAGCTCAACCAGCAGTCCCATGAGTTTCCAGAGTCCTTTAGGTCATCTTAGGCCAACAGAAGAACCTCAGAGCTTAATTCTGTCATGACTATAAAGAAAAAGTGTCCAGCTGGGAATCCTGAACAAAAAGTTTGCTATCTGCTTTACAATTGTAACTCACTTGGCAAGTATGTCCTATTAGTCCCTTCTCTGTGTCCTGTCCCTAAAGAATGTGAATTTTAATGCCTAGCTGATTTTTTTTTTTCTTTGGGTTTTGGCAGGGGTTTTTTTGTTTTGTTTTGTTTTGTTTGGAGTTTGGGTTTTGGGTTTTTTTTGGGGGGAGTGGTTTGGGTTTTTGGGTTTTTTTTGGTGCAGTTCTCTAGCACAGGTCACACCAGCAGATAATTTTACTTCCAGGGATGCTTGGTATGATATGCACTGAGCTGCGTAGGTTAGTTAGTTGCTATCTTGGAAGTTTTAATTTTGTCAGAGTTACCCAACCCTTATCCATAGACATTTTTCTACTGATAATTTATTCCTCACTTACTAATTGTTTTTCTTTTGCACTGCTTGCAGGGGTACTAGCTGTGATGAAACCATGTCCTCATGGTGTTGAATCTACATTGATTTCACAAGACTTAGTAAATACAAATTATGAATTAGTACCTCTAAACTTAAAGGCTATAGCTGTATTAATAGTATTATTCTGAGCTGCTTAGCTCAATTATTGCTGGTCTTTTTCCTGCTTACACTTGTTCTGCCTTCCATTTTCCCTTACGCAGGAGTCATTTTCCTTGTATCCACAGGCACATATAATAAACTATCATAAAGGCTGATCAGAACTGAAAAGCAGAAGGATAGTGAGCTAATTGCTATGTAATCATGACTGAAAACTGTAATGTTGGCACAAAGCTCAAATCTGCTCTCATTACGCTTCTTTAGATAAACTGCTGTCTTTCCCTGAAGTCGGTTATGATGCTTAGGTTTTGGAGGCAGAATTCGATGCTCTTTGTGTGTGTCATTCAGAATGGCTGCGGAGCCGGCACTTTTCCAAACATGCAGCTTACCCATTCATAAACTTAACCTGGAAGCTGACAGCAATCAACCTGGCTTTCTGCAACTGGGAAATATCTCAAAGTATTTTCCGTATATAGTCTCTGAGCAGGTGGTGTGTTGTTTTGTGAGGCACCTGTTGAGACGAAGCATTTTCTCTTGGTAAAATGAAAGCATAAAAGTTAGGCTGTCTCTCATTGTTTTATTGTAACTTGAAATTTCTATGTGAAATACTGCACGAAATCTGTGTCTCAGTCAATATACTATCACATTCAGGCACAGAAGGAAATTGATTAGTGGAGACTGATTTACCTCAGCTGAAATTGAAATCCCAAGCTCTAATTTTTTCAGGTAAAACAGTGTGCAGCCCAGTGCTGTCATTCAAAAGATCATAGATAATTATAACAGGAGTCTTTTTATACATTTACATATATTGAAGTTATTTTATGAACAGTGGCTGACCCTTCCCCCTAAACACAAGTGCAGACAGATACCTGCAGGGAATAGTGAAGTCCACCCATTGCACCAGATGTAGAGAATTCCACCAAAAAAGATTTCTTGTTTTATATGGAGATAGCAAAAAATCTGACATTTTGATGGCAGAAATTCTTACTGGGGTTTTTGAAATATGGTTATCCAACACCCCCCAGAAAGCTTCAGGAAATATTTCTACAACCATTTCAAGTTTGGAACAAATTTTGAAGAGAGATGAACTGAACACAGTGTAACTGTTTTGTCCTTCTGCCATTCTTGTGACTCGGGAGGAGGTGCATGTCTTATTCTTGGTATTCCTTCTAAGGTTGCAAATGGCTTCTTGTGTTTCTGAGGTACGAAATGGGTGGATGGGCTTCATCAGTTGGAACCAGTGACCTGGAAATTATATTTCAGGCCTAATAGTTTGCATATTGCTCAATGGTAAGCCTTTTCTTTCCTAAACATTAAATGATTGCTAAATGCTTTTTCACCCCAATAAATTAGTTTTCATATGTGCTACCTAAGTTTGGTTTTTCTGGGCCTTCTTGCTGCCTATATTGAAGTGCAGTATGTTTCTTCTTTTAATGATTTGAACACCTGTATTTTACCATTATCACATCAAAAAAACTAAGTATTCGTGTTGATGACCAGGTATTAGCTGAGAAATAATAAGAATTCAAGAAACATGTCTCAGAGCTGGCTCACAGATTGACTAACAGATTGACAACTCTGCTTCCCCATCATATTACAAATAACAAAAGAGATATGGTATGGTGAATTCTTGTGCTACCATGATACAAAAGGTAATTCAGTGCATGTGAATTAAGAATAATGTAAAATACAACGTATAAATATATTTTGAATCAATATTTTTATTTGAAAACAAAAGGCCTTTTTCTTTAAAATACCTCTATTAAGGAATTAGCAGTTGGGGCAGTAAAACTTACCTACACTCAGAGAATTTCAAGAATGGTTTGGCCTTTTGGAGCAGAGAACTTTCTTAATGAACTTCGATTTGAGGTCAGGATAATGCTATAATGGGACAATACCTTCTTCCATTATGTAAATAATACAAAATACCCTTACATCAGCTATTCAGATATGAGCATACCATCTTCTTTTATTTGAAATAAGGTACCAATTATGTTTATTAGTTATTTAGCAAGCGTTTTTATTTAACTTCTTGCCTGCCGAACGTTCTATTAGTCCTGAATGTTTTTCTTGTACTATTTTCCCAAATTTTTTTTTAATGTTTTTCCCAATACTACATGTGAGACCTCTAAGCATGGGGTTTAATTAATAGATCTTCATTTATGATTTCTGAGAATCAAATATCACACAGTGAGCCTAAAAATTGAAATTCCTCTTGGGAATTTTGACATAAGGCATGCCACAATTTCATATTCTTAAGAATATGTGTGAAAAAGTGTGAAAACCAACTTGAGAATAACTACAGTGCTTTTCTTAAGGGGATATTATGTGTGGATATCACATTTATAATAACATAACACCAGTGTCCCTTTGTTTATGTATTTCCTGTGTTGATTTTTTTTCTACTTGATTGCAAGCCATCCCAAGATGCCCATAAGATGGGCCATAAAGTTCACTTCAAGTTTTACTTAAATGTTTATTGCAAACTTGACTTTCTGTATAAGAACAGAAACAGAGGGAAAATTTGCAAACTTTTGCTTGTAGTAATGAATACCAGAATTATGCTGTCCTATTTGTGGTCCTCCTTATTTTTCTTCTCAATAATGTTTTACTTATACACATATAGAGGATGAAAAGCACCTATGTGCTTCCAGTATATATTGTCAACCAAACTGAAAGAAGCGTGGATGCTGGAAAAGGCTCATTAATCAAACAGATGTAGCTTCAGTAATTATGAAATCTCCCTATTAAGCAGAAGCAGTAAGTCATTAAAATATCTTCTCCGGCCTTTTGGCTAAGATCAAGCATAGAATATCTTCTCATTAGGATAATGGAGTTCAAGAAAATGATATTCCATCATTCTCCATAAGGGAGCAAAATGGAACTTTTTGGTTAACTGCAATCACTTAGTCATTCATTTTATCTTCCTCCAATCTTGTTCATTCATTTATAAGAAAAAATTAATTCTTCACACATTCAGCCTACTGTCCTGGCAACCTGCATTGAACATAAAAGTTAACTTTGTAAATTAAATTAAGGGTGACTTAATGAAATTAATTCTGAGAATAAAATTAACAGAAGTGAGAGGTATTTGGTTTTCTTTTTTTTGGTGGATTTTTTTTTTTTAATTTAGGAAGCTATTAATAAATACAAATTCAGTTTGTTAAATTTAAGGAGAATTTATTGAGGAAAATCAGAGGTTCATGACATAAATCAGTTTAACTTTTTTTTTTTGCCATTGCCTTTTCCACTTGAATTTCATTTATACTGATTATTTCCTAATTGTTTTCAACACCTTCTGACTTCATTTGTTTCTGGGAACTAAAGATCTTAATTATACATACTTGATTGGACATATCTTCATTAATCGTTTATGGATTCAGAAGTGAGATAGAAAAGCCAAGCTTGAAAGGTGCCATTTTACATAGCATATGGTCTTAGAAATGATATTATACCAGATTTTCCTTATTCCGAGTGGATGTCCTTCATTCATAGTTGAATGAAAGGACTGAGTAGTTTTACTTTTTGCTTCCAGATTTTTGGTGATCTTTACCCAGATTAGTACTGGATAAGAAGTAGTGAAGAAATCTACTCATCTGTAAAAGGACAAGACACAGTATCTTCAGTGCATTGTGTAGGTTATTTGAGGTTTGATGAAAACCTTCAAATCTTGTTAGAGGCCTAAATATGAGACTGTCTTATTGCAAAGCAGCGTTACTGCTGTGTTTATGGTGATTGACAACACAGCATGTTTAAAGTTCCCAGCACACTACTGAATATGCAGATGTGAAGATAAATCGTAATGCTTTGATGAAAGTGTGTTGTTGCTGCTGATGCAGATATCCCAGGAAGAGCAATTTAAAATGGTTGCTTGAAATGCAGAATAATGTGTGAATTCAGGGTAGTTGTCATACTCACTATTAAAAGTTCGCCTTACAAGCTTGCCATAGAAATGAATAGCGAAACCTGCAATTCAGCCCTTGGTTTCAGCAAATGGTACAGGATCCTGAATTCTCAGCCACAGCTCAAACTTGAAGAATTGCTGTCTAGAGTAGGCAAGTTAGAGGCTTTCCTGGCTTCCCTCAGGTGTCTTTCCTCTCCTGACATACAGCTATTCAGTCAGCTCCTCTGTGCTCGTTAGAGGGGGACTGAGCTAAGCTCGAGCCTTGGCCGTGTTCTTTGCCTTCTGAAAGGACAGCATAATTAGGTTCCTTTGGTATCTTCCCACTTCTTTTATGGAGGAGGAATGCTGTCTGAATTCTATGTTTCATTTCGGTGGGAACCCAAGAGGCTGTGACAAGGACAGATGAAAGCTAGACCAGCTTGCTTCTGTGTGTGAATGTTATACTGAAGCCAGGGAGTTAAAACATGAAGTAGAAAGCTGACGACGTAGAATTCATTTTACAAATTAATTTGGTGTTCTTTAGATGCCCTTGAACAGATTCATAAAAAACATTTAATGCTTTTACACTGCATTTAGTCAACAATATTGGCATGAACGTGGTGGTGTCTCTGACAAGCACCATAAAGTCACCTCTCCCACATTTGATGGTTAAGCGGTGTGGTGGGTGGCCCTGGCCGGCTGCCAGACACCCCCACCCAGCTGCTCCCTCACTCCCCTCCTCAATGGGACAGGGCAGAAAATATGATGAAACAGTTCATGGGTCAAGATAAAGACAGGGACATCACTTGCCAATTACTTCATGGGCAAAACAGATTTGACTTGGGGAAAATCAATTTAATTTATTGCCAGTTAAAACAGAGTTGGATGGTGCAAAACAAATGCCAAAAAAAAAACCAACCTAAAACGCTTTCCCCCTGACCTCAACCCCTTTTTTCCCAGGCTCACCTTCATACCTTCATTCCCAACTCTTCCACCTGACCCCCTCTGCCCCGAGGGGCGCAGGACAATGGGGGGCTGCGGTCAGTCCCTTGCCGCTCCTCTCAGCTGCCCCTGCCCTCTCAGGCCATTCTCCTGCTCCGGCAGGGGCTCTCCACGGGCTTCAGCTCCCTCAGCAGATGTCCACCTGCTCCGGTGAGACCTCTCCTGGGAACCTGAGGGGCTGGAGCCCCTCCTACCCCTCCTCCTGCTCTCCCCTTGGGGCTGTTCCTCACACTTTTCCCCTCTCCCTTCACTGCTGGGCAGAGTTCTGCCAGTGTTTTGCTGGCCGCAGAGCCAGTAGCACCCCTGCCAAGACCTGGGCAACTGCAGCTGGTACATGTAGGAAGTCCTACGGATGATGCTGCATTGCTGTATATATGCATGTATACAGACCCTCATATGTATTTACAACAGGCATCCTTCACCTTGAACATAATAGGAATTCATGATCCAGACAAAGGTAGTAAACTGTAATGTCTGGAACTTAATATTCAGCTATCTGATTAAAATTGGAGGGAATGGGCTATAATTATAACTCACCTTCATTTTTCAGATATGCTAATTTAACTGTGCTGTTTTCCTTGGTTGACATGTTAAACATGTAGTAATAATAAGGTTTTACCAAGCATAATTACCAAGTACTCTTGGCCTTAAAAATGCCTCAGTAGTACCCATGCATGATAATGAGGATACAATAATAGACGATGTTATTGTCAACACCATTTGCATTTGATAATTAGAAGAAAACAACAATTTATATTCAAAAAATGCTACATGAACAGCAGGATAAGCTGGACAGCGAAGGCTGTTGTAAAACATATTGGCTTGGATTTCCATAGCACATTAAAATAAGGTAGGTCTGGTAATTTAAATCAGCAAGAGAAATGCAGTGACATATCCTGTCTAAAAATCTGTCTTATGAAACCATATATATAGCATCCTCCCAGCCAGCTTTTAAGACAATGAATTATATTACTATTCTCTTTAATGAGTGTTTCTAAGTCAAGAGGTTCTGATGAGACAAAAAAGAAATGTGAAAAAGGAAACAGTTCTTGTGC
The DNA here is from genome assembly GCA_003993805.1 of Himantopus leucocephalus. Taxonomy (NCBI): domain Eukaryota; kingdom Metazoa; phylum Chordata; class Aves; order Charadriiformes; family Recurvirostridae; genus Himantopus; species Himantopus leucocephalus. The sequence goes on from RSEF01000002.1 coordinate 62,518,201, forward strand.
CATTGTAATGACATTTTCTGTTACTTAAAAAGTTTAAAAAAAGGGAGCATGTGAACTTACCTGGAGTTGTTATAACTAGCCTTCACAGCAAAAGGGAACAATGGTATGCTAACCCTCTGATAAAGTAAGCCTTTTAAAAATTGATTTTGATCCCCATTAAGTTCAAAACTGGGTTTCCTTCCTGGTGTTTTCTTCTGCTCTAATAGAAACTTTCCTCCTCCTGTCACAGTAATGCACCAGACAAGCATGAGTATGGCATAGGCTGTTTTACTGTGGATGGCAAAACTAATTTGTTCGAGGGTGCTTAGTACCTTTCAAAAGTAGGTGAATTTTGCCTGTGGCAATGCAAAGACTGAATGTAGGAGTAATGCAGCATCATCCTTCCATCCTTGCTTTTCAGTCTCTGCTAGTATGACAGAACCATTAAGATCTCAATCAGCAACACTGATCAACGCAGGCAGGCAATGTCCTTTGACTTGCACCTTATAGTCTGGTCAGAAATGATTTTTCAGTTAAATAGCTCTTTGGAAATGTTGATACAGTCCGTTTTGTACAGGAGAATATAAACACATTTTTGCTTTGGGGGGGAACAAGCGAAATTTATTTAGTCACTTTATGTATTTTATGGACCTGTTCTCTGGTACATTTCCTGTGATGTTCTTAGGACAGAGAAGCCTATGAAAGAAGCTTTTTCTCACAGTAGTAGTGCTTCAAGAGTGGAAATACAACCAGTCTAAACTAAGATGAGTGTGGAGCAGTCTATGAAAGAAAATATTGGGGCCTTCTATGCTGTTGTGTTTATCTTGATGTTTTATTTAAAATCATGATTTACTCAGGTATTCACAGAGGACATTGTTGTGTCTTTTTGATTGGATGTCACCATATTAACACAAAACAAAACCCAGACACCACTATACAATGATTGCGTGTCATCTTTTTCTCCTATATGTCCCTTTCAAGAAAAATGATAAAAATCATCCATGCTTGTTAGACCTCTAACTACTTTTTCTTACTTAAAAATGAAAGAACAAGTACTAAGTAAGAAACAGAACACATGGTAACTTGCTACCTCTAGCTGAATCCCACATGTCATTTACCAATTGGACAGACAGGAAATAAGTAACAATAAATTAATATAATTCCTTCTTCTAATAAAATCTGTGCTATTATAAAATTTGGATATTTATTTTCCTAATCAACTGCACAAACCATGGCACATAGCCACACTTAAGATTGTTTGAATTCCTTGTCTGGCAGTGCAATTGTTTGATATTGCTTCTTGTGTTCATCCTAAGGATTCATGAAGGCTGGTATTGGCTTTCCTTGCATTAGAATTTAATTCCCTTTTAAAAAGAACATAGAAGGACCTGCAACATTCCAAGCCTGTATCTCCTCACAATAATGAAAAAACTACCATAGATTTTTTTCTTTTCTTTTTTTTCCTTTCTTTCCCTGCTAAGATTTTATTGTCTCCAGTGAATGTAGAACTAACAGCTGGAGTTTGGGCACAACGTATTTCAAGGAATTAAAAAATGGTTGGCATCTCCAAACCAGACATCACTCTTTTGACTGATACTTCTGGCTTTAGCGATCCTCAGTTAGAAAAGAGTTGACCTATCATTCATACAGAAATTTAAAAATCTTTAAAATGTTTGCTGTTTTCTTCAGATGAGATTAAATAACTTAGTTTAAACATTGACTTTACTCCCAAGTTTTACTCCTAAATAACTGGGAATCCAAGCAGACTGACAAGGAGTTTGCTTGTGGTGCTGGTTGCCCTGCCCTGTGTCAGCAATAGGAGTCCTAGAAATACAACTGTGAGTCAAATATTCTGATCTTTCCAACTTGCAAGTCTATCACAAGGAAAAATGTTCTGTTCAGCTTCAGATATACAAATTTACGCAAATCTTGATCTGTTCTTATCACAGAGGTGTGATATTTTCTTTAATCTCTAGGGAAATAAATAAAGATTCTATCTTTAATTATTAAATGCTAGGCACTTTCAGACCTTCGGGAGTAAGGTAAAATGTATCCACAGTATGTGTGTCCTATGAAGCTACTGTCCTAAACCAACTTGTTCCTTGTGCTGTTGCTCCAGTGTGCTTAAGGATGCTGAACACTTACTGGAATCAACTTGCAGATTTTGTACCGGTATATGAAAACATTTGTTAGCCTGCTCTGATTTACATATAATTTCTTCGAGGTATTAGTGTAAGAGATTTGGGCCTATCGTGTCAAAATTCACAGCCATGTTACATAATTGGATTGAGTTTCCCAATACGTGTGACAAGCCTCTGAGAATACTGCATCTCACAGGTTAGTGGTAAAACAGCTTGCTCTTTTCAATCCACAATAAAGAGATAGTTCAAAAATCTAAATGATGTTCACGTTTCCCTTTTATTCAACATTTCTCAACGTCATTGTTGTTGCTTTAGCTTTCTTATACACAGTTCTATTTATCAAAATTAAGATGATATAAGATGGCATAAGATTTTGGCCCTAAAAATCAAAAAGATATCAGCAAATTCTGGAAGTTTATCATCTGGTTTTGGGAAATCAAATCAAGATCAACATGATCTTAAATGTATGCCATATGTACCCTAGATTAATGCAACAGTAAGGAGAAAGATCAAAAGTATTTCTTCTTTACCTGATAAAATATCTTTGCAGGAACATGTTGTTGATACTTTCAGTGAAATCAATGTATTATGGTCATTCAATTTATATGGTCACTTGATACTTCTTTGGAAACATGGGAAAGGGTGGTCTTTAACAAAAGAGTTTGCAAAACGCAATTGGAGCTTATCGTCCCGTGCTTCAGTGATAGGAATGGAGAAAGCAAGCCTTTTATACTTAGTTGGAGGGGGAAAAAAAAGCTTCGAGTAGAAGAGGAAGGAAACCAAGGTTAGACCTTATTTGTCTTTTCCTCTCAGGAAAAAAAAAATCTGTCAGTATAATACAGTTTAATTCATAGATCACACACATTTTGCTTTTTGCTTCTATCACTTCTTACAGTAGGCAACTGATAAACAGCCAACTAATAACTTCTGCTATAAATATGACATATCTGTTTTCTCCAAAGGGGAGATGAAAATAAACAACGATGCACAAACATGGAATTAATAATGCCTTTAGAAAAAAAACCCTTGAGTTTAAGCTTAAGTGATGTTTACTTTCTGCTGTGCAAATTGAGAAACAATTCTCTGCTGCATTTTGCATACCTTGTTAATTTCTATTTTTTCTCATCTAACCAAATGTGGAATGTGCTTTACATGCTTCATGGTATTAAATATTTTGTCTGTCTGGTAGGAGCAGAGTTTCCTCTCTAGCCATTATAAGGAAAGAGTAGTTTTCTTGTATAAAAGGCATTCAGACAGGAATCTACAGCTTTTGCTCTGAGTTAACTTTATTATGAGACTTCTGTTGAGCATCTTAACCAATCTCTAAATGTGCAGATAAAAACATTTTATTATCTCTTATGAGGTTAAATTCCTTCATTTTGAGAAAAGATTTGATATCCATACTAATAGGTTCTATACACCAAGTTTAAAATATCTTTATTCTGTACCTGTGGCATACTGTTTTAAGAGTTAGTATTTGGCTTTCTGTGGGCATGCTTTTATATTCAAGTGCCCAGCACTTTTAAAGTCACTTACTGGCTGTTTTGATCTTGCTTAAATTAGGTTAAACTTGGAATAACAGCTCTGAATTCAGAAGATTTACATTGATATAAAACTGCTAAAAGTAAAGGGACCATTACAATAAGTACACATTGTGAGGAAAAAAATACATGTTTAGTTCTCGTTAAAGATAAAAGCTTAATTTTAGAGATGGAAACCTGCTAAAGTGACAGTGAAAAGCTAAGCTGCCCGGTAAAAATGTTATTCAGGAAACCAGTTATCATGTGTTATTGTCTTATCCCTGGGTCTTAAAAAACAAACAAATCAAACCAACAACAAAAAAAAGCCAAAATCCCATACCAAAAAACCAAAAGATACTTGTTGATAAATGTCTACTGAGGAAGAACATAGGATAGGTATTTGGCAAATGAATTTTAAGCTATATGAGACTTGAGAAGATAAGGTGTGAAGATTTTCAGTGTTGTCTTCTCTCCTCCAGCCTTGTGGGTTCTAAAACACGCAAGTGTGTTCTCTACTCTAAAACAGCATGACTCCAGGCTTCTCCATACTTAATACAGATAGGTACCAGTCTGCAAAGATAACTTAAGAGGGAGCTTTGTTCGCTGAAACATCCTCCAAAACATTCAATTATTTCCAGTAGTGAAAAGGTGAAGAAGTATATTTACATGTCAGAAAGTTAAAAACTGAAGAGGCACCTGAGGATTAGATATGCAAAAATGTTGAAAAAATTATGAATTTTACTTTGCATAGAGTTGATAGTCTATTATTGCTTATGCATTAAGGACAGTTTAATGAAATCCCAGGTGTACAATCAGACTGACTGACTTCCAGGTATTCCAGATGCAATTGACATGTGTTTTATTTAAAACTGAGCAGATAAGATGGCAGGTTTCTCATACAACTTTTCCAGTTGAATAGGGTGCAAAGCAGTTTATAAATTTGTTCATAAAAGACACAGTAATGTGATGGTGTGAATGTTTGTCAAATTCTCAGTGGACTGTGGAATGCTCTGCAGATTCTAAAGTAAACCAAAAGCAATCCAGACATGTTTTTGTTTTAAAGAGGTTTAAAAACTTCCTCTGTCCACTCTTTTCCAGTAAAAAAAAACCAAAACACAACCTAAAAGGAACCAACCAAAACCCTGCAAAAACCTTACTGTAGATATCTGCCCCTCTGCTCTGCCCTCTTGAGACCCCACCTGGAATATTGTGTCCAGTTCTGGAGTCCTCAACGTAAGAGGGACTTGGACTTGTTGGAGCAGGTCCAGAGGAGGGTCACAAAGATGGTTAGAGGGCTGGAGCACCCCTTCTATGAAGAAGACAGGCTGAGAGATCTGGGGTTGTTCAGCCTGGAGATGAGAAGACTCTGGGGACCCCTTATAGCAGACTTCCAGTATCTGAAGAAGACCTACAAGAAGGCTGGAGAGGGACTTTTTACAAGGGCATGTAATGATAGGACGAGGGGTAATGAGTTCAAACTGGAAAAGGGGATATTTAGAAGAGATATCAGGAAAAAACTTTTCATTATGAGGGTGAAGAGGCACTGGAACAGGTTGCCCGGGAAGTTGTGGAGTTGTGGAATCCCTGGAATTGTTCAAGGCCTGAGCAACTTGGTTTAGTGGAAGGTGTCCCCGCCCATGGCAATGGGGTTAGAACTAGGTGATCTTTAAGGTCCCTTCCAACCTAAACCATTCTATGATTCTGTATAGCTTAGAGACAATAAAAAGAATGTATTTAATTTTTAAATCATTCAAAATTGAATGCTACTAAATAATAAAACAAGACATAAGTTTAATTTTAGGGACCCCTGTTATTTCCAAATGTAAAACACTAAAGAAAAAATACATTTTTGTAAATTCAGAATTAAAATATTAACACTTCCCTGAAAAATTCAAGTGCACAAATTTTGGGTAGCTTTCTATTTTTTCTTGGTGAAATGTTGAAATTTTGATAAATCTGAATTTTAAGGGGCTGCTTTGTACACCTTTATTCTTACAATGATTCCAAACTGAGTAATTTAATTAAAAAATAAATCCTAATCTCTCTGTTTGAATTGTAGATCACAGTAATTAATGACATTTACTTTAAACCTTTTCTCATTTTCATTAGTGAAAGACAGAAGTATGGAGACTACTATGGAAGATGTTGCATGCTATTTGATGAAAGGCAGTGCAGCCAGAAATATCTGATAGTAATCATATAATAAATTGCACATTTGTGCTATTGTTATGATATTATAATTTCCAATGTTTCTCAAGAGTGCTTACAAATGTTTATTAACAAATCCTCAAAACAAGAAAGTTTTCTTATTTATTAGTAACCTGGTCCTTGGATGCAATATGGTGCTAATTTATAGGAGTCATACTAAAGTCATTTAATCTTTGGGATTAAAATGGCTTTGGCTGCTGTGAAAACTAGTCAATAGGTATCAGAAACAAACTTCAGGTAAAAAGATATTTTCGAACTATCTTTCTTTGGGCATCCAAATGCAGTTTTAGAAATGTGGCTCCTGGAGTTGCATCCAGTGTTGCCCAAAGACTAATTCCTGAATCGGAACCAGAACAAAGAAACAGTCCTCACTGCCTGCGCTCTCCTGTGAGCAAAGTAACCACCATAAAAGACATTGCCTGAAACTTGTTCCTTTTCTTACAGAGATCTATAGAAAGGCTTGAAATAAACCTCAGAATGAGTAACCTTGAACAGTAAGGGTTGTGTGGAGACCACTAAATTCATGTAATTTATGGCTTCACCTTGGAGGTGGAAAAATAGCTGCTACATTTTCTTCCTTTTCAGCAACAGCCATCCTTTTGAGCAACAATGTGTTACCTCTATTGATGGTATGCAACTTGAAGTGGAATATGAAACATCCCAGGCGATCAATATGAGCTGCTCTAATCTTTTAGATTACAGCTGAGCTCCAGAGATACTTACAGAAAAGCTTCAGTTACACTTGGACTCATTTGCTCATGAAGCTGAATGTGAACTTGGCTCCCTAGCAGTCTGTCAAGACCATCCCGTGAAATGTCAGTCATGTGGGGAAGCTGCAATATGGAAAGAGCACTATGCTCACAAGAGCACAGCGAGAAATAATACATCAAAGCAATGGAGGCCAGTAGAAATAGGAAACAAGAAGCCAAATGAGGTTTATGTAAGACTTGCATTGACTTTCTGACATGCAAATGGAAATGGTAACTGGGAAAGTAACTCTTGTGTGTGCAGAGTATTATCCTGTTTGCATAGGCAGAGTGTGGGCAGCTCTGTTGTGGCTTAAGGTATTTAAAAAGTAGGTTGGTTTCCATGACCCTTCTAATATATGCAAGGTACAAAAGGTGTCCCCCTTGGGACAGTGAGTGGGACAGAAGAGAGTAAAAACTGAAGCTTCCACTCCAGCAATCATCATCCCTATCTAGTCAATAAAGCGGTACAAGAAATTTGCTGGGGAGTAAAGTTAGCTTTTTATCTTAAAAAAAAAAAAAAGTAACAGTATATGGTAGATTTTTTTTCATTATCTCCCACAGTCAAAAAAAACACAACAGAACATGCATAAGGCAAAAGGTTGTTGAACCACCCCAAATGTACCAAAGGATGGTACATTTGGGAAATACACCTGACAAGTAATTATTTCCTTTCCCCATAAGAGAAGGTCTTCCTTGATAAGCTCTTTACTGATTTCTTGCTGACTTAAGAACTTGGAGCGTGAGGTGTACCCTGCCTGACATTTGCCAGCCATTACCATCACTATTTATTGTTTTCATTAGTGGCCCTTCTGAGGACTAAGGAAAGGGTTTCTCCAGCAGTGTTCCTGTCACACATGATGAGAGGTTTGGCTAGATGTTTATCATACTGAGCAACAGGCTTGTGACATGGGGCCAAGATTGCTTTTCTTGTCATTGAAATTAAACCTGTGATAGGCTGTCCTCAATAACACCTGCTTCTAAGTTTTATTTTTTACAGGGGTTACCATTGACCATGAGCTCCTTTGTAGCATCTTCCACTTTTCGATTAGCATCCCTTTAAAAGCTCATTTGAAACAGTGCATAAAATATTGTAGTGACTTATGCTTATTTATTCCTATTCTTTCAGGGGACCCAGGCTTGTGAATTAAACTCGGTGGATTCTAGCATTCATTTCAGATTATAAAACCTGCCTATGCAATATGAAAAGTAAGGCTGTCTCAGCATACTAATATGCTGCAATCCAAAACAGCTGCATTAATATTCCTATTGGTTCTCATTGGAGATATGCCAATTCCTATATGTATTTATCTGCATTCCAGAGTGCCCTTGCAATCTCATGACTGCTTTTCAGAAGTGCTTGGTGGCTTATTCTTTCTCCTCAGCACACTACAGAGAAATCACTCTACATATTCAAATTGGAGGAGAAAAATGTGTTTAGGATAACTATCATTTAGCACACAGTACAAATTAAACCCAGAAGATATGATTCTCTCCCTTGCTCCCCAACATTTACATTAGAATTCATATTTTAAAGCAGGAGACTTGTGCATTACAAGTAAAGATTAAAAGTTGCTTTAAACTTTTTTTTTCTTGCATTTGACAGGCAATTTGTATAATTAATGAGTTGGATATACTAGTAATAGTTAAGATTTGGGGGTTTGGGTTGTAAATGTTCTGTTTGTACAGTGAAAATGATGTGTAAAGGAGAACCTCTTAAGACTTTTTTTTTGTCAGAAAGCCTTGTCAGAAAGCCACAGCTTTGTGTATTTCTTGACTGAGATGTTTTTTAATGCTACTTCAGATTGACTCATATGTTTCATATTCTGCTAACAATTAATTGTGCCTATTTTGGACTCAGAACACAATATTGATATTGCAGTCATTTACCTTTTTGCATCTAAGCTTTTGAGTTCTTAATTTCTGACATATATATATATGGTGATTTTATTAGTAAAGTTATTATTGGCAGCATGTGCATGTCTTAGAGCTAGTATCCTACAGCAAAATTATGGTAATGGATTATAATTTGATAGGAAATCTTGACTGAAGATTTGGAAGAAGGAGGGGGGAATTTGTGGATTTTAGGTTTGGTATTTTTTAAAATGTCTGTTCCTCAGTGCATGCTGGACCATAATGATGGAAAAGTCTTTGTTGTTCAGAAGCATTCTTAGTAAGTCACCATCACTTGTTTCTGATAAGTGTTATTTATCTTTAAGCAAATATTTTTTCTTTTTTAGAAGCACTGTACACAGCTCTCTTTTTACTTTGCTGACAGAATCTTTGCAAGAGCTTCTGAGAGAGCCTCCATTGCAGCTTCAAATTATTAATAAAAACCACCTGTGACTATAAATGTATACTGTTCCCGTTCGTTAACATTTCTAAATGTATAGTTGTTTGTATGCATTCTATCCTACTGCTAGATACAAATGTCAAGAAGATACAGATGAAACACAGATTGTCTTTTTCATCTACTTAGACTGCTTTGATGAGATATGTCAGCAACTTTACAGGTGACCTGTTTATTGATCAGGATGCTAAGCATTTGAACAGACTTCTGTGAAGTGAAGCATCGAGTTTTTTTACTCTGCTTTGGCCACCAAAAAGCATTTAAGTCACTGGTATAGTGAGAATTTAGCTTTAACAACCTCTGGGATTGGTAAATCAAGAGTTTGTGTGTATATGGTCTGCCTTGTGGTACAATCAAGGCCTGTGCATTCAAATAGTCTGGTCCCTATTCCCCAAATATTTTAGGGACTAAATAAGTGGGAATTAAAGCAATTGCAGGCAAAGTAGAAGACAGCTCTTTTTTTTTTTTTTTTTTTTTTNTATCTAGCATGATAGGTAGACTGTATAAACAAACTATAAACTATAAATAGACTGTAAAAAAGGAAAGGACAGGTATCCTTTCCTGCTTTTGTTGAGCGTGAACACCAGAACTCTGTCTCACCTGGTACCTGGTTTCCAATAGCCAGGTGCCTGAGAAAGCATGTAAGAACAGAGCAAGTGCATAGCAGCTATTCCCTTCTGTAGTCTTTAGGTCTTGAGGAATTTGAAGCTTGTGGATTGCAGAGGTTTTGCATTTGCATTTAATGACATTAGATGACCTTTCTTCCATTGATCTAATTATTTGAATCTCACGGAAACTTGTTTCTGATGGACATATATTGTAATTTCCCTCAGAATAGGAAAGTCAGAGTAGCAAATGGCATCATACCTATGACAAAGTTATCAGTTCTTTTTATCTGAACAGAATGGAGTGGAGTGGAAGTGTGGTTTTGCTTCAGGAAGTTAACATTTAAATGGACCTAAGCTGGCTTGGATGTTAATACATCACTGAGATAAATGGTATGGAGGAGAGTTTATTTCTTTGCTGCTACGATGCTGGCAGGAGAGTGTGTTCTGTAATTGATTAACAGGGCACAGTACATTGACTTATATGGGAAAAGCTATTATATCTCAGTAACAGGAAGGTATATGTGATTCTGGTTTTAGTAAGTAAAAAATTGGATTCTGCAGGAAATAACTAAAACTGCTGAAAGAACCAGCAGTTCCCAAGGATTTTTTTTTCTCTTAAATCTGCGGCATAACAGCATTTCATGTTATGAAGGAAGTTTAAATAGTGCAATATATTTAGTGGAACTTTCATACAGGGCTAGAAATATTAGCTTATGTAAGCAATCTTTTAACTTTTATTCTCTTAGACCTAAAGTCACGAGTTATTGATGAGATTTAGTATCTTTTTTAACATCTGTTCATTTGAAGTAGAATCCTTCCCTATAATTCATACAAATTTATGGTGAATTTCCTATATTTTGAAGCCTAAATGAGTGAGTGGATTGAGGGGGGTGTGTTTGGTTTTTAAACAATGAGAAAGTGAGGTATTTTTGGTTTTATTCTTTAGCTTATTAGTTGGTATCCCAAAACAGGCATAGGAAGTGAATGCAGTTCTAAACAACAGTGAAGGAAAACTACATCAGCTCTGTGTTTTACGCTCCCTGTCCCCCCCGTACTGGTGATTTCAATGAAACTAAGGAAGCAGAGGTCCACATTCAATACTTCAAAAGCACATATACACCAAATGAAGCACATTCATGACTGTCTGTAAAAATTGTGACTGCAGTGGCAAATACATTGTGATACTCCCTGTGGGGTTTTATTTTTATTTTTTCACTATGTCAAGCTTCTCTGTCTCACTCTGTTGAATCCAAGAGGATGGATTAGTGAAGCAGAGATGAGGCAGGCCGTACAGGGGGACAATGATTTAGAAGCCAGTACTCTTTCCAAGCAAGTTTTTCCATGTTTCCTTTTGCGTACCTTCATCAATAGTAGAACCAATACAGTAGCTGTCAAAATAAAAGGAGGAGGTTTTCTCAATAGCTACTGGGATCAGTAAAAGAAAAGAAGTTCTGATGAGCTTCTACTATTTGGAGAGGTTTTTTTCAGCTATTATGTTGTTTCTGAACACATTGTCTAAAATCCAGGTTTATATTTTTGCTGCAGAAATTAAGGTTTTGCTCACATTTTATCCCTTTTTAAAAGTTGGGGTTTTCTTATTGTGATTTAGTATAGCTCTTTTGTTTCACAATTTTTTTTTTTAATATTGTGACCAATAGCTTCCCGCTATATTCAGTAATTAATCAATTTGCATAAGTAGCAAACATTTTTGTAGCTAAATCTTTCTATTCCTAATATTCTTCCATAAAGATGCAGGTTTTTCTCCCCACCCCCCCACCCCAATATGAGACTATGGGTGGAGGAAAATTGTATGAACCTAAAAATTTGCTTTAAAAAATATACTAAAAAAACCTCCCAAACCCAGGAAACTGAACAAAGGTACTTACTTGCTCAACCTTACCTCTCATTCATAATGAGAACATATTTTTTTCCTTAACAGTAAATATTGTGTAAGATAAGCACAGGAAAGTGCTATAAAGAGATTTTGTTATGTATTTTTTAAATATTTCTAATTATGTGTTCTTTTGCTTTTAAATGTTTTGTGCCCTTTTTACCTAGACAACAGAATTAATGACAAATAACTTCAAATCTCTAAATAGGTAATGCTAGTAATAAAGTGGCAGTGAGAGCAGTTTCCTAGCAGTCTTTAAAATGAAAACCTATTTTTATTAACTACCAAAATACATTATAGATAAAGAAATACATGAGAAAACTTGGTCAATTAACTCTGTCTTTCTGTGATCATGACATTTAAGGCAAAATTTGTAATGAGTACTTCAGTCTGCTGCTCCCATCCATTCTCAAGCTCTAACCTCCTCCTACTTTGACTGAAATAATAGTAGCCTGACCCCCAAGATCTTAAAACAGACCCTTGCTCCATGCCATACTCCTGCTGCTAGAGAGATGTGCTGTGCGACCCCGGCGGGCTGCTTGGGTGATGTGGTGTGATGTGGTGTGAGCACAAGGCACTGCGCACATCCGGCTGCGGGCTTCCGACCAAATGTGCCATGTGGCTGCAGCCGAAGCAGGGGAGGAGGGGAATCAATCCTTCTGGTTTGTGGTATAAACAATAATGCTTAAAACCATTTATCTTCCCTTGTCAAAATTCCATCATTAAATAGTGCGGTAGTGAACTTTTAAAGTCATTGAAATTGTCCTTTAATTCAATGCAAAGCAATTGCCCTTTACTCTTGACTGTGCTTTTATGCTAGTATGAATTTTGTTTTCTCCCTTAACAAACTCTCAGAGATTTGTGAAGGAAACTTACTTATTTTGTTAAATGTCAAAGTACTGATTAATGAACTAATGTTCTGTATTTCTGTGTTTCAGTTTCTATTGCTGTGTAAGTAATTTTATTTTTCATTACATGAGTCTGGAAATATTAGGAGACCTGCATTATAAATTAGTTGATTCAGTCACAATCCTTTTTTTTTCCCTTAAAGTTCCTCTTCTGAAGGTAGGATTATTTCAGTCTCCTGGCCAAATCACAGTTTTCTTATTTTACCAAAACTATGTGGTGTGCCTGAGTGTTAAATATGCTGCCTATCAGGGGTGGTCTAATGCTTTCTAGATACATAAATTGAGGGTGTTTCCAGTTATAGCAGAGCCTGTGTTGCAGCATGTGTGTTTAAAAAGATTAGTCAAGCTGACTGGTGTAGGTTACGTTTTTTTCCTGCTGTGGTGGGTAGTACCTGAAATGTAAACACGTAATTTAACCTACGTATTTCACCCATCTGTTGAAATAACTGAGGAAAAACTAGAACAAAGGGCAGTATATTAACTATCTAAGTATTTGAAAAAATCCAAAGCCAGTTCTCTTTATTCTAATTTACATAACTTCATACAACAGCAGATTTGTTTTAAACTTTTTTCTTCATTAGAAAGGCAAAGATTCTGATTTTGTTTTCTTCCATCTTAGATGCTAATACCAAGTTAATCTTCTTTATACTGAGTAAAATAGAAGTGAAGTGCTCAAATGGATTATAGAGATTATATTTTTTAAAAAAGATTATTTTGTTTATTTTTTCAGTAAATGTGATAATTCATAGGCATTTATTTATGTACACTAATTTATTTTCTTTTTAAAAATATCAGGTTATCAGCACTTCTATTACAGAACTGAACGTTTATATCTTATCTTCTTCTTACGAAGCTTTCATGATAATATTTTTCTTTAGCACTACATTTTTATGTCACCAAAACATTCCAGATATATCAAGGCAGGCTTTTTTGTTCGTTTGTAGTATCTGTAAGGAGAGTGGTGGCCGAAGGTTAGGCGCTACTATTACGTAATTTTGTCCTAACTTTGTTGAAGTCTTATTTACTCACGTTGGGGTGTATGTCTGTGTGTTGTATTTGTTTGTTTACTGATTTTCTTTGCGGAGGGGGAGTGTTTGGGGTTTTTTTTTGTTTTGTTGCTTGTTTTTTTTTTACTGAAATGTTGGATGTAGCCACATGCATTCCACATGTACAAAATTAACAAGGCTGTGTTTTTACCCAAAAGAAAATAAAAGGGCACTTTGCCCCTTAATAAGTATGCATAATGAACAGCATAAAGTGAATCTGTTTTCTTGTGTTTCAGAAAAGTGTGATGAACCTCTGGTCTCAGCATTACCCCACTCCTCCTTCAGCAGCTCATCATCTATGACAAGCAGCTATGTGCCAGGGTATGCCAAGTTAAACAAGAGAGGAGGTAAGGGGCTCTCTCTACCTTAATGTTCAGATATTTCAAGAAAAAAACAATTAATGATATTTTTAATATGAAAATGCTCTTTATGTAAAATATTATTTCTTATGTTTGTTTTAATAAAGTTTTAGCTGTCTGACAGACTGTTTTTGTAAACTGAATGAATTTCCGTTTGGTTGTATGTGATGGTAATTGCACTCCATTGCACTGCAGGGAGCAATACACTGCTAATAACATGTAGCAGCATGGGCCAAATGCCTAATGTCGATGGAGTCATACAGTACACTTGCATAATTAACTTCAGTCAAAAGGGCATACCTGTGTTCATCAGGTAAATGAACACTTGTAAGGTCACGGCTGTTGGAGCAAAACTAAACAGCTTTGATGTGCTTTGTTGATTTAACTTGTTTCCTACCTTAGCAACGACTGCTGTCATTCAGCTTTTTCTAGCACCACAGGAGTTTGCCTTTTGCCTGTATTGCTGTAATGCAATGAGCTGTTGTTCAGAAGTAAGAAAGCCAACTTAGTTTTGGTGGTTGGAAGAACAGGTGCATAAGTTTGATTTACCTGGTCTAACTATATCCTTAGCGCTAGGCAAATCTATTTCACAGTCTGAACACAAGTCTTTACCTTCACCCATAGGAATTTTCATAGCTTTCCTTAATATTTCTAGATGTCTGATTATATACCATTTTGATATCGATCTTTAAATTAAACAGGAATGATATACATTTAAATATGAAACTTTGGATTAACAGAAAATTAGTATTCTGAATACTATTGATTTTATTTTTTTATAAATAATATCAATCTAAAAGTCCTAAAATCTAAAATTCCACAGATTCTTGGGGAATTAGCTTGTGAATCAATACCAAAATTTTATGTCCCCCCCAAAATGCATGTCAAGGGTATAATGAATTGACTTAGTGAACCTAGAACTAAGAAATACTTTTACTTTAGGGAGGAAGAAGAAAGACCAAATGACTACAGTGCCTTGATCTTCTAAATCCTGAAGGTCGATAATAATGGGCACCAGACTTGTAGAAGGTTGACTTATTTGTGCTGCTGCTTTATTTTTTCCAGGTTCTGCAGGAATTACGTTGCTCCTGCCTAGATACCATATTCTGCCTCCTCAAAAAAACAAAAAGCATTGAAACAAAAGTGACAATATTTGTATTTGGGTGTTTGTAAACAAAATCTGAAATACTTTCAAATGGTGGAACACCCTCGAGGTTAAAAGCAGAATTTGTGTCATCAAAACTATAGCCTGGGTTGCCTATGTTCTCCACCAATTTTTTATACTACTGTTTGTGAAGTTTCTGAGTCAAAAAAGTCCCATACCTTATGAGGAAAGCCATGAATTTACTGATAGCCTAAGTGTAATCTTAATCACAGAATATTATTGGCCTAGCTATTATTACAAAATAAAAGAAAGAAAGAAAAGTAAACATACTGTTAGGGAGAAAAATCTCAATAATAAGACAGACTATATACACATACTTATATCTATCCGTTTCCCTGTTGTTAGGCTCCCCCTGTCACAGCTCCTCCGAGTCTTATGGTGGATGACTCGAGCTGGAGTGGGGGCTGTGCTGCATTGTCAGTGTCCCCAGCTCTTTACTGGGAGGCAGACACATATGTCAATGACAACATTGACACAGCGGGATCTGCTTGATTTTAATTGTATGTGTTCTCAGGGAATAGGGCAAGGGGAGGTGCGCTATGAGGGTGGCCAAGTGGGAGGCATGGGCAGCCCTGGGGAAAGTGGTGCCTTGGCTGCTGGGGTACAGTCCCCTGTCCACAAGCAGGATGGGCAGTGCTGGTGGCACCAGCAGGTTCTGCCAGTTTTCTGGAGATCATCACACAGGAAGGGATGAGCCAGGTCTGATGTTGAGCCAGGAAGCTCAATCCACACGTGGGAAAGAAATGGGCCTGGGCATGGATACACCTAGGACATGGCTCAGGTAGGGCCTGGGGGGCTGAAATAAGGTCCCCAGGCCCACGGGCAGGTGGAATGGGTCCCCAGGGGGACTGGACAGGGCAATTATGGCCTGTTGGTACCCTCAGGCCTCTGACACTGATCTTTGTTTATTAGTCTGCAACTCCATTGTCTGAATTCTCTGTACATGCATGTTTGACATGTGTAGGATTATTCTTCTTTGATCTCTTTTTCTCTTTTTTTTTTTTTTTTTGTGGG
>RSEF01000002.1:62534145-62588255 GCA_003993805.1 Himantopus leucocephalus
TTTTTTTTTTTTTTATTGTGGGGTTTGTGGTTTTTTTTTTCTCTAAAATCAGCCTTAGCCATCTCTCAAGGTTGCTTTCTTTTAAAGACTTCTAATTGAACCAGAGAGTTGCTTACAGTCCTACTCCCTCTGGTACCACCCTGTGCCTGTGCTTTCAATATCTGCTATCATGCCATGATTGTAGTCCTCTGCACTACATTTTTATTCTACAGTAATAGTTTGTTCTCTGCAGAATACCTACTTTAGGTACAGAAATACATCAAAATTGTTATACCGATAGTCACTAGCCCATGCAATCACAAAGCTAAGTTAAAGGTAAAACAGATTAGGCTATGTCGCCTGGTTGTTAGAGAATTGCTCTTACAAGTAAATGAGCTAAACAGAAGCTGAAGACCAGCTTAGAGAAAATATGACTCACAAGGTCTAGTCTTGCAGCCCTTCACAGTTGATGCAAAGCCTGTGGCCTGCTAGTAGCATTGGCAATTTCTTTGGTTGTAGGCCAGCAGACAACATTGTTTATTACTTCAGAAATTTAGAAGATTACTTCTGAATGAGAATAGGTGCCATTTTATGCTGGCTTCAGGATTTTACCTCAGTGTTGCCTTTATTTTATTACATGCCTTTTAGTAATTCTCAGTCCTGCTGTTGCAGTATGTCTGAACATGGGTTTTGACAGGCTGTTGGGTCCCTTAATTTGTGTTTTCAACTGTTCATTGTCCAGACTAAAGAAGTTAAGGAACAGTTCAATTGTCAAACATGCTCATCATTTAGGTGAAATTCTGCTGCATCTGATTACAGTTATGTTCATTTGCATTCTATTTCCTGTTCTAAAATATTAAAAAAGCCGTTAGAATCACTTTAATAAAATAAAACTTTGTATCACCTTGGTGGGCAGGATCTTCAAATTGATTTTAGATGACTATTTCTCCTTTTAGTTTACTAGACTGCTTATTCATTTGTAAGTGAAAGGCAAATCAGACATTTGGAATTTTATTTTTTTCTTTTAATTATATTTGCCATCCCCTTTCTTACCCTTATAATCACCACAGCGCAGTTTCTTTTAATGATATTTCTTTAGCAATATGGATCTACAGTGCTGTCATTAATCAAACATTTGCCTAATTTACTCTATCAAAAGGTCATTTGAAATTTAGTTGCATCTCTCTGCTTAAATAGCAACTTCTTTAGACTGTTGTCATCCATCTCATAATACCTATGAAGCCTAGCATACGTACTTTTCAAAACTGAAGTTTCAATATGTACATTACCTGCTTTTGCTTTCCTAATTCTAGTGCCAGTAAAGGTACTGCAGAATTCAGGAATGTGTTTAACATGGGAACTCGGACTTCACTGCTTCTACAAATGGTGGAAAATAGCTCAGTTTTAATGCTGAGCTATTTTACAACATCATGGAATTACAGATATTGCTAATCAAACCAGTAATAAGGGAATCCAATTTTTTTTCTCTCCAAAGAGTCATTATCAGCTAATAAGTTCCCAAATCAAATATGCTATTTAAACCACACTGTGCTCAAGTCATTAAATAGAAAGAAATCCCCCTCCTCTAGCCCCAGACCCTTTAAATTAAGGAAATACAAATTTGAAAATTCTAGTCTCCAACCCAATTATATTTTCCTTTGCCATTTTCATGGCACTTCACTCTAGACTGGAAGCCACTTTAGCAGAATAGATAGTATATTTTATTCTATTGATTAAGACACCGATTTACTGAACAGTCACATCATGTTATTAAGAAGGTTGGAGTTGTGACTGTAGTTACTCTGGTTCAGTTTCCTGCTATAAATGTTGCAATTGGAAGGATGCACATCAAAGAGTTTAATATTTTCAGGAGTTTTCAGTTGGCTTCAAAAATATCCATGAATTTGTTCCTAATGCTTGATATTACTTTGTTTACAAATCCCATAACTAGTGATCTAGGCAAACAGAACTAAAACTTCATGGAATTATATTGATCTGGAAACTGAGCCTCCAGGATGTATGTTTAGGATATTTTACTCTGTCAGTATGTGAGAATATTTCATATTTTTCACAGCTGTCTACTCAGATCCCTGTAAGCCTTTGCTGACATGGATTAGTACATATACTTTGTTCAAAGGAAATGCAGATTTTATGGACAGAGTGTAACTTGATTAGAAAATTCAACCTCTCCAAATCTGTTTACTTGTTGCTTCATATTCTTCTGCATTGCCCCTTGTTCCTGTTCTGGTCCTTATTTCTTGTTAGGGTAAGCAAAGAGAGTTGTCCTGAGCTGCTTTTGGGGAAAAAAAAAACCCCAAACCTTTTAATTAGAGGAAATATTGCTGATTATAGAAACAAATATTCAGTGGTTACCTGCAGGTCTGTCAGTCTCTTGAAAATTAATGCCAAAATGTATTAAAAATGTGAAGCCCCAATTTCTATGTCAGTGAGTAAGAGTCTTTGATTTATATAATTGTTAAAACTGTGAATCTGTGTTTTCACAATCACAAAGAGCACAGAGGCCTGGGGATACAACGCATGCATGCATTTTACACCAGCTCGCTCCTTCATTGATCTCCAAAGCACCCCAACAGTCTCATGGGCTGCCTTCCCTTTTCAGCCTTCCTGGGTGCTTTCAGTCACAGCAGCTGTGAAAAGCAAGAAAAATGCTTTCATTTAATTTCTGTGGAAAGAAGTAGGGAACAAGAAGGCCCCAGAAAATGTGGACTATTTTGTCTTTTTCTCTTTGTGAGCAAAGGAATGTGGTTCCTTCACTATACTACTACTTATCAACACATTTATCTGGTGTTAGTGCTGGCTGAAGCAATTGCTGCTATCCCTGTCATGCCTGCAAAGAAAGGAGAGTGAAGAACCTTTGAAGCTTTAGGTGTAGCAAAACTTATGTGGAGGCTGGAATGATGCAACAAATTGCGTAGTGAAAGTAGGTTTGGGGAAGGGAGAGTGTGGTGACTCCTGCCTTCTGCTAAAGGCTCATAAGCAAAAGCTTGGACTTAAAAAGCTAAACGGCACTGGATTAGCCACTGTTCAGACAAAACTTGCTCTAGTCAGATTCTATCAAATTATCCTCTTGAAAGTAAGATATTTTTTCATTTTAAACAACTGTCTTAGCACTATACTGTATTGTAGTATTTTTTCATATTTCTTTTTAATTCTAAAAATTACTAGCGTGTTGTTCAGTGCCAGTATAACAAAGTTACAGATTATTTTTGAAATGTCTGTAGCTTGTATGAGAAAAAAAAGCACCACAGAAGAGGAGAAATGTACATGGCTTTTCTTTTTTTGTTCCTGTCACTATCACTTTTATCTAAATATATGCAAACATCATTACATCTTTGAATACTATAAAATCCTAAAACTTTTTACCTCGGACTCAGTTCTTAAAAAATATTTTGAATATTCTCTCAGTTATCAGCTCATATTCTATACCTATGTAAACCAAACATTTCTAAGTGTATTAAATGATCCAATGTAATATTTGGAGAAATACGACAACACATTACCTTTGAAAAAAATATTTAATTTTCCTTTGCAAAATGACTGACACAGGAGTCATTCACATTGGCACATAAATATATGCCATTAAGTTATTGACAGCACTGTAACAGATTTTAACTAAAATCTAGTTAGTAGACTAGCTAAAAAGATTTCAGAGTTCTTTCCATTTTTGTCATACCTATTCTTCTGCAAAAGTAGCATGTGTTGTTACCACCTTACTAACTAAAGTGGCATCAGAGGAGAGTTTTCAATTAGCTCATTCTAAGAGCTTTTTAAAAATCTGTCTACAGAAGCTTTTGCATATGTGATGTCAAGGTTATAAGGTCTAACATCTTATGACCTGTCATCAGTAGAATCAATGGACTGCATCACATCATAAGGAAGATTCTTAGCACACATTTGATATAATGCATTATCAATCTTCCTTTTAATGTTTCCCAAGCTATTGGACCTTACACTTCTCACTGGTACAAGAATTAATGCTGCCCATCATCCATCTCATACCATTTTAATTTAGGAAAGAAATTCTACATTATTTCAACATAATGTAATGTTATATAATATAATTGGAAGCTGCTTGAAACTGAGCAGAGTCTCAGAACTTCAGAAATAATCCCAGCAGAAAATGAAAGTATGAAGGTCATAATGAATCTTTGGATGTATGGAAATTATCTTTTGCACAGTGGAATAAAGAAGAAGAAATTTGGCATCCAGGGCTTGCTTTCAAGTCCAGTATTAAGGGGGAATCTGAAGCTGCGAACAAAACTGATGATGGAATATGGAGGAAAGTTTCTGCAGGAAAGTTGATGTTCAAAAAGAAGTCCATTTATCACCACTGTGTAATCCCTGTCTAGGCTTTCATGATGCTTTTTAATCAGGGTGCTGACCTTGACCTGCTATTGGAATTATTGATGCGTCTATAAAACAAGCATTGGAAATTTTAACTGTTGACATCGGTGTAATTGAGACAGTATGTTTTTTTCTCTGTGGAGTTTTAAATTTTGGCTTCTGTGTGGAAGATGCAAGAACTTATCCATAACGGGATGCGATTCTTTTATTCCTCAAATCACTCCCAGTAATTCAGGTAGATCTGTCCTGTCACGACTTCTCCAGTTCCTGTTTACTTTTCTATAATGATATACAAAAAGGATTTCATAGAATCATAGAATGGTTAGGGTTGGAAGGGGCCTTAAAGATCATCTAGTTCCCACTCCACTGCCATGGGCAGGGACACCTTCCACTAAACCAGGTTGCTCAAAGCCCCATCCAACCTGGCCTTGAACACCTTCAGGGATGGGGCATCCACAGCTTCCCTGGGCAACCTGTTCCAGTGTCTCACCACCCTCACAGTAAAGAATTTCTTCCTAATATCTCATCTAAATCTACCCTCTTCCAGTTTAAAACCATTACCCCTCATCCTATCACTACACTCCCTCCCCATCTTTCCTGTAGGCCCCCTTTAAGTACTGAAAGGCTGCAATAAGGTCTCCCTGGAGCCTGCTCTTCTCCAGGCTGAACAACCCGAACTCTTTCAGCCTGTCCTTACATAGTTTTGCTTTTGACAAAGTGAATGTAAAAGGGTTGGTTTGCGTCAGCCTGGATTCTGTGAGCTGTTTGGGCTTGTCGGTTTATGTGACTTGCCAGGAATTTAGTTTGGGTGTGAATCTCAAAGTAAGGAGGTGCTCGCTCTGCATTAACATTGTCCAGATAGGGACAGTGGGGAGCTAGTGTGTAGTAATTAGCACACTGTAGATCATCACCTTAAATAGTGCGATCTCCTTATGTCGGCAAGACCTTTGGGCACACTGAGAATGCCTGTATGCAACATCACTCACTATATTTTGATTAAAACCCTCTTAGAGGAAAGTTATTACAGAGTTGCCAGTGGTTTGTAAATTCACTGCCCAGATTACTGAATGCTGTCTTTTCTAAGTAGGTAAGAACTCAAGAGTAATGGATAGAGTAGCATAAAAGAACATTAACAACCATGAGAAAAAGAGTAGTATCAACCACTTAGCTTTTGTCTGTCTATAAGAGAGCTCTTGCTGAGTAAGAATTTATAAATAATTAAAATATTGTTGCCTTTAAATAAATAAACAAACAACAATTCCCTTTCTGTAAATACGTGCCTTAGATAAACACACACTGTGCAATCCAGTACAGTTTATTTGCTGAAACTATGCCATGTACTGCATAGTAGATCAAATTAGGTGATCAGAAGTCAGGGCAAATTAAATGTTATTACCCATTAAAAAATTACTTTTCCATTTAAAAAATGTGGAAAAAGAGTTATTCTTGATTGCAAAAAATAATACTCTAGCAGTTGACTTATTAATGCAACCTTGGGAACATATTTGCATTGGGCATAGCATTGTTTGTGTTGCACACGGTATAAACAAGAGTATTTCTGGAATGCATTAGAAAGACTACAAGTAACTCGTGTTTTGTGTGTGTGTGTGTGTGTGTGTGTGTGTGTGTGTTTTATTCACTTCAATATGTGGCTCCTTTAGGAGCTCCTTTACCTGTGAGGGTAAATGAAAACACTTCCGTTTTATTATTAAAGTGGCCTTTTGGTATTATTGCTAATAAAATTTTTGTGTAACACTAACTTCAACGTCTGGGTTTGTTCTTCTCTTAAAACCCATAAATAATTCAGGCTCAGCTCATCATTTGTGAGTTCTTTTGGAACCAGAAATAAAAGCCTTGTAGGAAAGGCATTTGTCCCCTCATGGCTATTATTGCTGGATTCACATAATTTTCTGTATGTTTTTACCTGCCTCATATCCTACCACGTAATCAATTTTGCTTATTCCTCACCTTCAAAAAATAAATAGCTAGTCACCCCATTTTGATTTGTAATGCAACTCACTTCAGCTCCATGAATGCTTGTATCTCGGTTTTGGAGACAGTTGTCATTACCACTCAGTTGACCTAAGCACTTGTTTTCTGTGCTTCAATGATCTGGCCCCAGTGAAACATTTTTCATAAATACCTACATTTTGTGGAAGGAATTCTTAAAAATACAAATAAAAATGTTTGCACTAGCTTAGTCCTCTAAAGGCGCAGGCTTTTTCAGTCTCTGGAGAAATATATGGGGCAGTAGGGAAAAACATGCATTGCAAGAAGATAGCAGAGTTTGCGAAGGGGTGGGAAAAAGAAACATTAAAAAGGGGAAAAAAATTACCAGTCTACATCCAGGTCAGACTGATGCATTGAAAAAGTTACTTTAAAAAGGAAAAACATCCCCCTTTTAATTCAAAACACAATCCAAGAAACAAAGTCTGCGGAAAGTGAAGCTCAAATAATTGGAAAAAATAAAGCATCATTAGCTTACATTAATTTACCATAGCCCAATGAATACAGAAAGCATGACCGTTTTTTCCAGTTCATAACTGATCTGTTAATTAAAGTGTTCAGAATACCTAATTGGCTTATTTACTACATGTCTAGATTGGGAGGAGGAAAAAATATAATACTGAGCTCTCTCTTAAACTTTGTGTGTGAAACTTTTTCTACAGCAATTGTTTGCAGAGGCAGCAGTTCCAATTCCAGCTGGAAATATAAGGCAAATGAGTGGCTGTCTAGGGCCACAGACGGACGGGGACAGCAGATCCACCCTGGCTCTGCTGAGCAGCAAGCTTTTCTCAGTCAAAACTCAACTTAGTTCATTAATTGTTTCTGAAGCTAATGAATGGCTGACTCTGGCAGGAAAAGTGGCTGCGCTGATGGCAGAGAGTAGGCGGCCTCACAGTCAGACTGCATCACAGATACACTTTTCCTGTATCCTTACGGAGCTGTGCAGCTCTGGCTGTTTAGCCCCAGAGCAGCCAAATTGAGCACTCTTCACTATCCTAAAAGCCCAGAGTTTAATTTGAAGGTTTCTCAAGCAGCATTGGGACATTAACCTGTAAATAGTTAAGAAATTTGTTTAGGTGTTCTTACTGGCTTCATCTCTATGTTATCTTGAAAAGGCAGATCTGATTAGCTCTCCAGCTCCCCTCAGAATACTTATACTCTACTTTGCATTTGAGCAGGAGTTAATGGTCTCAAACATGGGGTGGCTGACAAGGTTACGCTTGAGCTTTATAGGTGGTACGGTATATCTGGTCTTCCTCTTTCTTACTGTTTGCAGTCAGCTGCTTCAAATTTCACGTCGATGTGTCATAAGATAGTTTGAAAGTTGTCGAAGTGTTTAAGGCCAGGTTGGATGGGGCTTTGAGCAACCTGGTCTAGTGGAAGGTGTCCCTGCCTGTGAGAAGAGGGTTGGAACTAGATGATCTTTAAGGTCCCTTCCAACTCTAACCGTTCTATGATTCTGTGATTCTTACACTCTTTCTAAATGTCTTTAAACCTGTATTGCTTTTATTTGGTATGTGTTTCAGAAGCATTCATCAAGTTTACATTCATAGAATTATCACCTTATATGGAGGTGTTAGTCAGATGGTGTATAGGTGTTAGTGTAAGAAGAGTATTGCCAATGGCAGATTCTTGCCGGCATAAAGATAATTTTTCACAGAAGGATATCAGTCCTTGTAAATCAGGTACTAAGTTATATAATCAGTACATTTAAATACATTGCAGACATTACCTCTGGTGTCTAATTTCAATTCTTAAAACAGGGAGTGGAGTTTTATCCTATTTAAAAAGCTGACGCACTTTATAATTAAATTTTAGAGTTAATATAAAGGCTGAGACTTTGGCTGAAAAATGCACAGTAATGACACATTAGAATTCTGCTAGATGCCTCCTCAACCCAGTGCCTCACAAGGAACTTGCCTACACTGGAGTTGGCACATTTAACAAGCAAATTAGAAAACTTCACATTCTTCAGACAATGGCGCTACTGTGTTTGCACACATGAATGGGAACATGCAGGATTAAAAGAACAACTCAATATAGGACAACTGGCCAACCTCTTTTGACAGGTCCGGTACATTTAGGGGTAGCAGAGGCTGACAGTTTAGATATCCTAGGCTAGGTTATATCTACAGATACTTCAAACCAAGATACAGAGATGTGTGAGACTCATCTGGAATTGAGGCAAAGATGCAACAAGTGTATAGAAAATACACTGTCAGCTGCTTCCAAGGTAGGTGCCACTTGTCAGACACTATGAGTGTTTCGCCATCTCCTGCACACAAAATGCAGGTTTTCCTTACATAGGTGGGTGTAGTGCAACTGGGTAGATAGCTTCTTCTAGCACAGCCAGAGCACTGCCTTTCCTAAATAAGTCATAAACAAGTGTAAATGCTGGTAGAAATGGGAGCTATTTGGCTACCATTATAACCTCCTAGTACAGTAATACGCTGAAAGAAAGAAAAGAAATAATGTGATAAAATGAGTCTATTCGCTGCAGGAGGAGAGAGTGCAGCTATTATTCATGTTTCAGCTTTCACAATTAGACTTAGATTATTCACAAGCAAATCTGAGCTACCCAGTAAGAGGCAAAACATTAATACTCATTTTTCTGTATATGAGTTATTACGTAAGTCACAAAAAATATCTCTGGATCTGGAAGAATCTGACTTGGCAACTAGTCCCACATCATAGATTTTCTCTTGGTTTCACTTTGTTTTGTCTCACTTCCTTAGATGAAAGTATTTTTTAATACTTTAGTGAGTGTGTAAGACTCACCTTAATATTGATAAAAATGATACAGGCGCACATACATTTGACGGACAAAAAGTGCATCAACTCATACTGAGCAAGATCATTTACTTTAGAAAACTTCAGCTTTACACAAGCCTTGTATAGCCAGTTATAGGTGAAAAGGGAAGGTGTGAACCATAGTGTTGTATAGATCCCACTCAGAGCGCTTTGAGCAAGAGAAAATCCTTCCCTTGAGTAAGAAAGAGAGTAATTTTCTTTTATTAGGTTATCACTGTTCTTGAAATTTGAGTCAGCTTTATGCAGAATGGCAGATGACTATAACACTGCAGGCTGAGAAACTGTTGGTGTAATTAAGAAGCAACAGTTTAGTTATGCTGACCCAGAAATAATAAAAAAAAAAGGTGTTATACTTTCTGTGCTCTTTTCTGTACGGACATCCGTTGTGCTGAAGGACAGCTAAGGACCAAGTAACCCTCAGAAAAAATGTCAGTAGTAGTGTAACCCTTTCCTCCTGTTATCTGCCCTGCTTTTCTCCTTCTGAAGCGATCCATTTGTTTAGCTGTGATATATTGTTCACATAGGATAATATTGTTATGTATTGGTCGTCTTTGGTAGTTTGTCGGTCAACTAAGAAAGAACTGAATATCGATAATGAGCTATTGTCTCTTCAGAGCCCTAAACTTTTCTGACTGCTTCTAACACAGATTTATATTTCTTTTAGAAAGGACTTACATTCTTTGTGACAAAATTTGTTTGAATGGTCAATTTTCCAAGTCACTCAGTGTTAGGTAAATTGTTTCTACTGAGATTCATGGGGCTGTATATTTGATAAGCAGTGGGAAAAAAGGGAAGAAAGCTTGAAAAGCTGCTTTTTGAAAGGCTGTATTTTAGATGTGTTTGCTTTTCAATATTGACTATCATCAAATTTAGCATTCCTGCTGGGCTTTTAGGCACTTTCCTCCTAGTGAGCTAATTCTGCTTTAGTTAGGAAAGTTGTTAGAAATGTTCTGATGTTTGTAAGGATCAAAGGGTTCTACGGTATGTAAAAACTAGGCACTTGACTGTGTCTATTAACTACATAATATTTATAGATCAGGAATGAGTAGGCATAAGTTATCTGATAGCCATCCCTGGCTTTTTAACTTTTTCTAGTACAGACTGGGTGATATGAAGATGAATTGGTTTTGAGGGAAGAATCAGGTGACATTTGGCAATGTTGTAAAAGAGGAGTAAACAAGATTGTTGCTGAGCAAAACAGAGTATTATGCTTTTGCTGGGAAAGAAATATTGTGGCGTATAGCATAGTGCTGCACTGAGAGGGCTTTACCTGACATTCTGCCAAAAGTAGACTATATAGAAATTATATGTTTCTTTTAATAGACAAGACAAGGTTTTTTAAACATGTACAGAGAGAGATGGTACACAAACTGCTTTGCTTTCTTCAGTACCAAGAAGCTGTCTATTTTCTATGGCTGGGAAAGAATCTCCAACAAAAGACAGTGCTGGGATTATTCAATTTGCTGACTTAGGCAGCTGGTCAGCAACATCTCCCATAACACATTTTGAATACATAGAGATGATTCTTGCTTGTACATGTTAGCTTCCAGGTGGGTTTTTTTGTTGTGGTTTTTTTTTTTCTTTTTTTTTTTTTTTTTNNTTTTTTTTTTTTTTTTTTTTTTTTTTTCTAATTATGATTAACCAGTTTCTAAATTCAGCCAAAGTGGTGCTCAATTATCAGGAAGAAAAAGTTGCATGACAAATTTTAAAAATAACAGTTATTGAAAGACCAGAGAACCTATTAATTATGAGGCCAATTATTGTAAGCAATCTGTAAAAGTTGCATTAATGAACTTCCAGTTTCAAGGAAAAACCAAATTCTACATATTATATGCAGAATATATCATCTTAAACACACTGGTGATGACGCTTCAGCTCTTTCTTATCTTGAAACAGGAAGTAATGTGAAATGCAGCTAAGGCAGCAACCAACATGTTGACCATCAATGGCTGATAAGCCACGTCCAAACTCATCTGGAAAGAAGTACTGTAGCTGGGGATCAAAGCAGAGATACCAGAAACTGAGTAGGAATTGGCAATAAATTATTTTAAACATTCCAGTTCTCAGGTTTCTGCTAGACGTTCTCAGGTTTCTGCTAGACTTTAATTAAAGGAATTATATTGAGCGGGGGGGGGATGTTTTTTCCACAGCTGTCTACTCTGAGGCTGGAGCACCTTGCTTATAAATATGTGGTATTGGCCTCCCTTTGAGAAAAGCTACTAGCTTACCAGCTCACTAGGTGTGATATGGCAATTCCTATGCTCTTATCTTGTTCTCTTACAGCTGGTCCCTCCATGAGGCTGGAGTCACAATGATAGGGTTTGCTGGGGAAATCCACAGGCTTATCCAATTTTATGGATGATTGCAGCACTTTCAGCTTCTCAGACTCACCTACAAAGGCAAGAAAGTTTAAAGGAACAGGGGAAGTTAACTGCAAGTAAGAAAGAAGACAGGAGAGACCCCAAAATAAATTGATTTACCCTATTGGCATAGATTCAGAGCTTATCAAAAAATAGAGTTGGGACTGTGAAGTAAAAACTACAAACAAGCTCCTAAGTTAATAAAGATAAGGAGACAACATAAGTAAACAAAAGCATTGGAGTTACTGGAATCGTTAAGCCATATAATTTTCAGTCACCTGAAAAGAGCTTTTCCCCTTTGTCTCTGTCTTTCGTTCCCTGAAAACAGAAGTGTTCTCATTTTAGGGCCTTAGTCACTGGCAAGTTTTTCTTTTTCATGTCTAGAAGGTTGCACACATTTTTCAGCTGGCCACATAACTGCAAAAATGCATTGTCTGCATAGTCTAACATGACTCATGAAACAGGGCTAAAAGCTTAGCTATAGAAATGCTTATAATGATTTCAGAAACTTATCGTTCATTACTTTGCAAGCAAGGAAATTGAAGGCTGTAATCATAGCTTTTATCTTGTAAATTTACCCTAAGAACTTTAAAAAGGGTAAAAGATTACAGCTAAAGAACAGGATGCTGCTGATCAGAGTAATGAGCAGCACTGTGATATTTCAGCTTTCTGTCAAGGTGCTAGAATCTATTACAGAAAGTAATTTAATTATGCACTTTATTATCTGTAATAAATATAAAGTGACTGGTTTACTTCCAAAATTTCCAATTAAATATAGGTATTATTTATCCGTACATACTGGAAGCTCATTTTTAGCATTTTGTGTAAGTCCTTTGCCCAGCAGAGGTGGTACTATTAACTGTTCTCATGCTTTCTCCCTGTGTATTAGACAAAGGCTACTGATGCTACTGATGCAGAATACTGCAAAACTGCATGAATGGCATAATAGTGTCTCAACAGAAGCTGATAGCCTTATTTAAAATATAATGCTAATACTGGAAATTTAATATGGGCTGCTATTATGGATGATTTTAAACTATCAACAGTACCAGCCAAACAGAAAATTTTTGGATGCATTGAATATGGGGTCTATAAAACCTTAATTCAAAAGATTACGCCTAGAGTTAGTTTTGATGTTGTTCAATACCGTCAGTATTGGTTAGTAAGTATTTACAGAGCTTTAAACAACGAGTATACACAACTTCCTGAAAAACTCTATTTTAAATGTGCTCCCACTTCCTACTCCCGACAAAGAAAAACTAAGGACTTCAAAGATGTAGAAACTTGCAGCGATTTTGGCAAATCTAATAGGAATGAACTAAATTGTAAGAGGTTACATGAATGTAGAAAAAGCAGAAAAGAGACGGATATTTGCAAATGTACATAAAAAAATTGGGCCCCTAAATTCCATTAATTTTCCAGGCAAGTTTAACACATAAGTCCCTTTCTGTTTTTAATATTTAAAGGAGGTAGTGTCAGTCTTTTTTCTTTATAATTTGCATGCAAAACATAAGGTAGGAATAACATTAATTCAGATCTGTTGAAACAAAGCTACATTGACATGCAGTGGCTATACAGGTAACTCAGTAAACTGCTTTCAACAAATTAGGACACATTTTAAAAAATAGTTGTCATCTGAATACCACTGTCTGGTTCAAACTGAAGGTATATGATGAACTTTCTCCTGTGGATAGCGCTAGTGAAGGAAGATCATGTAAAAAAGAGAACCATTTGTGTTTGTTCCTAAAGGGACCCTCAGGCCAGAGAGTTTGCAAATGTCTTTCTCGGGTTTTATTAAGCTAATGTACCATGTCCACATTTGATTTCTTTTTATTTCCAGAGGGATTATATTGTTCTTTTTCACTATGTGTCTTTGAAAGTATAGAATTTGCTTCTGGAATATAGAATTGAGCATCAAACTTTCCTTCAAAAAATAGATGGTTGAACCTACAAAATGAGGTTTACCAATTTATCTAAACATTTATTTGGAAGAGTAGCTCATATCAAATGTAAGAGGAAAACCTCAAATGATAAAGCTGGCATTTTATAAAAATTATCCTATTATGGAGAGGATTTTGTCATGTAACTTTTCAGTCTCTTCATTGGTGGCTTAGCACAGTCAATCAAAATCCCTGAAAGGGTCCAGAAACTCAGTTTCTGGACAATAATGCACAATAATGTCTGGATATTGAGGTGGGGGTACAAAAAGCTAACTCCCCTCTCTGGAGGAGGAGCTTATGGACTTCTGCTTTCTCACAAAGTTTGCTCACGTGAAAAGGATCTTTTCAGATGTGAGAAGACTCATCTTTTAGGGGCTGTTTGCATTTCATGTCTGTGGCACTTTGACAAAAAAAAAAAAGCGCTGTATTTCATCTATTGCAGTACTGGTACCCTCTGTGTCCCAGCTGTTTCCATGACCTCAGATTCCAGGAACAGATATTCATGGCTAATGGGAAGAGGCATCACATCATAAAGAGAGACATCACCAGGAAAAGTTTTAAAAGGTTATATGACACTAAAAACCGGTGGCTATGGCAGAGGTGTTAAGTTTGTTGCAGCGTGCAGTGGTTTTGGTGGTAGTCAGAAAGAGAGTGCGTTGACATATGTCACAGCTTGTTCCAAAACTTGCTGATGGAAAGATGTCTGTTGGTAGCTTTGGTAGCTTTTGGATCAGGCATTTTGTTGGCACTGTTATTGTTATCTTTTTATCCTAGGCAGGCGTTAAGCAACCGTATGCTTCAAGTCATCAGCCTGATTGAAAAACATATAATAAGGATTGCTGTGGTTTTGGAACACTGGAATGTACGTGGAGATTTTTCAGTTGCTTGATTCCTGAGGCTTGTCACTTCAGAATCTCAGCTTTAGTATTGAAGAAACTTGTCACTGCAGATCTGGCATGTTAGAGTGTAACACAATATGTTCTGACTAGCATGTAATCCTTCAGCTGATGATTGTAGCTCCAGGGATATTAACATGGCACAAGCTACTGCTTTAGATCACTTTGCATGGTGCTTGGCAACGCGCAGTCTTAGAACATGAATTTGTGAGGCAAAATTGTACAAAGGTTGAGAAAATCAGTGGCAACTAATACTATTTCAGTTACCGTGCATTCAAGGATTTTTATAAGACCAAGGAATGCAATGGTTTGGCTAAGATTCTGACTATGATCCAAACATTTGTTGTGCCAGGAGCGATGTAAAAGAGAATTTTGAGGCTGTAAATAAAGATGGGTAGAAACCCTATGCCCTGAGGAATCCTGTCTCCACAATACTTTCTTCATGTTCTTTTACCCATTAAGACTCTAAAATGAAACTTTTTTTAAAAAAAAAATCTACAATGAAGCATATTAAATTACAGTTATCTTGCCTTTCAGATTTCTGAGTAAGTTTTTAAATCCAGCACTTGATCTTGCATATTGCTGAGCTGGCTGTCAGATTCTACAAGATGCACTAGTGTCTGTTCTAAGGTCATTGTGCAGCTAGCAACACTACTTAATATAATGAGCTGTAAGCACAATATTGCCATTGACATTGTTGTAAAATATTGGAGAAGCTAGCAAAACGGTGTTGTGTCTATTACAGGGCAAGCTTAATCTGCTCTTACCTTTGTGGCTGTAGTATTTATCCAATGAAGATAGCAAATGACTATTGAAGGAAAAAGAAATATTTACTACTCCCAATTCACTGACTCCATTGTGAAACTATTGGTAAATCTTTTGTGATAAATTTATACTTTGTTTTTAGTATATTAGAATCTCATTCTTTTTCAAATCCATGGCATTAACACATAACATCCTTTACAAACCAAGAGTTTGAAAGTTGGTATCTAATTTTCTGCTGGTCTTGTGTCCTTTCCTACTTTTTCTTCTAGACTGAGTTCAAGAAATATACTGTATGTTTCTCAGTCTCTGGGTTGTTTTTTTTTTTTATTTTGGCTTTCTTTGGGCAACTCTAGAACTTCTCAAAAATACCTATTCAGAAAAAAAAATGGAGGTTGTTGAACTTGAGATATCAGGTAGCAAATCATGAGAATTAAAGAAACCCACTTCCAGGAGAGTAAGCTTTCCCAGTACCAAAACTTTATTTAAATATATAATCAAGTGATATAATGACTAAGTAAAGGTCAATATCATGTGGGAAGTTAACGTGTTACCCTGACATGTAGAAAATAGTTACAAGTGACGATTATGGAATATGGAATGAAAAAATTTTAAAAAAAAACCAATGTAAAATAAGAAAGGTAAATGTGTAAAATCAGGGTTACATATTATTTCAAATAAATTTAATAACAAATTGTCTGTTAAAGCAGAAATGCCACCTACCTTGCCAAGTTTAGCAACAGAATTTCAGGAAAGGTTTGAGCACGTGCAGATTGGAAGTTCTGAGTGAAGAGTGATTCAAGGAGATTAAGAACGCATTTAAGAAGTAAGGCCCTTTTTTTTACTATCTTAGTAATGTGAAATACCTTAACCTATACAAAACAGTCAGATCATATAATCTTACCTCAAAAGAAGCAAAAATTTATATTTAATGGCTACTTTGCACTCAAGGTGTTCCTCTATTGTTTTAGCTGTGAAAAGCCCTGTGTTGTGTTGCTCACACTCTGCTATTTGCTGTCTGCTTAGTTAATGAAAGTTAGGATGACCTGGTGTAGTTTTTCATATTTGCCAAGCTACTGTTCCTATAATAAGCTACCCCTATCGCAATAGAATAATTCTGATTGAAAGGAACTTCAGGAGGTCTCCAGTCCAACCACGTCCTCAAAGCAGGGTTCAGCTCTGAGATCAGGCCAGGTTGCTCAGGGCTTTTACAAATTGGATCTGGTAAACTTCCAAGGATAGAGACTGCAGGCTCTCTGGGCAACCTGTTCCACTGTCCGACTGTCCTCATGGTGAAAAAAAAAATATTTCCAGTCAGAACCTTTCTCATTTCAGTTTGTCTCCATTGTGTCTCATTCTCCTGCCATGCACTTCAGTAAAGAGCCTGGCCCCATCTCTTTGATGACCACCCTGTAGGTACTGCGAGCTGCTGTGAGGTTCCCCTAAAGCCATCTCTTTTCCAGGCTGAACAAGCCCTTAGCCCTCAGCCACTCCTCATAGGACGAGTGCTCCAGCCCCATGACTATCTTTTTGGTTCTCCACTGAATTTAAGACAGCAGAGGAAAATTATAACCCACAATTGAATGAGAAAGGGGTGTATAGGGTTTGAAAGCAAAAGCTGCAAAAAGAAAAGAGACCTCAGCAACAGAGAAGAACACAGTGAAGGGAGACCTCGCTCAGGCACATGCATGCAAATGCGCACAGCCTGGGAAATTAGAGGTCTACGTGTGGTTGACACCTTGTGTGTCAGGATCCAAGGAGAAGCCAGTGAGGGGTGACATCATGGTAGGAATGTGTTACAAACAACAAAATTAGGATGAGACAGTCGACACCATTTTCTTTGAACAAATTCAGAACACCTCCAGATTGGATACCTCCATTCTTATGCGAGGCTTAACCTCTGTGACACCTGCTGGAAGGACAATACAGTGGGATGCAGTCAACCCAGGTTTCTAGAGGTTGTCAGGGATAACTTCATGATACAGGCACAGATGTGGTGCCTGCAGTGGGGTATAAGGAGACATAAACCAGAAAAAAATGATGGGGAATCTCAGTATTCCAAATTTCATCCTCTGCCTTGTCTAAATGCTATAGGCAAACCTTAAAGGAATAAAAAAGCTGTTACTCAAAATGTATTTTAATGAAATCTCTCATAACAGATACTATTGTTAGGCAAGTGTGCTTAAATGTTCTTAAAGAACTTGATAGTTAACTGAAATCCAGGATAAAATTTAAGTTATAAACTATACTCTCTGTATTTTACTTATAATAAAATTATACAGGATATCAAATACTAACATTTTTATTTTCTTGTTACAAAGACTCTCCCAGTCACCTTTCTAACAGCTGGTTAACGTCTGTTATGTACATTATTTTTTTACTGGAGTGATCTGTATGATAAATTTGCTTTATAAATTCTATGGCCAATAACACTTTCATTTTCTCCAAATGACACTTTGGTGCTACTAATAAGGAAAAAGAGGTTATATAATAGTAATACTAAATAAAAGTGAAGAAGTTGCAGTGGCCTGATAAGCATTAGCTAGCCCTTAAAAGTGACTCTCATTTTATGATGCTTAAATAACATTGCCAAATCAGAAGCTAAAACTGTGTTGTAAGATTCCTGTAAACTCAGAATTAACAGCAGATATTTTTTTCCTTTTTCATTCTTTCAAAAAACCTGTATTTAAGCTTGTATTCTAACCATAATACATATAATTATCATATCGCATTTTGCATTCTTAAGCCATGTGGTTTTGCCTGTTTAAGACCTTTTTATAGCACAATAATCATAGGATTCAATTTTTACAGAACTAGTGATTTAGCTAGTAGTGGTTTGTGATTTAGAAGCCCTTGCTGAATACTTATTTCCTGGGCTTATGCCATAAGGAAAATCCCTCTGTCTTCAGTAGGAATGGTATCCACGTAGCTGGAAGTAGAGAAGGACTAGCTGTCTGTGATAAGTGGTTTTTTTCAATGTAAAAGTGAATCAGAAGAGCATAGAAGTTATGGAAAAGCTGTCATACAGTTGCACAGATGTCCCTGGACAATTTCTCTCAAGCTGTGGTAGTGCTTCCTTGTCTAGGGTCAGCAAATGGCAATTTCCTTGAAGACTATTACGAAGATTTGCTTATTCCAGCATACAAGAAAAATCATGAGCTTTATTGAAGAAGAGAAGGATGTAATCTTTGTAAGGATAGAGCAGCCAGCTCTATGGGGATAGAGTCTTGGGTTGTGCATGTGTGGTGAAGTAGGAGAAATTATTAGCTTTAGCATTACAGCATTTTTCATGAAGTTTCAGAATACTGTTTATTTTCACAGTTGTCTGTGTGAGGCAAGTGATGTGTTACAGCGGCTCACAGTCAGGCAAACTAAAGCATACAAGCTATTTTTATCCTCACTTAGGTCTTTGCTTGCCTGGGCAGTGCTTCTGCCAAGTTAGATGATTTCTGTCTTGAACACTCCGTTTGTAGCTGTGGCTCTTTCTTCATCTGCCAACTACTGCTCTGTACAGACAGAAATTATTTAGGCATAATCTGCAGTCTGGCTGTTTGAGGTGGTGGGTTTTTTTTCCTTTTGGAGAGGGAGTGGGTATATTGTGTTGGTCTGGACATGCAAAAGTTCTTGTCAGCAGTGTTATACTCAGCAGTCTTGACTGACAGTGTAGAAAAAATACATTCAGAACAAGTATTTCAATCTGTAACCTGAACAGCTCAAATGGAGAGTATAGAAACTGCAGAGAGATTACTTTCAGCCCGGGGAGCTATGCCATCCTAAGATTCTTAGAGGACTAACGGAG
Source organism: Himantopus leucocephalus (assembly GCA_003993805.1). Taxonomy (NCBI): domain Eukaryota; kingdom Metazoa; phylum Chordata; class Aves; order Charadriiformes; family Recurvirostridae; genus Himantopus; species Himantopus leucocephalus. The sequence continues at coordinate 62,553,065 of RSEF01000002.1, forward strand.
GCAGGGGGAGAAGTGGGGAAGTGGGCACCTGAAGTTTAATCCTGCTTTGAGTCTTCCCTCAGACCCTGAAAGCTGAACCTTCCTACGCTAAAGCTAGCATTTCCATATTCTCTTCCCTTCTGTAGGTTAAAATTTAAAGAACAAGGGTTGGAGTGTGCATTTGGGGCTTTTAATTTATTATAGTTTAATTTTTGAAACGCTCTGATGCATGAACTTTGAGTTCTCATTAATTTATATTGAATAAAAATCCTAGCAGAATTTCTTTCCCTGGTTAGTGTCTAAAATGTATCAGATTAGTTAATCTCATGTGGGTAAATTAACATTTGATGCCACTGATAAGAGCACTGTTACTTTTTATTAGCCTTATAACTTCTAACTTTTTCTGCTGGCGCTTTTCCCTGGTACAGTCTCACACGGTTATAATGATTTTGTATACAGTGCTATGTTTTGGCTCCAAGAAGTATAAACTCATTAGGGAATAGTCAATATTTATTAGTAGTTTACCATAGACTTCAGGCAAATCATTGCCCTAAAAAGTTGAATTCTGCTGTGGTATAGCCCTATCTTGAAATGAACATATTATTTTGCAAATTAAAATAAAGAATAAAATTGTTCCTCCTGTGTTATTGCAACTCTTTATATGATATCAATAAATAGTTTGCTATTAGCAAAATAGAAGGCATAATATGAGCTTTCATCAACAAAATGGATGCAGTACAGAGTAATTTTTAAAAATAGAATATATTTTCTTAATGGAGAGAAAGGATGAGGATCTGTGTACTGCCAGCAATATATGCATGAATAGAAAAAATGATTATCCATTAGCTTGGTTATAAGCAGAAAACCCTGCAGAACCATTGAATCAGCTGTGTACTAGATTTCAAAAGTCATCTCACAATATTTCACAATTCTGTTGAAGGAAACATGGGAGGGAAGCACATTTACTAGGATGGATTAAACAGTACCAGTAACTTATATTCATGCATGGCACTGATAATATCACAGCTCCTGTAATTTCACGGGCAAGGTCTGTCTCAGAGAAGCATCTGGATGCAGTGGCTAGTCAACGAGGCAGGTAGGGAGAGTCCTGTCCTGTTCTCAGGATTGGGTCAGTGGTAGCGCAATGTTTGAACAAATAAGAGAATAGTATAGCTACCTCTAGCTGTTATTATCTAGGCAACTTGCATACAGAAAAGATTCAGGTAGTGATTTTTAAGTATTCCGAAACTTTCAGGGACTTACTGATTCCGCCCCTCCCCCAGTCATTTTGTTTCAGAAAAGAGAACCTCTTTATGAGAATTATACACTTAAAATTTTTATGGCAAATTATCAAAATGTGTAGTGATTTTAGCACTCCAGCACTCAATAAGAAAGGAATAAGGTAGTCAGAAAAAATATTGTGCACTGCTTCATTAACCGTTCTGAGTTTTGAGAAATCATTACCATTTGGGTTGAAACCATCTTCTGAGAAATTCCTGTAAAATGGGAATTAGGGTCTGAAATTTTGAGCAGATGGAAAAGACATTTGTATAGAGGAAAAGCAGGTTTAACCTGGATAGGAAGCACTAGGGAAAAATCTTCAACCTGAGCATAATCTTGAATGTATTTTTTCTTGCCAATCCCAAAAGAAGCAGCTTTAAAAAACCCAAACAGACAAACAAAAAAACCCTGATAGAAATATATAAAGAGTAACAGAGAGAGAAAAAAAACGAGCAGTGTTCAGGTTCTGTAGCAGTCCAGGAGCAGAGCCCAAGTAGGTGTTGCAAACATCAGGAGCAGCAGGCAAAGGTTGACTGTTGGCAATCATCAAGGGAGCTGGACTTCAGAACTGCTGTATTTAACAGCAGGAGCTAGGCCAGGTCGTGTTTTGTACTTGCTGGGCTAAGAGTCTTTCAGGGCACCTAACAGCCAGAGGGAGTACATCAGGAGCCAGGCGTTTCAAGGGAGAAGACAAGGGAGCAAAATTTCTTGCGGGAGACACAGACCAGGAGATTTGGAGTTTAAAAACATAGATAGAAAACAGATAATGACTATAATGAAATAATGATGTAGCTTTTATTTGTTAACAGTGAGCATTTCAAGGCAGTGTTGTTTGCATATCGCTGGAACACTGGTATACGCCGAAGCACAATGACAGAAACTATATTCACTACAGGATCTCACACAGCAAGTCTCTGCAAGACAGGAGGTTCAGTTTTTATCTTTTATCACTGAAGACTTGTCACAGAACAAGATATCTAAGACTGAATTATGGCATTTAATCGTCTTTCGTGTGCAATCATTTGAAGGAAAAAAGTATTAATCAGATGGGCTAGAACATCACGATTTAACTTACAGAAATTCAGCTTTGCCTTCCATCACTTTGTGTACTGCACTAGTGGAAACAGGACGATTTAGGTGACTAAAGCGTTTAGGCATCTCTTTGCTATTGAAATGGTATAGATCAGGTGCAGGAATACCTTAATTCCTTTTTCTCTGTCATCCCTGCCAAGAAGGGATCACAACAGTTACAAGGAGCTACCAGAAGTGCCATAATGAGCTTGTACCTGGATTTCAAAGTGCTGTAAATGCTGTTCAATCACAGTCAGTAAAACTTCACTATTCCTGATCTGACCATCATTAAAGTCTTGGATTAGAATCTGCTAATAGGGGTTTGATGTCTCAGCAGAGGCACTGCAGAGGCACTGTCTGCTATCCATTAGTCATGCAATTGCTAGTTCTTGCCAGGGATATGACCTGACTTGTTAGGAAAAGCCCAGTGCTGCAATGCATAAACATGCAATGAAAGATTTGTGTCCCGGTACTTGAAAAGGGGGTGTGAGGAAAGGGATATGTCTATACTCTCTTCCTTGTCTTCACTGTGGTTATTTTGTATGCAAGGGGTTTGTATGCCAGGGTGCAGTGATCCATTGCCTTGCCTCAACTTTCTGTTCAGAAAACAAGAAAACACCTCATGGAGAAGAAGCTGGTGGGTGCCTTGAATACAGATGATGCACACAGAATATTTAAATCTCGTCCAAGTTTTGTTTAAGATTCCATTAGGATGCAGTTGTGAATGAGCTTCTTTTTGCCTATGTAATTAGAAAGCAGAACAGATGGAAAAGGCATAGTTTAAAGTGATGTGTTCATTAAAATAACCAAAGCTGCAAAGTGTTTGTTCCCCAACAGCGGATTCAGGATATGAGACTCCTCAGGCTTATGATTTTTTTCCCCTGTTTTGAGTTTGACAACTGTGAATGACAACGATGAGATCTCTTTTGCATCTTTTTTATTGTTAGATATCACCACTGTTCCTTAGGGCAGATTGATTGTTCACTCTGTCAAATGTGGTTTGTGCTCAGTTAAGATATGCTAGGAATCAGTGGGTATTAAGAAGCAGACACTACATCAAGGGATTTATTTTAATTGCACTTACTGTAAGAAAGATCTGTTGGGATTTAAAAAATAATATAGTGATTTTAATGTTCTTTTAAAAAAGATCTGTGTGGACTGTATCCTGATAACTACTGTTATCCCTTGGGTTATTTCTACTCTTAATTTTCAGGGTTTTAAATTAAAATGAAATAATTTTAAGAAATATAATTAGGGTCTGTCCCCCCCCGGTCTATTTTTAAGTAGAGGGGGAAGTCTTCTAAAGTTAGTCTAACAATGTCCAAAAAATAAGTGCTAATCCTTATTCACCCTTTCCTCTCCCCCTTGCCCCCCCCCCCCCCCCATCATCATCATCANTGTTATGTAGTTCAAAGAAACAAAAAGTATACTTTATCAGAGAGTTTAAGCCACACCAAGAGAAGACACTAGTAAGTGCCACTAGAAATCAGTAGAAACATTCCCAGTTACTAGTAATGGAGTCTGGATAGGCCGGTGTGCTATTACAGCCTTTCAGGAGTCAAGCTTAATGCTGATACTGACCTCTCTGTAGACTTACAGCTTTCAGCTGCTATGATGGAAGGCTAATTTGAGGAATGAATATTGGATCTTCCCTGTCTTTTGCTACCCCTGCAAAATGAATTTTATCATATCTGTTTTCCAGGGAACTTAGAGCTTCAAGGTTTACTGGAGCCCAATTCTTGTTGCACCTCTGGCAAGCTGCTACTGAAACTCAAGGGGAGTTAGGCCAAAGGTTGGGTCTAATTTACCAGTTTTTAGTAAATATGGGCTGATTTGTGGTAAATTCTAATAATTAATTCTGGAGAAGAAGAAATCTAGTTGTTGTCATTTCTGTCCTCTTTCTTCTCTGTGATATTTAACTTTTCACAAAATAAATATAGGTAATTTTAAATAGAGGGGACTATTCCTACCCTGAAGACAGAGACTGGATTACAAATCCAAATTTAGCTAGAACAGCAGATGAATACAAGAAATATAACAACACACACTGTTTATGATAAGGAAATAAACAATGTTTATCTGTGCCAATATCAGGAAAAGATTGCTTTAATTAGAAGTGGAGCCCTATATGAGGACAGGAGTCTCTTTGTTAGAGAGCCCTACCTAATACAGGGTGAATGCGATCCTTGCACGAAGCAGCTTGAAGTGCAAAGTGTTTAATCATCCAAGATTTCTGTATGTACGTAACTTTTCTCAGTGTGACTAGACCCACTCAATGTTATGATGTTATTGGCTCTGTGTAAAGTTAAATGTTTCACTGTCTGTATGCAGACGGGCTTTATCTACAGTGATTAAATGGACAAATAGAAGAAAACAAACCACAATTGGAAACCACCATTGATGTCCTACTTAAGTGTAATGGTGACTAACAGTGCAGGTAGATTTATGCAGTTTAGAAGTTTGGGTCTTTTATATTGTTTTCTAGGGAACTGTAGATAATGGCTGCCCATATTTTCTCTGAAGTGCAGTGAATGAATGATCTCGGCATTTCAAAGTTTTCCTTTTTGTCTTGATTTATCTTTTATGTAGAGAAATGACAAGCAATGTCTTGGAAAATAGCAAGGTATCAAATAGTATTGATTTCAGTCTATTGCAGTGACCTAGAAAGTGTTATTTCTCGTTGAAAGATTAGGTTGTGTTTTTCTCATACAAATAAGCAGATTCAAACTCTTGAGAATGTTTCGGGTTATTATTACATAATTGTTAAAAAAGACATTTTTTTTGGTTTTCTTCCTGAAAGGCTATAGAAATCTTCCATGATTAGATAAAGTAATCCCTTGAATTAAAACTACCACAAATACTAAATCTTCTATCTATAGCTTTTCATAGTTTGTTTTCTAATGAACTTTCTGACTAAGGATCCTCTCCTCCTTTCATTCATGTCATTGAAACCTTTTATTACTGATTTGAAAAGAGTAGAAAACTAGTCTTACTGCAGGGTTTTTTTGTGATTTGAAGCAGAGAATGATGAACAAGTGTGACTAAAACAAGAATGGATTCTTCTAGTGCAAATTAATCTTTCCCGTTTCAGTCATGAATGCGGAGTAAAGTACAAAATATTTCAAAAGAAAGGAGATTTCTAACTGAAATGCAACAGACATTTTCAAAAATCATCAGTGTGTCCCTTTTTATAGATCTGTAAGTTCAGCAGCATATGACTGTTCAGATAAAAATGTAAAATCTGTAAGCCTACCCCAGCTTTGCCACTTACTGATAATTTATCAGGGGGGAATGATAAGAAAGTAAGGCTAACTCGTCACGTAGGCTTTCTTTGTGTGCACTAAATGGGAGCTAGCTCACTCAACTTTGAATAGGGAGCAGAAATGTATAATTAATTAAAAGGAAGAAATTATACATGAAATTTTGCAAAAATAGACCAACATTGACTCGAATTCTTTATATTCCTAGAAATATATTAAGTGCTATCTTTTGCATGTGTCATTTAGTGACAGGCTATGTTTTTCATACTGTTTTCAGTTCCACAGAATGAACCCGTAGAATAAAATCCAATAAAAACATGAAAGCCATTGGGATTTTCATAACTAAAAAAAATAAATCTTTGCACTTCATCTCTTGTAATGATGCTAATACTATTTGTTAGTGCTTTTCTTTATTTGGTGAAAAAACATGAAAATATTCAACTTTTACAAGTTCTTAGCATTCTGAATACAGATTTATGTGTCTTCTGCATCACCAAGTGTGTTTTTCAGTAGTAGACTCATTACACGTTGTTTGCTCAGTCTGCAGTAGGAGCAGATCAAATAACTTTCTGCAGCTTGTGTTGGAGGTAAAGCTTTATGAAATCTTTCATAGCCACCTTTTACCACAGGAATGCTCTGGCTGGCTCTGCTTATTAAGACTTTTAGGCTTTTCTGCACAGGAAAGTTTCTTGGATGCACAGAGATATGTGCACCACATGCTCAATGTTGACTTCACTGTTGGCTGAACTTGCAGTTCTCTGATATTTTCTATCAAAGGTTCATGTACAGTCATTCTTACTCAAGTTGAAATTAATTGCCCTGTTTGTGGTATAAAGTGCAGTATAAATAAAAGTATTTAGTGACTATCTTGGTTAATGTCACTGAGTCAATTATTTTGGCCTCTGAGTGTGTGAATATGTTTGATCACATTGAATTCTGGAATAGCATAAAAATAAAAGTAGGAAGTAGTTATTGTTTGCAATTGTATTTATTGCACCTCTAGTACCAAAGAACCCCATAAATGCTCCTTACCTGTTTAATGAAAGTAAACTATATTATATGCATATTTTCAATATCTTTTAAATACTTTGTAGTTCTAATATGTTTCTAATAATTTGTAACTCACATTGATTAGTATATTGTGGCATTTGGCATTAAAAGGCAGTACATGAAGTACCACAGAATATCATATAAAAAGCCCATGTATCCAATGTCTTTTTCTGCCATAATAAAACGTGCACGTAATGCATGTAATAAAATAAAGAATATAGCAGATAACCATTAAAAAATAGCAGTTTACACCTAGGTGTGAAGCGTAATACTGTGAATAGCATTTTTTCAACAATTTTAATATACCGTTGTAGTTTCAGTCTGAATTAATGCTCACTGAAAACTACTAACATGCTGTCATTTTGCTCATTCCTTAAAGGTAATTCATTATTCCATCATAATATGTTGGCCATAAAATTATGTGTGTTTTGAAAATAATGCCACATTGTGAAAATCAGGTTTGATTTCCAAATTCGCCACTCCTTTAAAAGGGCAAAATATGTAAAATATTTTATTTGTAGGTAACTCCTCTGTTCACAGTTCAATATCAAACCAACTTCTTCATTCCAGTGAAGAAGCTGGTTTTATTCAGCAAAATATTTAATGATATGCTGAGCTGTGTGCCCGTGCACATCTCTGGGGATGTGAGATTTTTGTATCTGCTTAGAGTGAATGGAGACACAAACACTCTTAAATTCCTCCGATGAATTCAGGGCCTTTGCAAGGATCTCACAGCAGGAAAATTTTTATATAATCCAACTTTTTCATAATTTACTTAGACTGTGCACCTGAAAAAAAGAAGGACTTTTATTAATTATTGAACCAATAGAGGTTACATGTATCACAAACAAAAGGAACAGAGTAATCACCTCCCCAAAATTACACAGCCTGATGAACCAAAGGGGAAGAGGATACTTTTAATTGATCCCCACAGGCTGTTTCTGGTGAACAGCTGACGCCTGTCCAGACTGTTCATCGTTCCCTTCACATGCTGGTCTGCTAAGCAGCACATTTAGCTATAATCCAACGTGTTTCTCCTTCATCCTTTTGACTATTTATTTATTTACTTGCTTGGAAAAGCTAGAAGGCAAATGTGAAACTGAGATAGAGAATTAGGTCAAGAAACCAGTGGGATAATATTGTTTGCTGCTGTCTGCATTACTGACTAAAAGTCTTGTCTCTCGCTTATTAGAGATGGTTATGGCGCAGGCTGTCTTGCAGTACTCGTGTTTCCATCTTCTGGCCTACGTGTGACTATTGTGTCACATATCTCTAACTTTTGTCAGGCATGAGGTGAAGAATGTTTTCTGCCTCTTCTTATATCAAAAAAATGGGAAAATGAATGTTAGTACTGAATTTTTCCAAACTTTTCAATGGATTTTTAGATGAAGACTTCCTGACACCTAGTTGCAATTTACAATGAATACGTTTATCAGTTAAAGAAGGCCAAAGTCTCGTCTCAGTAATATGCATGTACTAAAAGAAAAAATTATATCGTGTTATCATTAAGTCTTTTCTCCTAAATGTGTATAACAAAATCTCCTGTTTTAATGTAAATCTGCAAAAGTAAAAAGTGTAAAAACCATGATGTCTATTTTAGCCTTCTTACAGCTATAGTGTGTCATCCTTCTTCAACAATTGCATTGCTGAAGGACATTTTAGTGATGGATTTATCAGCTCTGTCTTTCATAATAATATTTGAATGCTCACACTTGAACCTTACTTTTTCTGGAGCCACCAAAGAGTCCTTTTACAAAAGTGGCTTCTGTACAGGGGCAGCTTCTTATCCTTTGTGTGCCATCAGTCTCAGATATGCCAGTTGGACAGGGATGTTAGGATAGGGAGAGAAAGTGGTGTCTGCTATTACGACAAGTATGTGGAACTAACTGTTCCAACCTCATTGCATAGTAGTCATGAAGAAGCTATATTCTATTTTTATATGACCGGTTAGCATTCTCTGCAAAAACAGAGCTAGTTTGAATTTGGGAATGTGTGGGAATGCCTTTTCTTGCAAGCGCTTTCAATAAGGGTGGTTTGGTTTTTGTTTTCCTTTGTTTTGTTTTTTAAAAAAAACATTTAACTATTCCCTACCCCTTAAGTATCCTGTTTATAGTGCTGGGTATAATTACCTGTAGTGCAGGGACAAAGAATCTATTGTAAACCTTAAAAATTTAAAAAAATTAGATGTCATTGGCGTAGTGCTACTTTTTTAATTACATTGAAAGGCAACCACTTATGACATCAAATGATCCCATTGATATCACAACATTTAAATGTCCTACGACCTGCAAATGTTAACACCTGTAGCAGCTGAATGAGTTTTAGAATTGTCTAAGACTGAGGCAATGCTGCCGCCTAATGATGGGAGTATATAAGATGCAGTATAGCAAACAGTTTCTTGGTTGGCAATCAGGCTAGGTTCGTGACATCAACTGAAATCTATAAGTGAAATTAAAAGCAACAAAAATTGGCCCATGGAGTAGACTATGTGATTTCATGGTGTGCCAGGCCATTTATTTGGTTCAAACTTAAAATAAAAGCAAAAAAAAAACCCCAAACCCTGTAATTATTTTAAGTCTGTGAAGTTTTTGTTTTCTGCATCTTAATGTCTGCTATGAATATAAAGAGAATGGTTTTCCACATTTTCTCTGTGTTGATAGATTTTTTTATGTATTTCCTAATACTTATCACTATGCTAAATACATCATTATAATATTGATTTTAGAATTTTTATCATTGTCTGCAGCATCCAACTACAATTTTCCCCTTAATATTTTTTTATTTCAGAAGAATAAGATAGTGCATTAATTTCTTAAGCTTACATTTATCTATGCATCATTGGCCTTCTGTATTCAGAAAGGTTCAATGTAGTCTAGCGACTGAGAAGAATATTCTTAATAGTGTTACTATCAAGTTAATTCATAGACCCATAAAGAGCAATAACACTTCTGTGAGGCATCTGCCAATGTAATCTGTGACAGCTTGTACACCCAGCAGATCAAAACTGGGTCCAGCCTTACAGTACCTGCTCATTTTCAGTTCTGGTAGATCTTTTGGTTTGTGCACTATAGCGAAACACAGGAAAGCAGAGAGCTTGCTTTTATTTCCTCCCGTTTTATCTATATTATCTCTTTACATGAAATGCTATTGAAAAGGCATGCAAAATCCAAAGATTGTTATTGATTTGTGCCAACTTACTCTGACAAAGGATTTCATGGCAAATTGGTCAACCCTTGAACAATTATAATTTGGCAAAAACTAATAAACTGTAATTAAGGCATTATAAAGGCATTGATTTGTTAGCAGGCAGCCCATTAAATCATTATAATTATATCATAAAATGATTAAGACAGCAGAGTTAATGCATTTGAAGCCTGTGTTAAAGATGCATTTTTTAAAAACCATGCAATCATATGTCTTTTGTGTATGTTCAAGTTTTTTTGGTATTATACTCCTCTCAGCTGGGCTGCCTTCCAGCAGTCAGCATCTTCACAATGTGTTCGCTTTGAGTGTTTGAGGTCTAAATCTCTCTGTTCTCTTTCAACCCAACAGGTGCAGGAGGTTGGTCTCCATCAGACAGTGATCATTACCAATGGCTGCAGGTGGATTTTGGGAACAGGAAGCAGATCAGTGCTATTGCGACTCAAGGCAGGTATAGCAGTTCTGACTGGGTCACTCAGTATCGGATGCTCTATAGCGATACAGGGAGAAACTGGAAACCATACCACCAGGATGGAAATATCTGGGTAAGTGATTGGTGTAAAATGGAAGCGTACGCTGTAGTGATGTTGATTATGTTTTCAGGAACTGCACACCTTGTACAACTCTTGACTGTTGTTTTTGTGAGGATAGAACAGAGCTTAGCTCAAAACATAATGATTCAACTTGCAGATGCTGTCAGGAGGCCTGTCCCTGGATTAGCAAAGCCCATTTGGGATGATGGTAGTTGTCAGAGTATGCAGATATTTTTTGGTTGTTGGTATTCCTCACTACTCTCTTATGCTTTGCCTTTCCTTTCCCTGACTTTTTTTTTTTTTTTTTTTTTTTTNTCTGCTCTTAAACATCACATTTTGGAAAGTGATTTGTTCTTTGTGTGTGTATGTGCTGGGGAGCAGTTTTACCATGTATGTACTGTTTTCCATATAGATGCTACAGAGTTATTTATGCTATAATAATTTTAGCAAAAAGCATATAATTTGGTTTCATCTCTTACATTTTCACGGATAAACTGCTAATTTCATTCTTGCTGAACACAGTAGCCTTCTATTTTGCTGACAAAAAAATGATAGCTATTACTTAATGTGCCTGTCCTCATAGCAGCTTTTTCAGATGGTTAATCTTTTTCAAAAGTATACTTTGAAAAGAGTGAAATGTTATCATTCTTTCTGAAACCAAATTAAATTGATTAGCTATTATGCCTCATCAGAAAAATATTTTCAAAGCAGACAAGTTTTAACATTGTGCTATTTTAGAGTCACATTTTTGCCAGGTGCTTCTTTTATTAAGGTCTGTTATTAAAAATGAATGTCAAATATAGAGCATAAGGTGAATGGTTTTATTTATATAAGAAAAACTCGCTTAATATGTGGAGTACATAGAGGCAGTCATTTTTTATTAAAGTATTGATTTATTGAAAGAGCTTCCTCCATGTGCCGGATAGGATTCTGAAAGAGGGAGAAATTAAATTCAGGGGAACAGACAGGAGTGAAGAGAAAAACATTGGACACTGCTTTAAATTCCTTAGGGCTCGGTGGTATGAATGTTGTTCATCAGGGTTGGGGGGAGCTTGTGCTTAAGCTTGATAAATATAAAATTTTCTCTTTTAAGGCCACTTATGTATATAAAAATACATATAACCTTTAGTGTTTATATTATCTTAGGTGTAGAAAAGCTTCTTCAATAACTGCTATTGAAATCATGAAGAGTTTGTCTCAGGGGAATGGGAAAGGACTATGCAGCTGGCTGAGTGAATGATATATAAAGCAGGACAAGTAGGCTGAGGAAAAATCTGTTCTTACTACCTTGAAGGGAAAATCTTTTGACAACATGTGTTTTGGTTGATTTAGTCACAGCTGTGACTGTTTCCAAAGTGGCCCACCTTTCTGAGGGCTTTGTAGAAAGTCTTTATTCTTATATTTTTTCTTAATACAGAAATACTGAAAGCTTCTTCGTGAAAGAAGAATTCATTTTTCTCTTTATTACCAATTATGTATGATTGGTGAATTCAGGGGAAACACTATTGGTCTGTTATTGACCATCGATATCACTTGCAAAAACATGGGAGGAGTTACGCAGATGCCTGCTAGTTCTATTTGGAATGCTAAATCTTTGGGATATACTTAGCAAGCTCTTCACTGCAATACTGCTGCTGTTCATGTTCTACAATTTTTATCCAATACTAGAAAAGCAGTTTAAAAAAAAAAGCTCTACCCTATCACAGCTTTTTTTTTAAGAATAAAGCTGAGCTATTAGCAAAAACAAAAAAAAACCAAAACAACCTAGGGGTCTTGACTCTACTTCTGATGTGCCTAAAACAGCATTGCTTCTATTGTTAAATGATTTCTGAGCCTTGGTTTAGTCTTGAAAATGCTGTGCTTATTAGCTATAATAAGTCTTCAACTTAATAAGTTCCCAAGGCAGGGGAGGTGCCCAAGCATGGAACAATACTGTTGTACTATTGTAGTAGTGTTTCAAGGAGACAGAACTCCCTGATTTGGAAATGGGGTGGTACGGAATTTCCCATTGCACCTTCCTCTTAGCATTACTTTGTGCAAGAAATTAAAAGCAGCAGAAGCTGTGAGGGCCAGATCAGATCACACGAGCCAAGCATCCAGCATTGGCAATTTAAATTCATAAAGTCAGATTCTTCCTTTTAGAAGTTTTATCTCCAAGAGGAGGGTGCTATATAGCCTTTGATTAATGTCCCTCTTCCATCATCCCCATGCGTGAGTGTCATTGTTTCCTGACAACAGTAAATTTCAAATTAAAGGAGAAAGTAAAGAAAAAGAGGAAAACAGGAGTCCAGAGTTCAACAATATTTAATACTAAAACAGCTGTATCTCATGCTCTGGTTGTGTCATTTGATATCATGAGAAAGAGACGGAAATAAAAAATAAGGCTTGCTAGATGAGTCAGAGAGAGAGCAAAGGAGAAATAATTTCCAACAAAGATCTAGTTAAGAACAAACCATGATAATCTGGATAAAATGCTGAAGTGACCCCCTTCTGTATGCATTAGTTAGGGAGTAAAAAAAGTTCTATAATTATCTCCTAAGTAGGAGAGAAATCAAAAGGCTCTCAGGAAATCTGTGATGGGGAAAGTGCTTTCAAGGTGAATTTAGAGTAAGCTTCCCTGTTCTGTGAAGTAGAATGTCTGACCCCACCCCTCCTGGGCTTTTGGATATTTTCAATTTCCATGAATTTTAATAAGATGAGTGAATGTGGCCTCTTTCTATAAAATGCCTAGCAACTAGAGAATTTTGATCACCTCTCCTACCTTCGCTCTTGTAGTCTGAGATTCTAATTTTGATAGGTCATGAGGTTTCCCTTCATACGTCAATCCACTGGGGCATTTCATGTACACAATATCTCTTTGTTTTGGTATAGATGCTCATTTCGGTTTCTACATCAATGCCATCTGTCTATTTGCCTAAAGAATACATACCAGACGTGATTCTACATATAATGCTGTTTCTATTTCCTAACTCAGATATAGATGATGTAAATGCCTCACACTAAGCATAATGCAAATATGCCCTATAGGTATAATAAGAAAATGCTGACTTCTTATGAAAACATTGAGACTCAAATTATAAGTACTAGTGGCAGAGCTGAGCATCTCTTACTAAGATTCAGGCCTTTCCTAAAGGAAGTTGGAAGATCCTTGGTACGATTGAAGAGGTCTTATGAGGTATTATCTTTTAAAATTTGCTTACTCTAGTAGAACTTGTGATCAGCTCTCATCCATCTCATTTTCTTATTCTTGGGGATATCAAAGTCAGGGTGATGAAGGAGAAAGTGTTACTGTAATTCTGAGTTTAAGAAAAAATAAATACTGGTGGGAAAGGTGGAGTGCAGACCCTTTACACATAATCTCCAAATTATATTCTGTAGCTGACTCTTATCTTCAGCGTCAGTGAACATCAGTGGAGTTGCAAAGATGTAAATGAAAGCGGGTTTTGCTTTTTTACAGAAAATTTAGCCCTGGACCAAGTTGCTGTTGCTTCAGTTGAAAGCAGTTATGTTTTTCTGGTTTTGTTGTTGTTTTTCTTTCAGTTTTAATTAAACCCAAAGTGAGTTATGCATAACACCTGCTTTTGTAGTATTTTTATTACTGAAAAAGATATTGAGTGATTACATAGCTTTCACTATGAAGAATGATTTTTGGAAAGGAATTTAATTTATCTATTTACCTGCTGGCTTTAAACACATTTTTTTTTCTTTTAATGCTGCTCATTCTGTTCCTTTTTTAGTGAATAGTCAGAAATCCAGTATGTTAACTGTAAAATGAAATTTGTATTTCTCTGGGCACTGAGGAACAACTTACTGTTTGAAAAATGCATCTTCATTTACATGGTTCCCCTTCGTATTGAAGGAAGGAAGTTGGTACAGCACAGTAGATTTAGCTTGCATAGGAAAATGAGCTTTCAGCACTTCAGAGTATTTTGACATAATATTAAGCCAAAACTCATTGTGAAATGAAGCGATAGTGAGTTGGATGATTAACTTTTTCAAGTTCTTTGAGACTTCAGATGTTTAATACTCTTGGGTGCCTTTGGAAATACCAACCATCAGACAGACCTAAAGTAACATTTAATGTCTAGGTAGATATAAGGCAATCATCTGCAGCTCTACCTAGCTGAAATTATGTGGGAGCCATCTGCTCAGTGTTTCTGTTTGTCCTGACATGCTAATTCTAGTTAGATTATTCAGAGAAAAATCTGCAAGCCTTATCACATTCCCAGTTCCTTCCACCTGCTCTACAGAGCATCATTTATAGCTAACCAAGGACTTACTACAGGCATCTTAGAATACAATGATTTGTGTGTAGCAACAAAAAGTGAAGAAGAATAAATTCTAGCATACACTCACTCTGTTAGGACATGCAAGAATTTTCTGCTTTGTAAAAACTGTTGCTGCTTTTTCTCTGAGAGCCAACTTATTTCCATGACCCTAAACTAAACAACATCAATGATGAATGCTACGAAAGAGTTCTTGAGTTTGATACTTACTGCTGCTCTCCTTTTTTGTGATTACTCCATGAGATCTTGACTGGAAATATATCATAGAAAGATTTGCTGGGTTAATGGGCTTATGGGCCTGGGTTCTTTTGCTTTTTCTTTCTAAAGTACTCCTATTGAATTAAATTATCTTCTTAAATCAATTTAGTTTACATGACATTATACTGACTTGCAGCTATGGGAGCATTTCAAAAACATGAAATGTGATTAGAATGGTCTGTGACTTGCCATTTCTTGTTTCTGGGTTGCTACTAGAATATCAGATGCTGTGCAGACCTATTTAAACATGACAAAGTGGTTTGATATATTAGTCAGTGCAAAAGTTTTGACTAGTGTTTATAGCAAGGCCCTGAAGTCTTTTGGGAATGCTGTGAATTTATTGTTGTTTTCTATTTAAGGATGCCCTGACCTATCCTGTCTGGAACACTTTTTATGTCTGGTATCTTGCTGTCTCCATAGCAATGCCTGCAAGGTGACCAATGTCATTTTTACTGGCTTTTAATTCTCCGGGTATTTTATTACTACAAACACCTTATTTAAATGTTAACTTTCCTTTCATGTGAAAAAAAAATCTCATTTTTCTCCTGCAATTTCTCGCATGCCTTTTCTTAATTTCATTATGCCTTAGCTTTACTGGATGTTATGTCTCTGAGTCCCTGTCTCCCATGACTTTACCTTATAAAGATTACTCCATTCACTTGCAACAGCCAGTATCGCTTTTATGGGTGTATTGAGCAAATGAGGTGGTGTAATTCACACCAAAGTCAATATGCCTCAACAGTTAGTGCACGTTGCTAACCTATACATTGAGGACCCATGACTGAAAGGGTGTGGATACAAGAAAATATTTCTTTTGCTGTAGTGAAGCTAAACTCTCTCATAGATCTATGTAACAGTCTCTGCTATTACATCAAAAAATATAATAAAGCGTTGATAGGACACCTTTAGAAACTCAGGCAGTTGCCAACAAGGAATTTTTAGAAACCCTGAAGAAAAGAACTTTACAGATAAACATCAGTGCTATCCTGATGAATCCTGTTTCCTAATCTCCTCTGCTGTTTGTGGAATTTGTTAACAGAAATTATATAAACTTTTAATATATTTAGAGAAACACCCTTGGGGTTATCTGGAATATCATGGGAAAATATATCTAAGCCAAACACTGTCACAGCCACAGACTGTATTAGTATTAAAATGACAAAAGATCTGATGACCTTTTAAATGTTGTAATACTGAGTAACACCAAACTGGGATAAACAGTAATGTTAGTTTAAAATCCTGACTTTTCTGAAAAACTAAAATAGATACTTACAGGACTGTAACTAATAATGTATTTCACCTATGAAGCTATGGCCTGATTATAAGACCTTCTAAACATATTTTTGCTTAGAATCCTGGAAAACACGTATTTTGTGCAGGAAAAAAGACTTTTTATATTATTTTAGCAGAAACATGGGTTCATGAGTTTGCTTATAATTTCAAATAACATTTTTTAAGGGAAAGGTACACTGATAGTTTGGAAATTGATTTAATCATGATTTTTTTCACTGCAAGCTACTCATCCTGTAGCGAGACCGAAAGATTCTAGAGAGAAAGATTCTACAATTGTCTTAGGCTATTTCCAGAGACACAAGCAGAACTATTTTAATCTATAACAGAGTATGTCAAGTAGACAGAACATGAAATTCCTCCTGGTGCAGTGGCAAACATTGTTCAAGGCCTCCCTTGATTCTATACAAGCCATTAAATAAAATCCAAATTGGAATAACATATTAGAGGTTTGCACTGTAGTCTGCTAGAGTGTTTCCGTTGTAAAGGATTATTTTCTAATCTGTGGTTCTTAGCCTGAGGACTACTTGTCTGTTTATGTTAAACCATCAAATTTTAAACACAGATATTTAAAGGCAGGTACCTAAATCCATTTTTTAGCCCTCAGATGGCTTGGTTTTCAAATACCTTAGAGTACCATCATCCCACAATGAATACAATGTGCAGGTCCTTAAGCAAGCCTGCAAGAGTGCATTGTGTACTTAATCAGCTCAGCAATGACGACAGTTGTAGTCATGGGTGAATGGCATCACGTCTCAGCTAGCAAATCTTTCGAAGACACAGTTTTTGTAGCTCATGCTCAGCAACAAGGAAGAACCACACTGGCTGCTGCACTGGGCTTGTGTAACAGTAATGCTTCCAATTCTCAGCTGGTATATACAGAGCTGAGTTGAGTGCATCAAATAACTATGCTAGGAATTTTAAGAGCTTATGTAGGTTGTCCTCAATCCCTTCTAGAAAGTCTGAACTCTTGCTTAGGTGATTGAACCAGAACTGAATTTTCAAAGCTTTTGAATTTGTACAGGTTCTTTATAGGCACACATTTGAATGTCTAGATTAAGATCTACTGAATAAAATGGACTGTAGCAATTTCCTTGCTGTTTGTCAGCCCTCTTGTTTGGCTACCGTGTATGAACATATCAAGTAATTTATGTGGCTCATGTTATAGCAGAAGGTCAGCATATGACCAAAACTCTACTTTATGGCACTTCTGATCTTTTATCATTGATAGATATTTTTTTATTTTATCATATATTGAATAAAAAGAGAATCTAGCATAGTGTAGCTAATGTTTCATTTGATAAAAACATGGTTAGAAATAGAAGTTCTGGTGATCTCCACAGATTAAAAAAAAAATAGAATAATCATTATACAGATATTTGACATGCCTTAATTTAAATTAGAAAATGTGGAGTTATAAATCATAAGTCTTGCCCATTTACTTAGATATCAGGATGCATTATGTTATAATACTTCTTCAATGTGTTTGACATACATACTTCATTTCTATACATAGCTGTCTGTAGCACTGTGAAAAAGCTGATGTGCCAAGGGCATCCACAGTTACTTCCTGTTTTTCCCCCATGAGGGTGATGAAACTCCAGAACAGTTTGCCCGGGGATGTTGTGAAGGAGCTGAACCAGATGACCTGCAGAAGATCATCCAGCCTGTGATTCTGGATAGTGTCAGAGATTTGCCCAAACTGCTAACTGTTGAAATGAAGAGACAAATTGGCCCAAATATATTCTGTGTTTCTCCCCTCTTTGACACATGTGGCTTTCTCTTCTGTCTGCAATTTAAAGCTGGCTTCATTTTCTTTAGTGAGATGTGTCATAGAATATCCCTAAATATTAGAAAACTTCAGATGTTAGTTCTAACTTCAACGCAAAACTCATCCATATCACCAGTAACCTAATCGCAGTTCAACATTTCCCTTTTAACAATGCATTTGCAAAAGGATTTAAGTTCTGATCCAGTAACCACTCCCATGCCTAACTACAAGTGTTCAAATTAAAGTATTAATTAAATTGTTTAAAATTGAGTGTACACAGTCAGGGAGTGTGTCCAAGTGTGTTGGTATAATATTGGGGGGGGGGGGGGAAGGAGCNTCTTACTGAAATTCTTTGGGAAGTACCATACTACAGGTAATAAAAACCTTACTCGAATGTTAGGCAGGTGTAAAGCAGGAAATGTTCTCATTTTTCTTTCGCTTGGCATTGGTAATAGTGAAACTGCACAAAGCTCATCGAAGGTGTTTTGCTGTGTTACTTCTGTTGTCTGTGATGTCTGGTATACAGAAAGCATAGCTTGTAAAAGGTTGTCCCCCACTTGCCTCTTGGCTCATTAGGTAGTAACTTCCCAGTGAAGATGAGTGTAATTACCTAGGAGCAAGTAATTGTTGCATCCGAAAACATTCACTTCCATATAAAGTTTTGGGTTTGTGCACCTGTGGAATTGTACCTTTTAGCCTGTGGTCCTCCCTGCAGACTATTACTTACTAACTGGGGAGACTGAGTGTTGCACAGAAAAATGTGAGATAATGAATGCACTGTGGAAGGCTCACAATTTAAGACCAAATCCCGCCAATACACTTGTAAGTGCCTGGCTTCAAAATCAACACAGTTGCTCAAGTAAGATTATACAAAAGTATTTACTTGCATAAATACATGTGATTTGAAACCCCCTTAACACTAGAAAGTGGACTCCTTCCTTCATGAAGATCATGTTCTGTTCTTTTTCCTGGAATTTAAGAATAAATTAAAAAACCCACCACATTTCTTTAGTAGTGTATAAACTCCAATCGGCTTCAGAGCAGAAGTGTATTTTAAGGGGAAATTTGACAATGCTGCTGCTGATGCACTACCTGTCTGTGGCTGTATAGATAACTTCAACCTGAGGGTTCTTAATTTGACAGCTTTTATGAGCAGTAAATTCACATTAAAATATGAAAAAGTTAGACTCAGGCCAAGAAAACTCCTATGTGCTATTTCTTAATTTTTCTTCTTGCTTTGGATTCTTTTTTTTTAAATATCCTCCAACTCCTTAAGGTAGTTAGAGAATAATACATTGCCTATTGACATAGGTCCTATTCAGAAAGCTATATAAGGAAGCCCTTAACTTTTAGCTGGAACTTAATTATTGTTGGGTTCAATAGAAAGCATGAGTAAATTAAGTATGTGCTTAACACTTTCCTAAAAAGTGTTGCTTTTGTATCATCATACAGTCTGTAGTCTTTGTGGTATTTTACAAATTGTTTTTGTATGACATAATTTGCTATAAATAGTTGCTATTTTAAGTATTATAACATTTTTCACCACCTTTATGGTGTATGTGCTTATGCACACGGATTATAAGATAATCTTTACTAGAAACTGTTTTAGTAATGTGAATAAAAGTTTAAAAAAATTACTGAAGTTTCTGAATTGCAGTACATCAGTGTTAGGCCCAACAAACCTGTTCAAGTGAGGAATTACTGTGGATGAATAGTGCTGTAACTCTAATTTGTTGTAGAGAAATAGAGGAAAATTTGCTTTAATTTGTTTCCAGTCTCTCAAATAAGTGTATCACATTGCTTTATTTTATGTACATAAATTTAACTAAAATGACGTAATAGAAACTTACAAAGCTACAATAGGATTTGCATTTGTGCAGTTGCAGCCAAAATTGGTTCATATTGATCTTTAAAACCTGATGTGTAACTATTCCTCCTAACACTCCTTGTCACGGTATTTTGTGCTGCAGACAGAGTAAGTCTTGGCTACTATAGCAATAAAGGTTCAGTAAGGGCTAAGTCTTGTCTTAACCATAGTATAACAAGTTTGAGTTAGGTTGGTGATACCCTTACCAATAGCGTTCAGCTGACAATGATAATTTTTCTCTTTAAATATTAAACAAAATGTCATTGTCTATGCTGAATGACAAGTTGTGTTAAATGCTAGTTTTAATTAGCATGTTTTCCAATGCGTTTAGCTAAAGTTAAAGAAGTGCTTGGTGAGCACTTGTCTGTGCATTCATCCTAAAGAGACTACCCACGGGAAGAAATTCTTCCTGTTTGGAGGAACAGTTGCACTGTCACAGTGTTAGGAAGTAGAAATGTCAGAATCATTGTTTTGCAAACTGTTTTTCAGAGTGTTATTCCAACTTTGTCTTATGAAATCAGCAATCAAAATTCTCCATAAAACAAACTACGAGGTTTTAATAGATTTCTTACTCTCAGGTCTGTTCTCTGAAAATGCTAGAAGAAAGCTTATACAATGAACCACCTTCACACTGAAGGCTGTTTATTTTCATGCTTAGATCATAGTAGATTATAGGAAGAAGTGACTTTAAAAAAAATAAATAGGAAAGAGTATACTTCAAGAAAGCATTGCACGCAAACTTCTGGCCAAATCCAGCCAATCACTTGTACAAAACTTCTTTTACTTAATGATTTGCTGGGCAAAGTCCTTTCAAACTTAAAAACATTGAAAGTGACTGGGAAGGGCATGAGGAGGAAAAGTACTCTCTTTAGCGCATTGCTTATTTGACCTTCGTTATTTCATTCTTTTGAAATATTTAGGAGAATGAGATCAGTTTCTGATGTGTGACTTCTTTTCCTACAGTGTGTTACAATATTTAGACAGTGAGTTATGAAAAAAGTTGACGCCAGTTGAGGATAGATTCAGTCCTTTTTTTAAAAAACTTTTCAGCTTTATTTGTCCATATCATAGATTTACTGGAAACCGAGTACAGTTTTGTACACATATTTCTCATGTTCCCATCAAGTCAGCCTCCTTAATTCATGATAGATTTCACCAGAAAGCCAGAGAGACAGAAGCAAGGGAGGAGAGGAGAGGGGGAGCACTGTTGGACAAACGCACTCAAGATGTGCTTCTTTAGAGCAGCATTTCCAAAGCCATGAAGAGTTCATATTCATAAATCAGGTAACTCCCGGTACTCGAAGAAATAAGGCAAAGCTGCTGACATGGCACTGTTGTTAAGTTGTTGTTAAGTAGAGAAAATGAGTTCAAATGCAATTAGGAGCATCTATAACACAAATTTAAGGCTTTTGAGACTTGAAGATTATGATTATGTTACACTTGTAGATATAAAAAGGATGGGACAGAGGTTCTGCAGCAGAGGTTAGGGGCTAGCTTAATATTTAGTTCACAATGAAATAGTAAAGGCAGAGGTCAAACTCTCTTGGGGGGCTGAGGGGGGAGAACAGAAAGAACACATCACATTGTATCATGTTAGACAACAAGACCATAAGAATTCTGCAGATATTAAATGGCTAAACCTTTACTATGTCAAATATTTAAAAAAAAAATTGAAACATAATTGTTAGCTTAAGGGGAGAGGAAGGAGGAGAGGAGGGGAAACCCTGTCAACCTCAAGTATTTAATCAGTGAAAATAAGCCAGGAAAGAGAGGATTCCTGGTACATGAGAGCAGATGCTAATGACAGACCTCAAGCTGAACTCTGTAAGAGCCTTTTGGCATGGCCACGCTGTCTGTGTCAAGTAAAAAAAGGAAAAAAAAATAACAAAAAAAAATTAGTTGCAAATCAAATAGATCAATGACAAGAGCTTGTTTTTGACTATCTCACTAGGCAACTTATTGATTACATCTTTCCCCCATATTTCATTCAAGTGTGTGAAGAGTGGAGTGCTTTTATTATTGCTTTTGTTGTTTAGCATGAAGTTACTGACAGATACATTAGTTCAAACAGCTTTCACATTCACTTTTCTATCATTATTTTCAAGGTTATGTTGATAGGAAACTATTAAATTCTGCTGCCTCCACTTATGCAGACCCAAAGACTGCTAATTTCTCCAAGAGGCATGGGTCAGAAAAAACTCCTCTAGCTGGTGGCAGCTCCAGTCTTGGGATATTCTGTCACTTCAGGACAGTCTTCCTTTAAACAGCAAGCACACCAAGAGCTCCATAATAAGGATTCTCCCCAGGCATGACATGGTGATTAATCAAAGTCCCTATTTGTCACATTTTAGGGCTTCTGTATGATGGCTTATCCTGGTATAGGTTGCCACTAGAAATGCTAGAATCCTGTTTATATTATAGCTAGATTTTCAATAAAGAGGTAGGGTTTGTGATTGTTTTAGGAATTCTTGAGAACACAAGAACTAATGCATGGCTTTCTAGCTCTCACACACATAACTTTTTTCCTATCTCTGGACTGCTCGATATGTGTGAGGAGTATCTTGGGAGTGAAAGGAGAGATGATTATGTAACCTGCTGATTCTTAGCATCTTTGGCTAATGTATTAAAACCGGTGAATTAACATATCTGTTGTAAATCCTTTGATGTACTATGCGTTGGAGAGGAAGAAGTTCTTTTTATATGAAGGTGCAGGCTCCCTCCCCCCTATTAGTACTACAGCTGTGAAATGCAAAATTGTGATCTGATAGTATTTAAGCAAATACTGTTGTCACAGTTCAGTTTGAAGTCTAAAAGCTTTAGTCTTTGAAATCAGATTTAAAAACGTATTAATTTCTGAATAAGGGATATAGCCATTAATGCTGTAGTTAGAGCACACAGTTTCTATTTATCTGAGGATTGCAAATTCTGTAAAATGGCTTTACTGAAAAACTATTTATCATATACTTATTGTACAAGTACAGTGAATGTAAAAAAGCTGCAGAGATGAACAAGCTACAAGAACATCAAATTTCTATCCTATTAGTAACAGAAAAATGTGCAAGGGTATTCAAAGTTGAAGTCAGTTAGCCTACTGATAAAGATAATACAAAACTATCCTTTCCACAACTTGTATTGCTACCTTAAAGTACAGCACTGTAGGAACATTACAGGCGTCAACATAGATCCGCTCCCTGAAAGT
Source organism: Himantopus leucocephalus (assembly GCA_003993805.1). Taxonomy (NCBI): domain Eukaryota; kingdom Metazoa; phylum Chordata; class Aves; order Charadriiformes; family Recurvirostridae; genus Himantopus; species Himantopus leucocephalus. Next base: position 62,576,111 of record RSEF01000002.1, read on the forward strand.
GTCAGAGCCAGCAGAGCATTAGCAGGCAGATTGCTGTCTGTGAAGAGATGCTTAAGAGGAAAGCATGACTTCCTCTTCTGAGGAACGCCTGACTGTGCCTCACCTATGAAGGCAAGGTAAAACTGTCAGAGGTAAACAGTGCTGACTGCTTCTTTCTGAACAAGGCATCTGCATAATGACATCCTTTTCTTCTTCTCGCTATATTTTAACCTCCTCTTTTTCTTTTTTCTTCACTAACTAGTAGTGTCTGCAAGGCACTACCACTCATTCAGTTCTATTTCCACTACAGTAGAAACCATCTCTCCTTGAAGTACAGTGGTGGTCTTGCACACACTAGAGCCACAGTCTCCTATCAATAAAATCCACCCTTGATTTTCCCCCAGTTTGATTCCACTTTCCTGCTGTTGTCAAAACAAATTACACTGGGTGTAACATACCTGAGTACAACGTAATGAATTCAGCTTACAGCTAATATTATTTTCTTTTCTTGTGGTGATTTTCATTGACTTTTCTCAGTATCTTGTTTTTTTGGTCTGCACTGAAGGTGGAGAGAACCTTGAGTTAGTTTGTGGGGTTTTTTTGACTCTTTAGAAGTTTTGAAAGACACCTTTTGCACAGGAAAAGGAGCATACAAAGAAAGTGAGGTCAGAAATCATAGGTAATTTTGTTCTAGTGTTTTGGTGTTCCTCGACTAAATGCAAGAGAATATTTCTACTTTTTTTTTTTCCTCCTTATTTCATTTCTTCCTGCATTAAACTGTAATGAGATACTTTTAGGTAGATAAGTTTAAATTTTCAGTTTTATGGGGACATTTACTGAATATTCATATTTCATAAAACCACTAGCACTTAGTTGCTCTAAAGTGTGGTTGTACAGATTAAAATAAGCAACATCTAATCAGAACAAGCCTTAAGCCTTGAAGTTCTTAAAGGGTGAAGCAGGAATATGCATAAATGGTCCAACTTAAGAAGGTCTTTTATCTTTCTATAAAATTTATTGTAAAATAAATTATTTTTTGGAAATAATGGCATTAATATGTTGAACCTGGCCCATTACGGAGTATGGTTCAGCACGAAAAACTTTTCATCTGTTTAAAAACCTGTGTGCATTGTAGAGACAGAGAAAGTAAATATCACGGATATGGATTAAAAAACCTTCTTAAAAGAAATAAGCTTGTAGGATCAGTGGCAGATTCAAGGAAATGTAATACAGATTTCAGTTCTCTGAACTATGTTAATATTTGATGTGTGTAGACAATGTGTAATGTCATTGGTACTAAAGAGTTTCCTGGTGCTATTTAGCATTGTCTCTTTACTCATTGTTGAAAGCTGAAGCCCAAAGAACTACATGTTGTCATACGAACCAGAAGAAAACTATTCTCAGTATTCTAGAAGACTTTAGAAATATATATATAGGAGATACAGTTTTCTGATGTAGTGTTTGTAAAGATGGATGTGTTAGGTATTTGTTACACCAATCCTGCAAAGCTTTGCTATATTCAAAAGGTAATATTTTCAAAGTTTGATGTGCAAGAGATGGTGGTTACTTCTGTCTGTCACTTTTGAAAATTAACATCTCCGTATTAAGCTCGCTTTGTAAACTATGTGAGAATTTAGTCATGAGATCTGAATTTGAGATGAATGCCAATATGAATATTTGAATGCAAATATGAACCCCAGCTTTATATTAGAAAACAGCTTTACAGGTAGAAACAGGCTATAGTTCTCCAGAGCAACACTTATCTTCCTTAACCATGACATTATCTTTTTCTTCCAGCAGTTTCTTGCATTGCTCACACTATGTATCTTCTAGCTCATTCAAGAAATTAGTCTGGGGGTTAACACTCAGCAAGCCATTAAGTGACTAGTGTGTAACAAATGTATTGCAGAAAAAATAATGTTGTGGTATTAACTACTGGTTATACAGAAATGCCTAATGCAGAAAGTTACAAGGGCAGGGCAACTTTCAGAAGGGTTTAGTGCATGACCTGGCAATCTTCATACTGTTTTAATCCAGCTTTCAGCACAAGTTCTTGTGGGAGTGAGAAACAAAGATGCAAAGATGCACCACTCTCTCTGCTCTTCATATCAATATATGCTGCTTTTACTCTTCATTGTGTATTATTGTTTCCCCCTTTCCCTTGTCTCCAACTTCCCATCATAGTCAGTTTTCGCTTGGTCCGCAGTGAGCAGGCTGTATTAGAGCTGGCTCAGCTTCTAAGTTAATGTAGTCGCAGAGCTTTTGGGTAACAGCTGCCTTGTTTCCCCCCCATATCAGGCCACATCTGATCTTTTTTCATCATATCCCCTTGCCAGCCAAACTCTGATCAAATCATGCATCTGCTCAAAACGGTAGACATGCTTCCGGATTCACTCACATGCTCGCTCATTTTAGCTGAAACTTTAAAGGGTAAGGAAAATTCAGTCAGTGACCAATTTTGATGTGCTAAAAGTTTGAAAAAGTCATAAGTAACCCAAAACTGGATGTTAAGAGGCTTGTTAACTGAGCATATAAACCTGACTTGAATTACTGTTTTGGGTTTTTTTCCTCTCTACTGTGAAATCTCACATCTGCCGTCCACATCTTAAAGTGACAGGACCATGAGACCTGATACGATCTTGTCTCATGTAGTCGTTGCAATTAGTGTCATCATACGTGTGAACCGTCATTCTTAGTTCATATACCACTGTTTTTTTAATGCACTGATAATCCGTCCCTCAGAATGCTGAACAGCCAAGGATGTAGCTCAAGCTGTTTGTTTCAGAGGAGTTTAACCTGCAGAGAATGTTGTCTCCGTGCTACTGTATCACCAAACACTTTTCATAATGATGCTGGTCTGACAATCTTATGTTAGGACTGGTTCATTTGCTGAGGACAAGATGACTTATAAAGCCACGAACTCCCAGGCAGCAGAAACAGCACCAACTGAAGGTGTAGGAAAGTGATACGGGAGTAGAACTGAGTGCTTGACTGAAGGCAGCTTAGCTAAAAATGAAATGGCTGTTGATGCATTGAAATGCAAGTGTTTAGGAAAACAAAAGCAAGCAAGTAAATGATAACAAAATCATCATGTTAAGAGCCAGATTTCATGTTTTCTCACTGATAATGAAATTGTGCATGTCGTGCATCCTCTCATTTTACTCTTGTCTCTCTGAAGCTATCTGATCGCTGGAGTCACCATTTGAAACAGATCTCTACACTGCTGAATGCCACTATTGTCATTATCCCTATCAAGTATCTCTGGCCAGGCTCCTAAATTTAAGTCCATCTCTGTTAAACAAATTAGAGGTAGCATAAATACTAAGCACTGTGGAAAAATACTTCTATACCTGTAGTCTGTTTCCTCCTCTCACCCCAAATGCAAGCCTTTCATGTCTGGTCTTTACCAGCTGTTTAGGTGCTACTAATGTAAAAGCACTTTCACTCCGTGCTTTCTAAAACTAGGTTGTGGAATTGCTGCTTCTTAAATCATCTTAATCTGAGAAAGCTGCAGTGTGTGGGACTTGTTTGGCAGGGTTATCTTGATGTCCTTTAGATAGACCTTTTATACAATAAATGAACTAAGAGATCACTGCCAGAATACATCAAACAGTCCTACTCAGAAATCTTATTTCACCAGCAGAATAATTGGTCTGAAAAATGACTTCTAGAGATTTGCACTGTAATCTTCATAAAATGAGCCTTTACTGAAGCTATGGGAGGGAGCAGGAATGACAGTGAGGTTTGCTGCATGTATGATGCTCTGTATATGGCTATTATTGGCATTAAATCAATGTTGGTATTAAGTCAAACGTAACAGTAGACTGTGACTAAAAAAAAAATAAACCTGCTGTGACTTTAGAAATGCTGTCTCATGGGATTCTTATGGTGTTATACTAGCAGACCAGAGAAAAAAGAGGAAAAGACATGGAGAAATGAAACGGGGTATTGCAGAAGATAAATAGAATTTTGAGTAAAGAGATATTATACATGCTTGCACATGTAAAAATCTTAGGTTTTGAGGTGTTCCTTTAAAAAGCCTTGAGCTGTCATGATTAATTCACTGTTTGGAACTCCCAGTTTTAGAGTTCACCATCTTGTTACTGGAAAATTAATTTAAAACACTGATTATATTAATCTTGAAATGTCTCTTCTAAAGTGGAAAGATGGTATATTACCTGAAATAATCTGAATTTCCAACTTAAAGTGATTTTTATAATGAAATGTGCTAATGATAACTTCATAACTTGATGTTAGTTGCTGTTGAATGATAAACCTACAGATGTTTGTACTGTGTAATTTCATAAACTTTTTGTGTAGTGTAAACCAAGACTTATTTTGATCCAGATTTGGATTACATTCCTTAGCTGAGCCCTGTGTTTTGTTGCATTATATGAAATAATCTCTTTCATCTTTTATTTCACTAAGCACTGTGACCTTTATGTAAAAATTTTAGTCTTGATTGTCCTACATAAATTGTAAGTATTATAGAAGAATGGAAGATTCTAGATCTATTTTGAAAGAAATTTGCCAAACCAAACCATTTAGTAAGAGAAACAAAGAAGTTCATTGAGATAAGGTCATTAAAATGCTAACAACCCTTATTCAATAGGGGACACAGCAGAATTTGGATAGCCTTTGGGAAGAAATTGGGAAGCATTAAGGAGAAGTTTCTAATGCTGTACTCACAGAAACTGCATGAAGCTTTCAAAATAACCCTTTGATCTGAACAAAGACTACTTGATCTGCCAAGGCTAATTAGGAAGGACCCATTCTGGGCCTGAAGGGCCAGAAGTTTAATTAACCATGTAAAATGATGTTGGGTTAAAAGTCTAATATTAATGAGAAATTTTAATATTCCTAAGTATCACAAGAACATAAACAGAAGCAAGCGTCCAGAAAGATGACTGAAAAGTTCTGCTTACGATGGCTTATACAGGAACAGACTTGAACTCAGGACTTTAACGCTGAGTAACCAGTACCTTGTAGTTCCAGGATGGGTCTTCAAGTAGGCATTGTATTGTTCCTGCTTGAGGGATGCACTGATGAGATACACAGCTGCTACTGGGATTTATCATTTAGAAACTATACATTGGTAATGGCCGCTTACAAGGACAAGATATTTTCTTCTTGAAATGATGGATTTGTCAAGGCTTTTTCTGAGCTATCCATACACGTGTTGCAAATCAGCAACTAAAGGGGCAGACTATACTAAGAAATATTATTACTAACACTCACTGAGTGAATTTGATTTATGGGAGACATTTTGAACCTGAAAGTGAGATAAAGCATTCAGTACAGGACAGGTTGTTGAAGAGAAAATCTGCCATTAATCTCCTAAAAAGGAAGATTTTTCTTTCACTAAAGGGAAAGATTTCTTTCTGTGACTAATGCAGCCTCATGGGGTTTATTACTAGAGAGAGCATAAAACATGCAAAAGCAATTTCTGCACTGTTACATGTTGGACAAACCTCGAAACCAACATGGACAATGTTTGTGCCTAAATGAATATTCTGGAAAGGTCATACCAGTGACTAGACAGTTCTTTCCATCAAAAGAATACAGCAAAAGGAAAAAAAAAGATATAGCAAATCTGTTCATATACCACTGAAGGCAGATTTAACAGATTAATGCAACTTAGAGTAGAAAGGACAGCTCATCATCAATTGCTGCACAACTTGTGGATGTTTGACTTCATAGGAAAAGACGTTACGCATTCATCTCACTTATTTGAGAGAACCTGAGAAGTCCTTAAATAGCTTCTACCAAAAACTGTCACCAAGTGACAAAAGTAGCTCCATATTACACGTTTCACCAGCTCCTTGGAGGAGCTTGTTATTGATATCCAGGAAAAGAAGCAATTGCCCTCAAGAATTCTTACATGTACCTGGCAGAAAAGAAAAGAGCAAAGCAAGGGTATGTCATAAATATGTGAGCAAGTTGCAGAAGATAAAAATGTTAAAGAAAATGTTGATCTCTGTGGATGGACTTGCTTACTTCCCAATAAAACACCAACTACTAAAAAATTTATGTCAGAGCAGATAAGAATTAGCAGTCAGTTTGAGATGCCTTTCTAGTAATGCAGAATGAAGGTGGCCTTTATGAGTCACCATCATTTCTAGTCATTCAGAGGGCAGTGAGCAAACAAGTCAGATGACAGTAGTTCCCGTACTTACTGCCAGAGTTCAGGGGGCATATGTTTGTTGCTTTCCCTGATCTTCTTGGCTTAGCAAGAAGTTGTTTATCATCCAACCCCTACCTGTTCACTACAACTCAAATGACACTGGGATGTTGTAAATGCTGAACTAAGGGGGTTATTTTTAGATTTTAAAAAAAGTTTCCAAGCATAGCTGTCATATAAAGAACTGTAAGACTTCTCTTTATAGGCAAACCTTACCAAACTGATCACTGTACATACCAGGCCAGTTCATGTTAATGTGTATTTTAGAAATAAAGTGTTACTCTTTCAGAATTACCTGTATTGGTCTGTTGCATAAAATATCAATATTTCATTTGGGGGCTAATGATAGGGAAACATCTATTCATTTAGTGGTCGAAACGTTTCCTGATGGTCCATATGATGTTTATTATGAATAAAGTCACTTTCTAAGACCTCATATTGATTCTATCTGAGTTTATAGAATGATAGCTCTGTGAATCCACAGGACATTTTTTAGTCTTCATTTATCTGTCAAAATAGATTTCATAATTGCTATCCCTTTAGCAAGTAGCATTAATAGCTAATCCTCCATTTACATTTTTCCACGATGATAAAGTAGATTTGCGCCCACATATGAGATTTTTACTTAAGTGAGTTACTCTGTTTAATATTAGTCATCCTATCATTTTTTTTTTTTCCGGAGACTGCGTTGTCATCTAAGTAAATTGAGATTATGTACTTTAGAGAAATGTGCTTTTGGCATCTACAAACTGCTTTTTGTCATACTCAGGCAGTAAAAAGGGGCAAAGAGAGAAGGGTCACAAATGATGATGGGATTATATGACAATAATGGTTAGGTTATGTGAACAGGAAGTATGCAGTTGAACCAGCACTCAGTCTCAGTTGGGAGAATAATGTTCGTGCCATGTGAGCTAATGAAGTTTCTGTAACGTGTGAAAATTGCAGCCCACTTACTGCAATGCATAATACAGTAACATGGATTACTTTCCAAAGTGTGGTTCTCTTCCTATTCACTAGATTTGGCAACCCAATCACCTTGTATGGCAAGCAAGTTCTCTACTACTTTTCCCAGGACTCCATGTCCTACCAGTCTTTTGGTCAGATATGAGACTGGGGTCATCAATGGAGATACCAAAGTTGCGTGGCATCAAACAGGGATCTTTTGGATGTGGTTCTCAAGTGTTTTTCCTCCAAGAATCAAAATGACTGGGAGACTTGGAAAAGTAGTGGAAGAAACCAAAGTATCTGGGATATCATCGTACATAATATAAGCTGGTCCTCAGTATTCTCCAGATACTATAGAGAGAGGTAAAAACAGAAAGCGGCTTTTATGTTTGGGATAGCGGAGTCCTCCCCCATCAAAGTTTAGTAAAGCTTGGCATAATCTTTCCAAGTCTTATTTTTGTTCCAGTACTAATGGTATATGGTGTGTATATGACTACCATGGCACACAGGGGCAGTATGTTACATCTGCACAGCAGCCCCCACCAGAAAACCCCAGCATTAGTGCTTCTGCTGAGCAAATACATAAAAATAAGAAAAGTCTCGTGGGGTATGTACCAGGCTTTGATCTTAACTAAAGCCAGTTTGCATGTCTCTCAAAGCAGCAGTTTGTTTTGAAGACTGCAGGTTGTAGGAGGGTGGCTTTCTTTTCTTTCCGATGTCACTTAAGCATATCAGGACTGTAGAGTTGTTCTGGAAATAGAAAATGTTCCTTTTTTTTCCCACTTTCAGTGATAAAGGTAGATTAGTTCAAAGTTCAACTCATTTGCTGATCAAGCTAATGTGACCAAAATGGGGAAACTGACCTGCCTAATGTCAAAAGTAGTTTATTGTTACTCATTTGGGGTGTGAATACAATGACCTTAATCCACTAGTGTGAACAGTATAATAATGAAACCCAGAAGCAAGAGTCATAGGGCTACCTGCTATATAAACACAGAGCAAAAAACTTTCCCGTTCATCTAAAAAACTGTCCCTCTCAAACAAATGACCAGGTAAGTAACCAGAAATTCATGTCTAAAGCCATACTTTTTTTGTCAGTCTGTTTTCAGTTGACAGTTGTTTTGTAGCCTCACTGAAGGAATTGTGATGTTAATTAACAGCTCTTTGAAGCAATTTCTTCTAAACATGACTTTACTTCTTAACTGTTTTCACTAGAACATATGATCTGTAACCCTAATGCCAGTTTTTCTGCAATTTCTGGCAGAAATGCTGTTTGGTAATGTGGCTTAATAGCTGTGCAGTTGCTGACTGGTTTTCAACACAGCTGGAAATTACCCTTCTGTTTCTATGGGTGTGAAATTCTCATTCTCCTCAAGAATAATGAGCAAGGCTATGCTGACCTCTTCTTCAGAAGCATGAATCAGCTATCATGTGAAAGCCTATTTCTGAGCACAGAAATTTTTTGGAAGTGCTTGGAGGTTTAGACTGGAGCTCAGGCAACAGCCAGTACACGCTGTGCAGAGTACGTGTACTGGTAAAAGCCCAAAAGTCTCTCCTCTCTTCTGTCATTTAAACAGCATGTTACATAACTTCTTTGTTCCAGTCTTTAAAGAAATCCAATAAACTAAGTCATCAAATATGTCTCCTTGTCTCCAAATCCTTCACAGATCTTCCTCCTGATGCGTTTATACTGGCTCTGAAAATGCCAAATTTAATCTACCTTCAACTCTCCTGTTTATGGCTTGTTCCCTGGAACTTTGTATTTTATGTGTCCATTTTTAGTATGTGTCCATTGATTAGTATTTTATGAGCCAGTTGCCCATTTTGATAATAAAACCTTTGCATTCTGGTGTCACCAGCAACAACCACCACATCCACTGTATTAAAAGCTGGGGGAGCAAGGGAGGAAGGCAGGCAGGCCATGGCAGTGCTGTTAAGCCTTCTAGGTGCTGTAAAGGGCATAAAATCATGTTTTACCACCTCTTGCTGGTAGCAAGAATAACTATTATTCAATGACAGCCTAAGTGAATGGAACTTAATTAAAAAGGATAGCAAGGCTAATCATTACATTATCAAAGAGTAAAATGAGGTATAGATACCTATTAATGTATAAATAGCTGAATGCATGATTAGGTTGAGCTCAACTTTTTGTCAGTCAGGTTTTACTACTTTACTTTATCTTTCCCTTTTCCTATGGCCTAATAACTTCATTATTCTGTTTAAAATAATAACTGTATATGCCTGGTAAGACTTCATTTGTTTGTTAGGTTTGGGATTTCACAGAGATCGGCTTTCACTGTAACTTGAGAATTTAGGTGCAGACAAAATGGATTAAAACAAGAATGGTGAATAGTGTTGGGATAGTAACACAGAGACTTCAGCTAGATAGAAAGCTCCACGCAAGTAGTCAGCAGGGACTGTTTCTCTCAAGTAGCTGAAAGATGCCACCCTTCCTTTGTCATATAAACATGTCTATTGTATTAACTGGAGGATTCCTGAATTGTTTTACAACACTGCATAGAGAAAACTTGAGAAGGTGTCACCTAAGGCAGTATAAACACCTTCTGGGTATCAAATTTCTACAGAAATATCTTGGCCCAGTTTAGATCAGTTTGCCTTGGAAGTTAATTGTGAGCAACCAAGTCACGGTGGTGAAGGTATGCTAATGCAAATGTTCCCACTTCTTTTAAATTAATTTATTGAGTATGCAATCCATATTCATGCACTTCATAAGTTTTTTGTTATACGTTTATGTCTGTTGTCCATCAGGGCCTCTGATTCTACATAAGAATGACAGGAAATTAGAAAGAATAAGTAGGATTAAAATGAAAAGTTACTTACTCATGACTGAGGATTTCAAGTATAAAAGTAAAGTCTCTGGTTGTGGTAGGATTACAGCAGTTCTGCCAAATCGCTTTTGTATTTTTTTCTGGTTTTCTTCCCAATGAACAATGAGCATGCTTAGGAAACTCAGAAGCTTTACTTTTTTGTTGTTTCTGATCACTGGGAATACCATGAGCAATGGCTGGAAGCTTCCTACCTATAACTGGCTCCTTTCTCTTGGTGTGAAATAATGGGAAATGGTGGTAGTGTGGTGGCAGACCAATTGCTTGGACCAGGAACCCCATTTCTGTCCTCAAAACAACCCTGAAGCATGTTGAAAAAAGGGGAAATTTTATTCCAGTCCCAAGCCTTCTACATAAACAAGGTAAAATGTTACTAAACACCAGTAAATACTAGGCTTTTGTTTGCACTGGAGTAAGGCTTCATGAAAGATTTCCAATAAATTTGTTGGGGAGTCTTTGCAAAAGACTTATTTTATATGATAAATGCACCAAATAGACTTGTAAACCACAGTAAGGAAAATAAATGTGTTGTGCAGTACAGCGGTGGTCTCTTGATGTGCATTTGTTTCAAGTATATGAACAAAGCAATATACAATTGCCAGGCAGGAGGTGGTTATTTGCGTTTTCCATGTCGTTTGAAAATAAATGATGAGATTAAAACTTAATAATAGCAGAATGGCAGGTTATGCCTTACTTGTGTGTTGTTTGGGGTTTTTTTTAAATAAATAAAAAATAGGTTTTGTTCTCTGCAGACACTTGTATTGGAATCCATCTCCATTCATACTTCAAATGGGCTTTGAAGTTTTCCCTTGTGGACAGTGTCTTGTATCAAAGAGGCATTGCAAGTAATTTGGTATGATTCAACCAAGTTAATGGTCTCTGCTCCTATGAGGCACAACAAAACTTTAGTAAGAATTTCTCCGGAGAGCCCAGATATTTTGCTAGTTTTCAGAAACTAAGTATTTTGATTGAGGCTGTTTAGGAAGTGCCCCTGTCAGATCAAGAATCAGAGAAGGAGGGAATGGCTAGAACTGCAATCATCGTTTCCATGTATGGAGCAAATTCTGGGAGTCCAGCATTGCCTAGAGGCAGATCTGGACTTCTCTCAGATTCATAGAACATTCTTTATATTAGGACAAATATTTTTGTTGTTTACAAAGTGACCATGTAAAGAAGGGATGCTCCTTTCTCCTCCTATTCTGCCATTTTTAACCTGTGCCCTGATTCCACCTCCAGCTGCAACAGAGCTTTGTCCTAGTTCAGGCTTTGGCTGCGCCTTACTGACCCTGACAACTTTTGAGTGAGGATTGAAGACTGTGCTCTCCATTAACAATGGCAGCTTATAGCTGGGTGATATTGCATTATCTGGGTGCACAGCATCCTCGCTACCTGAAAGTCGGTGCCAAGGTAGGTACCCAGGACAGCATCAAGCTGACTGCCAGGCATTCCTTTGCCTTCTTGATCGCCAGGGTTGTTACCAAGGGCCTTACCTATGCAGAAAACAAGAGAATGGAAGATTAATTTTCCCATAAGCCTGTTTTCTCTGTTGAACTTCTGTGTGCTCAGTTTTTCCACTGATTTTGCATGAAAATAATAGTCTTCGTTGTTATTCATGGTTTTGTTTATCCAAGAAATTATTCTGGTTTTACTGTGGGTGTTAGTTATTAACTGTTGGAAGAATGTCCCAAGAGGAAGCATGTCAATACTTGTATCTTGTACCAGAATTGTAAGGTGCTACTGCAATGTACTAATAGTGAAGTTTTGGTACGATCTCCGAAACTTATAAAAGTTATCCTGCATCATATTGACAGGAAGCTGCTACAAATTTTGGTATTTGTTGTCAAGTGCCAGTGTAGGTTTATGAATGCTCTTGAAAACACTCCACAGGGAGTAGACCTACTGCAGGTGAATTTTGAGTAAGATTGCAAAGCATTCTTTATCTGGTGTGTTGGGGTTTTGAGGGAGGGGGGACTTCTTTTGGCAACTGAAGTCATCTTTTCAGGTCCTGCATGCATATGTATTTCATACATTTTTATGTATTTAGTATATTATGATTCTGGCTTGTCTAGTTCGTCTAGTTCACCAGTTGTTATAAGCCAGCAGGTAGGGTATAGTAGTATGTTTCTTTGGGAAAGATTGAGAGAACAGTAACACATTGTTATGGTTTGAGAGACCCATAACAATTTATTGTCAT
>RSEF01000002.1:62588513-62599648 GCA_003993805.1 Himantopus leucocephalus
CCCCCCCCCCCCTCCGCGTTTCCGATCAATCCCGTGCCGTCAGCCACCTCCTCCCCTCCGCCGAGTGCCCCGACACTTTGTAAACACGGGCCCGCAGCCTGGCCGGGGCAGGGGGGGGATGCCCGAGCGCGCTGGGGTTCCCCCCCGTGGCCGATCCCCCGTGGCCCGGAGGACCCGGGGCGCTCCCCTTGCCGCGCCGGCTCCGAGCGGGGCAGAAACCGGCCCCGCGTGCGTGGGGGGGGGTGGAGGGGTGTCCGCGGCCGCCCTCCCCCTCCCCCGCGGGGCCGCCGGGCCAGACCTCTCCCGGGCCCCCCGCACCCCGAGAGGCTCCGAGCAGGAGGGTGGCAGCGCGGGGAAGCGCCTTCCCCCCCCTCTCCCCCCCTTCCCCCTCCCTTCTTTCCTCCATCCCCCTTTCCCTTCCCCTCCGCGGGGGTGCGGGGCACTCACCGCCGGGCGCGGAGGGCAGCGGGCGGGCGATGCTGCGGAGCCGCCGCGGGCGCGCACCCCGGCGGGGGNGGGGGGGGGGGGGGGGGGGGGGAGCACAGGGCGGGGGGGGGGGGCTGCGCTGGGCACCGCCGGCCCCGGCTCCCGGCCGCACACGCAGGGCGGAGGGATGGAGGGATGAGGGAGGGAGGAGGGAGGGATGGAGGGATGGAGGGAGGAGGGCGCTGCAGCTCCTCAATTATTCAGCGCTTCCCCCTCTCCGCGCTCTCCCCGCCCGCCGCATGTGACCGCCCGGCAATACCCACGGGGCGAGCCGAGCCGAGCCGAGCCGAGGCGGGCCGGGCCCCGGAGACATCCCTGCACGGGGCTGCCACCCCCACGGCCACGTCCCCACCCATCGAGTCCTCTCTGCCCGCCCAGGTGTCCTGAGGGCTGCGGGCGGCTTCCCCCAAATTCCTGAAAAATAACTCTCCTGGCTGCCTCCTCCAGAGCAGGGGTTTCCTCACCCCAGGGACAGAGCGTGGGGAACTCCCCCTTTGTTTTCCCCTTGAGCCACGCTGTGAGATTTGGGTGCTAATACTGTAATCCCAGAACAGGCAGAATTAGGACTAAAATAATGCCTCATGTATTGCAACGTGCACTGGTGTCCAGCCCTCTGCATGGCCTGGCTGGGAGGAGTTAGATATCAGGTGCAGGATATATTTTATATTTTATATCCACAGCTGCCTTTGAGGATAGCTGGAATTCATGCTCGAGATATTTGCATTTTTATTTCTTGATTCTTGTTATTCGGTTCCCTCTAGAAGCACTCCCACTCTGTATCTGTGTTCGTACCATTTTGACATCAAATCCAAAATGGTTTCATCTCCAGTGATGTCTGGCGAGGGTCAGATTTCAGTCTCCGTTACAGCCGTGTGCTGTAACTTCTGACGGGACCCATTCCCAGATGCAGGATGTGCCTCGAATGGAGAGAAGCTATTCGTTCTCTAAACACTGAAATAAGTATCTGCTGGTGGAAATGAAAGGGGTAATCCTTCAGCTTGGGGTCAGTTTGGGAAGTCAATGTTTGCCCAATGTGAGTGACCCCCCCAGGAACCGCATCACTGGCAGTGACCTTCTGGGGACCTGCAGACAGCAACGCTGCGCAGATAAACCTAGCCAGGATGTCCTCGATCCTGTCTTTGGGTCCTGTCTCAGGACCCCGCGTCATCTCTGATTTCCCTTCCAGCCCTGATTTCTGTGGTATTTTTTGTGGCTTTCCAGACAAGTGCCATCATTTTCCCAGTTTCTTATCCCACTCCTTCCTCTCTCCAGTTTAGCTTTAACTCCCTTTCTTCCCCCCCTCACAGTCGTCTCTTTGCAGCTCCTCTCTTCCCAAACAAAGACAGAAAAGACCCCTCCCAGGTTACTGCTGGTCAGCAGAAGGTGTCATCACAGGACGACAGGATGCTCCGTTCCCTTCCTGCCGCTCTGGCCAGCACACATCACACCACATGGCGCACAGCAGAAAAAGCATCACCGGAGCCAAAGTGCGGCCAGCTGATTACTCTCCTCACAACCAGCAGTTTTGAAACCTCTGTTTTTATTCTTTCCCTTATTCTTTGATTGCCTGAAAGCAACACTCAGCGCTGCAGCTGCTCTCCTGCCTGTCTGTAGTCCCCGTGCTTCCCATTTGGTTGTTGTTTCCCTTCTCATTCACTGGCTTCCCCCAGCTGCTTTTGCTCAGTCCGTGGACACAAGACGCAGCTGTGGATGGCTGATCTTGAGAGCTTCCCTTTGACTAAATCTGAGCAAAAGAGAAAAGCTTCTCCATTTGCTATTGCATCTTGTTTCGCAGTGAGTGAAAGGAGGGTGTGAGTAAAGGACCCGGGGTGTGTGTGTGCGTGTGTGTATGTGCGTGTTTCTGAGATGATCATCACTGTGGCCAAGTTTTAATGGGACTTATCTGTGTGTGTGGGTCCAGAGCCATTTGAGTCATGTTTACTCCTTGCGGCTGGCGTACCAGAGCGTGGGACTGCACGCCCTGCGGGCTGGTGCTGTCGGCACATCTGACCCGTTTCAGTTTGGTTGGTGTCAGCAGAGAGAGGCTTTTGTGTCCTTTTAGCAAATGCTTGTAGCACCCAAATTTGTACAAACCATTGTGCGGTACCACGACACCACCCCTGCCTTCCACCTTCCCTCTACTGCTCCGACCTCTTGCTTCGGCGGACTTTGCTGTATAATAGTTTTCCAGACTCTGTTGCAGTCCAACCTTGATCTGCTTTTTATATGTTTGTCTCTGTTTTACCCAGTGGCACCTACAGTGACCAACCTGAAACACCCTGCCGCCACCTTGAGTAATAAAAGACGCAAATGTTTTGTCGGAGGCTCACTTAAGCTCTTTCTCATTAATCCTTATACTGTTCTCATGAGTTTTGTAACTTCCACTCTTGCAGGAAGATGAATTTCTACAGCTGCCCCTCTAATAGAGCTCTTCAATTTGATAAAATGTGAGTCTGTCATCTCGATAAAGAACTGGGTGAGGCCAGGGTACCTTCTAGACAAGTGCCGTCAGCGAGATCACCCTCAGATTAGGGTGAAATTTCCCATAGCAGCCAAGCACACGATGATACTTTTGCGGCAGAATTTCCTGTGTCCCCAGGCACTGCCTAGTTTCTAGATCAAAATAATTTCTGCCCATTTTTCTGTAACAGCAAGTGCCCGTCTGAATAGTCATTTAAATACTTAATCCTATTTTGAATTTGACCAAGGCTTTGGCCTCAATAACACCTTATAGCAGGGATCTCCACCAGCTGTTATCTCATTATCTCGGCTATTCTGCTTATTGGCGTCAAATATGGCCTTTGCAATTTCGTGGGACATAACTTTCTTTTTTGTGACTCTAAATGCACACGCACAGAAGCCGCCCGATCGATTCTCTTTCTTCCTTTTATTAAAATGTTTGTTTATCTCTCTTATAATCCCCTCATACTTGTGTCATCCATGACTAATTAATTGCGCCAGTTAAACACCACGATCCCTGAAGTTTTCTGGGCTATTTCTTTGTCTACAGATCTTTTCATTAGGACAGTCAACATACTCTTGACCTGCTGGCCTCCAAGTCCTTCTAGGACTTCCAGCATCCTCACCCCATGGGCCTTCTTCATGAAACCTCCTAAAAAATGAAAGGCTTTTCTCTAATGCCTTTATTTTGCTGAGTCTTCCTTGGTGTTGTTTCTCAAAATGTTTTGCCATCACCAAAATTGACTAATGGGCTGCTGAGGAGACCTCACTTGTGTTCCCATGGGATTTACGCTGGGCTCCCAACCCGTGTGCTTGGTCACCCCATCACATTTCTGTTGGTTTTGCAAAGGCGCACTGATTTGGGCTATGTTGCCAAAAAAGCTATTTGAAACAAATGAAGTTGGAGAAGAAAAACTATTTGGGAATCAAATCAAATGCCAATCAGAAAGTGCATTTGAAATTGGCATGAAAATTGAAAATTATTTTGTATTTTCAAATGTTTACTCTCGAACTCCACAGGGCACTAACAGGGAGAAGCTGCAGCATCTTTCACCATTTCCGTGTCCGTGTGCGCTGGCTGCGGTCCCTCTACCAGCTCCTGTTAGATGAGCGGGGCTAAAGCCACAGTCTCCAACATACGCTTATCATTTAGTGAAGGTGGTTGGAAAGTGTCAGCTGGCTCTTAGGAAAGATGATATTTTATAGAAAAGCTCGACTTCTGTCTGCAGGCATCAGGCTGCGTACAGGTTAAGCAGCCGCTGAGACGCAGTGATGGGAGCTGGTTAGACCTCCACCTGCTCGCTCTGCATGTCCCATACCTCATGTCCATGGCTTTGGCAAGCGTTCTTGCTCCCATTTGGTCCGGGGCATCACAAGATAACTCGCTGAACAGCAGTAACTCCTGGACATCCACTGCAAAGTTCAGTTGAGTGTCTCTGAGCAGAGGCCAGATGGAGCCCTGCAGAAGTGCTGGTATTTTTAGAAATGTGGCCAGAATGCTTGGCCACTTTTTTTCTTACTTTTCCATCAGCTGGAACTTCAGTGAGTACCCTATAGGGGTCAAAGTGATGGAGGCATTAATGTAGGAGGATAAGAAGAGGGATTAATCTTGCTGTCTCATCTCCTGTTGATGACGGGCAGTACGATGAATACCAGCGTGAGGAAGGATAGTCCTGAAAATAAAGCCCCAACTCAAGACTTAGAAAATCTCACACAAGTTATTGGCTCTGCAACAGGTTTCCTGGGTGAACTTACTGTTTTTTCCATCCTAATGATAATGAAAATATTTCCCGGTCTCAGTGGGTGTGTTGGCTGCACAGGCTGTAATTTCTTTGGGTGAGGAACTGTCTCTATGTGCTTCATGGGACCCTGACCTCACCGGGGCAATTTGGCTGGGCAGATGCAATGAGCTGGACAGACGAAGGCAAGCCCCTTGAGTGGCGAGCTGTACCTCCCTGACCCCATGAAGTCTTACCCTGATGCACAGGGACTGCAGCCCTGACACAGCAGGGAGCGAGCCCAGCGCTCACAGGGCACCCTCTTCATTATTTAAATCACTTGTCTGTAGTGGAACTGGTCATAGGCTTGATTTCTGCTTAGGGGCTGGGAAAGGGTTAATCTGCCCTGCTAAGCTGCATCTCGGACAGGTTAAAAGAAAAGAGTGGTGTGGATGTCTCTCATTAACCCATATCAAGGCACTTCCCCCCTGTGTGGGAGGGGAACCTCAACGGTGTGGAGGTATAAACAGAAACAGGGTAAAAACCCAGTACGGCAAAGCCTGGGCGTGCTTTGCCATTTGATTGCATCCAGCTAAGATTTCTCCCAGGCTCGCTCTTTCTTTCTCAGTATCCTCTATGCCAGGTTGAGCGGAGAAGACGGGTAATGCATCCATCAGGCATGTTCCCTGTTTAGATAGAGATGTAGTGACGGAGCATTAAAGAAATCCCTTTCAGAGCCATATGTGAACGTACAGCCCAAGTCTAGCTCCAGCACAAGCTGTGGCCTCTCCCCTGTCTGGAGGCTCTCGCTGGCGCCTGCAAAAGAAGTGATGCTCTTTGGTTGTGCCAACGGGGAGCTCCCACAGGCACCAAAACAGCTGCATTGACCTCGGCCACGGGCAGATAAAGACCCATGTGATGGGGTCAGGAGCTGCATGGGGTGGGGATGCACATGGGGACACCCCACCTCGGGGACAGGGAGCTGCGGTCCCCTGTGGGGCTCCCCTTCCCGTGCCGGGACAGGGGCTGCAGTGGGGCTGCAGATGTGCCTTTGGGGGAGGCTGGGATAAAGCAGCCGCCAGCGAGAGGGGATTAAATGATTCAGTGTTTGGAGGCTGCTGTGTTATTTAAAGGACCACACACTATTTTTTTCTCATCCAGGGAAGACTGCTTTTAACAACAAAACCAGGCAGAAGCGTGTTTGTTGCCTTCTCGTTTTCTTCATCCCATGGTTCAACGTTAATTCTTTGGGCCACTGTGTAGCTGATAACTGCAACCTGTCCATCCAGGTCACACCACGTATGCCGTGATGATTATGTCTTAATCAAGTGAAGCTTGATACATTGCTGAGTATCAGTTCCCACTGTCCTGCAGGTGGGTTTAACTCTTCTGGATTTCAGTTAAAGTCACAGGGGTGCAGATGGTGGCAGGATTTCATCCTAGTTATCCGTTCTGAGAGTGACAGACAAAGTACCATAGCACAAAAATGATACCAGCGCAGGGAAGTTGGATGGATTTGTTGGCCGATCACATGCAGGACGTGATTCTGGATGTAGAGTCACCACTGGGTAACATCTCTGACTGTGTTAGGAATGAGTTTGACTCCTGTCAGGTGCTCCCAACAAGAGAAGAGCAGCACCTACTTGATGTCTTTAAGCTCTCCAGAAGCTGCCAGCCACCTTGGGTTTGGTGCGATGCACAACATGCGGTCTGTACCTCTCGGCACTGCCCCGTTCTGGTGGTTCAGTGCTTACTCTGGAGCGGTGCGTCACAGTGTTTGTCACCCCTCATGTGCCCTGTAAAGAGATGCCTCTCAGGCTGAAGGGGATTGCTTGGCATAGCCATCTACTCATCTCAATACATCTGTGGTTCTCGCAGAAGCCATGCTGGGCTAGTTTTAGGCAGAAACTCACTGTATCAGTAAAGAGCTCAGAGAGAACATGTGTTTCTTTGGTATAGGAGCAGGTGCTGTAAATGGTTTTGTTAAAAGTGTGCTAGTGCTTTGAGGGCAAGGCTTTGGCAAGAGGACGCATCTCATAGCCTGGTTCACCTGCAACGAGCAGGGGGCAGGAAAGATGGGTTGCTGCCAGGGCTTCTTTTTCTGGGAGGCTGTCGGGGGGGGGTGACCTGCTCTGCTGTGAGGTTGCGCACACCAGGCTGTGTTTCATCTCCATCACTTTCCTCTGTTGCCTCTCATGGCCCCCATCCTGGGCTCATTTCAGCTCCCCATCACCTGCATCTTGTTGTACACGGCTGGCAGAGCCAGGCTCTGGGGGGGCAGTGGTACCCTCCGCGCCACACACAGAGCTGCGGAGCATCCGCCAGCCGTCTGTCCCCACTGCGACACGCTACAGCCACTGGTCCAGCTTACTCTCTGCTGGGCTGCCCACGCACAGGAGAAGCTGTTTCTGTTGTCCTCAGTAAAAACAGCATTAGGCCACAGTATTTGTTTTGGGTTTGTACACAAATAGCTTACACGCTACTGCTGAGAGCACCAGGTTAAAATTAGTGGTCTTCAGAGTATTTTAGCATTTACTTGCCAAATTTTACCCAGAGACTGAACTATTTCTGCTTGAATGAAAAAAAAAAAAAGCACCAAACCCAACTGAAAAAAACCCCACAACATTTTTTCTGGGGGGGAAATAAAGAAAAAGATGTGAATACTTCCTCGGCATTTTAACTGGCTGCTTGATTTATCCATCTTGCTGCTAATAATGGACGGGGCTTTGCCCATCCCAGGGTTTGAAGAGCGGCTGCTGTTTGTGTGAATGCATTTGTTTTGCATGCAAATAAGAGGGTTTATTGTCTGTTGTTTGTTTTTCACAGAAGTGTAGCTTTTTGCGTGTCCAGAATAACCGCTGTCATCCCAGGAGAAGGCCTTGCGGGAAAGGAAAGGTTTGTGAACAGCCCACGGACTGAAGCTAAGTAACATCAGCTATTCAGCCAGAGAGCACGGCACGTCTGCCCTGAAACCGGCGGCACTGCAGAAAAAAAAGAGGACTATATCGATCTGATAGTTTGTTCTCATTGACGTTTCTATTGATCCACTATTCTCCAATGATTTCTTACTGCTAAAGCCAAAGGGCAGTGTTGGGAAGGGTCAACACTGAAGGCGAAAACGTTAGCCAGATGAAACCACAGTGCAGTTTTCCTTGGAGTAAACGCAATTTCTCAGTTGAAGCTCAGCCAAGATATTTCGGGTAGGTCATTCCAGGTCTGTTCAACCTGATTTTGTATCTCAGCTGAAGGACAATGAGCCAAAGCCTACACCTCTGAAGTCACCATGGATTTAATATCGTAATGCAGCCTTGGCTGAGTGCTGCTTAGAAGAGCAGAGTGGCACAGATTGAATTACCTGCAGCATATTAGTTGAAATTTCCTATGCAAGAACCGCAGGGCCTGATGCAGCTCAGCTTTCGGGGGAGGATGATAAGATCGTAGCCGGTGGTAGCATAGTTTTAGGTTTTAATTTGGTATTCATTATATCATTGTCAGCGATCAGGGTCCAGGCTCGCTTATGAGCTGCTGATGGGATGTCGAGCCGCGTGGCTGCCGGCGCTGCTGGCTTTGGTGCAGTGGCTCGCCGCGCGTGGGGTCTCTGGCGCAGGTACCCACAGCATGGAGCAACCATCCTTTAATGACCCTCCTTTGCTACACGGGTGGGGGTGCTGTCCGTAAGAGTACCCCAAAGATGCTTTAAAAATAAGGTAAAAGAAGGAATGCGAACCAGATGGCTTCTCTAGAAAATGAAGATGGGATTTTCGGTTAGTTTGTGTATCTTCTAGTAACTTAAAATAGCCTCTCTGTTTGTTGAGGCAAATAAGACAAGACATTAATATGCACATCCTAGCAGTAAATAGGTTTCAAGCAAGCTTCTGCAGTGCTGGGGGAGGATATTAGGACAGCGTGTTTTTTACCGCTGATGTGTGATGAGCTAGTGTGCAAAAAGATTCTGCTTTTACAGCGTAGGGAAAGGATTGGAAAGTTGAGGAAAAAATAAGTTTTTCTACGGGTATGTAGACAGAAAAAAAGGTTGATCCAGAATGCAAAACAAATAATAGTGTTGCTTCTAATTCAGATAGATCTAATGCTAAAATATACACCTTTTGAGGAATGGGTTTTGGAGTGGGACAGGTATAGACATGATGTAGCTCTTGAAATCAGGTGGATTGTACATAAATGAAATGCTGTTTATGTTGACCCATTTTGCTGTTTTGGTTTTTTTTTTAATTGTTATTTTCCTGGCCCTTATCTTTGCGCATTTATAAAGACAGGCTTTTAGAAATTACGTCTCATGGAAAAATCCACTGGGCTTTTCCACAGAGGAGTTAATGGCTTTTATGAAAAGGTTTACCTAATCTGAGATGATGTTTTCAGTCTCATGAAACCAGCCCTGAACAGAGCTGGAAACCAGTGCTGAAGAAGGAGTTGGTGCCATGTCCTCTGTGCAGAGCACACGGGAAAACGCTTTGTTTCCTGCTTTTGGGTACAGTAAAATAGATTTCAGTTAAAAACCAGGAGGAGTGAATGAGTAATTTCTTAATGTATCCAGTCAGCAAAAGAGAAACAAACACATCAATTTGACAAACCAGATTAATGCTAGGGGTGCATCCTTGCTGTCCCCGTAAAGCATCGACAGCCCGGCTTCTGCTCAAATATACCCTGATAAACCCGGGCAATAACATCTTTATTTACCCTCTTGATTTATGAGAACACAGATTAGCAAGGACTCTGAAGCATATGATTCAATCATGTTTCTCATGGCTTATACAACTGCTGGTTATGAAATCACCCCTGTAGGCAAGGGAAATCCCCCTCTCCCATCCCCTCTCCAGCTCCTTGAGGGGAATGTGAGACTCCAGTGGTCCTCACCACCCAGCGCTGGAGATGGCATTTATGGCCTGGATCCACCGAGTGTGGTCACCCTCATCCGCACTCTTCTTGTTCGGGTATTGCCTTTGACCTGGTCTGTGAAAAATACAGTATTTGAACTGCGTTTTGATGACCTGCATCGAACCACGAGACAGAGCTGCGGGCTCGCTGCCTTGCTGCAGGGGAAGGAGATATGCCGCAGCTCAGTGGCCTCCCCTGGGGACAACGGGGACCCCAGGAGGCCCAGCCAGGCTCAGGACACACGGCATGTGCTGGGGGCTTGGCAGGGTGGGCAAAGCTAACGGCAGGTAGTTTTTAACCATACAGGAGCGTGAGAAAGCAGGCAAACAAACCTAAGCAGCAGAGGAATCATGTAGCGCTACAAAGGGAAGGAGGAAAAGCCCTTTGCTTAGTGTTTGCCATCATCTTTTATATGCGCAGTGTCACAAGCAATAAAAAAATGCTCATGCTTCGGTGTTTTCCCACCGGCCTAATAAAAATGGTTTTAATCCCAGTTCCTTATTGCCATTCTCTTTGCGCCGATGGACAGCTAGGTGCCGAGCTTCCTACTGGGAAGCACCAAGCTGAGGGAACGGGGACAAAGCTGTTCCATGCTTTGTAGAAATGGACACCGATTGCTGCTGACCCAGAAGCTGCTCCTGACTGGTGGCACCGGTCACCCCCGGGGACAGCAGGGACCTGCCTGGCTCTCACTGCTACCCGCTGCCTGCACCGGCGCAGCCCCACCGCGGGGCTGAGCTCGGGCAGGAGGAGCAGCAGTACCAAGGGCAGCTGACGGGATTAAAACACACGTGCTTTTCATAGCAGATCTGTGCTTTAAGGAGAAATTAAAATTGGTCTTCTATTGATAACTTTGTTGTGCTGATACAGGATTATTTCTAGTTTAAGATCCGAATGGAAGCTTGGCTGCTAATTTTACCGTTACAGAATTTCCTGGGCTGTTTTTATTGCACAGATAGGAGTAAGGAGAGTCACACATAATGAAATTTTGCAGTAGGATAGCACATATTACAGTGTGTAACAGTTATTTAAACCTCCCTCCCACCCTGCTGACTGATGTATGTATAAACAGGCTTCACCCAGCTTGAATTCCCACTTTCCTTTCCCGTTCACCGGTGAGTATGAGCTGCCTGATGCTCTGTGCGGCACACGGGGCACGCAGTGCCCGACAACACCGGTTCCTTAAACACATTATAGAGGGGCACGCCTGCAGGGAATTCCTATCCTCTTGTGTCCGCACCAGACCATAAAGCCAGTTGGTCCTGGGGTTTCTGTGAAGTTCCTGGTGTTGAACCACACAGGAAGGGATGCAGGACAATGCGGTTTACTGGGTGTTTCACTCTTCCCGCTTTCCACTCTGGAAATAGCTGTTTAGCGGAGTGATTTCCCTTTTCCTGCTGGGCACTATCCTGGAGGTGTGTTATGCTTTGACACCGTTGCTGCGGAGCATCACCGGCCACTGCTGGGCGACTTGTCCCATGTCGCTCTCCACCAGCTGGTCTTCAGAGAAAGGGGATGGTGAACAAGGAACATTGGCTTGACAAGACGTGTGTTTTCCTTTCCTTTCTTTTTTTTTTT
>RSEF01000002.1:62615994-62634848 GCA_003993805.1 Himantopus leucocephalus
TCCAACCTTAACAATTCTATGATTCTATGATTCTATTCTATGATCTTACCAGTTGTCTCACCTCTAAAATATGAATTTTAGGGCTCACATGAACCAGATTGCTCGTAAATGCAATGTAGAACATCATAATCTAAAATCCACTAGTTCTGTTCACTAGAAGAGGGCAATAAATCAAAAGTTGATTGATATTTTGTGTTGTCCAACTTCTACTTCAAGTTCTGCTGCAGCTTTTGTTGTGATTGCATTTAGCTGTTGTCTCTGTACTTGGTTCTTGTTTTAGGAATGAGAAATAGTATTTGTATATGCCAAATGATATAAAGTAGCTCATAAGGCATGCTGGGATCATGAAGAATGAAATTGTACATGCGCATATAAAATTATCTTTGTATACATTTTTAATGAGGGTGTTAAACAGGCATGGAGGGGGAGTAGATCTGGCTCTTCTTATAACGGCCGTTCAAAATTATCAGATAGCACAAAGAGCTAATGATGAACTTTTTTCCCCTCAACCCGAGGCCTCTGTTTGGAATAGAATGAAAGCAAACACTATCTTCTAGTTAAAACTGTACACTTTTCATTAATACTTTAATATTGGAGACATAGCCTCAATCTATAAAACACGACTAAGAAAATAGCAAAGAATAGAAAACAAACTGACAGACAGTAGTCAGAGAAAAGTCAATCAGTTTGAAATAAACGGAGCAGTAGCTTGCAATATTAAACAGCCTGTGACCTTTTAATATCTATGGCTTATCATGCCTTGAACACTTAAAATGAAATGCCATCATTTGTTATGTCATACAGAATACTATACAGGAATTGATTGGGTTTTGGTGTTGGGATTTTTAATCTTTAAAATCAATGTGGAAATATCTTTTTCTCTAAGTTCAAAGTGCAACTTTCAGGTGTGCTTTTCTGAGTTATTAAGGACTGCTGCTAAATCACATGCCTATAAAAACTGGACGTGATCAAAAGTTTATAACTTAATGAGAATTTGTTTTGATTATTTGAATTTTTGTTATAAATCTTCAAGGCAAGGATGGAGTAATGTCTTGCTCTTTTTTGTTACTCTAGTAAAAATGAATAAAAACTGAAGTTGGAATTTTAATGCCCAAGAAAGTAATTCTAAATTCTGATATATGATACATTACACTTATTACACTTGGTTAAGTTTTGAGCAGTTTAATAGAATAGTTACGGTGTCTCTTTTTCATTAAAGGTAATAGCGTATCAATAAAGCAGCTATCAGGTCTTATGATTGAAGAACAGTTACTGAGCATATATTCATTTGATTGATAACTTTCACAAAATATTTTTTTAATATATAAAAGAGTGGAACAGAGAAAAGCATGAATCCATCCTTTAAAAATGTCTACAGTTGTGTAGGACTATTTAGTGGATTAATAATATGATATAGCTATTGTATATGAAGCTGCTTGTTTAATTCAGCGACAATAAGCAAAAGGTTGTGTGGTAGGTTGATTCTTCATAGTCAAGATTTTTCTTCAAAAATCCATTCTTCCAGTAACTATTTCAGAAAACTCAGATGGAAAATGAAAGACTGAACTAGCCAAATTGAGAGTATTATATATATTTTTTTTTTAATTAGTGTTTCCAATCAATTAAGGCAAAGTTTACAGAGCATTTCAGGATACCTTTTGCCTTTGCCCGACTTCTTCCTGATACTAAAATAGAAATGGACTGACATTACTTGGGGCTGCTGGACCATTGGCTGTCATGCATATATGAAGAAAGAAAACATAATGGAAAATGTCATCTGAACAAACTATTCATGATGCAGACAGGGTCCCTCCATCTTACTAACCATAAAAATATAGGTTCAAAATATGTGTTGAACTATTTATTTCAGAAACATGAGAGAAAATGCATGGAGCAGGTGACAAAACACGCACGTTGTTTATGACATAGAACTCAACCAAAGAAGATTAAACTTTTTGCTTCTGTGCTTCATATGGTTGAACAAAAATGGAGAAACATAACTTCACTTTTAAAGTTATAGGAAATTCCATGAAATTCAAAGAAGTAAAAGTTAGAATCTGCTGTCAAGGACTGGAGCACTACTTAAAAAACATACTTCCTTTTTGTCAAGCTTCCAATTCAGTATTCAAGCAACAATAAAATGTCTGTTCTTCAAAAACAAAGTACCTAGAATTTTCCCATTATTTTAATACTTTTTTTTCTAAATATCAGACTTTTCTTGCATTTTTATGATATTTTAGTATGTGTTTATGGATGTACAACCAGTGGGACTGCACACCATACAGAGAGACATGGATGTAAGTAGGAAATATGGCTTCCTATTACAGAAATATCAAATCTTCCTTATGTCCAATGGTTTATTTTAGCAAAAAGACTTGGGCAATGTTAGAGCAAAGAAATAAGTATTATTCTTTAAACCTAATGTACTGAAACATGTTAAAATTACTTCATATCATACTGCCTGGAGCAGTTTCGAAACTTGTTCAAGTGTTAAAGCTCTCCTTGAAAAAAAAGCTTAAATAGCTAAGAAGAAAAGGGTTTTCTTTTCCCTTGTAAAACTTCTGACTGTTGCCTACTCACATATTGAAGTACCTTGTAATGCATGTTGTAGTCTGAAACTGGAAATACACCTGGGAACTCGAAATACACCTGGGAAACTGAAAAATCAAGTGCTAGCTACTCTTCTGGATTTGTATGGAAAAACCTGTCACTGTCAAGAAAATGTCAGCTGCACATAGAGTAGAAATTGGTTTTAGGAATACCTTCAGCTTTTAAAAAAAGTGGATCTGTGAGAGGAAGCAAAATTTTGAATAGAAAAATAATATGAAAATTAAGAGCATAGGAATGTAAAATTCTGCTACAACATTCTCTCTTACCGTCTAAGGCATATAAAAAGTTAAAATAGCGTGTGTGTATGAAAGTCTTCCAAATCCCAACTTCAGAATTGTGTTCCAACTAAACAATAGAAATGTCTTTCCTGTTGCTCTTTCCTGTAATTGAAAAAGTTAATTCTTACCCGTGTCAGTGCCGCTTTCATTCATATTCATTAAGGGATTTCCTTTTGCTCATACTTACTTATGCCCATTGATATCACAGCAATTTTCTCATCCCCTGTATTTGTCCTTGCTTGACAGTTTTCCTGCCCACTGTTGGTGGCTTTTTCTTACTCCTTACCTGCAGATATCATCAGGGTGGACACAGCCTCATTGTTAATAATTCTCTGAGGCAGCTCCTTTTTACCTTCATTTACCTTCAGCCATATGCTTTACCTTCAGCAGCAGCGTCTCTTTGTTTCTGAATAATTGCACCCTCCTTTCGTCATTTTTGTTTATCTCTTCACGTGTAGAGGTCCTTTCTCAGCTTCATGTTCTCGTGTCAGGAGTGTGAAAAGAAGAGAATGATCCTCTGGAAACAGGGTATATCTAGGCTGATCCTAGGCCTTAGTGGTTAGTATATATATGTACATTTTTTATATATATGTGTATATATATTATTTTCCATTTTGATTATTGAAGTCTACTTCACTTATCTGACCTTTCTGACACATAAAGTGTTGACTCCATTTCATCTGTGATATGACTACTAAGACCACTTTCTATATGTGCTGATGAAGAAACCCTAGACTGCACTTTGAATCCTCTGTTTTCCCCTGTAGACTTAAACTTCTTGTTCTTTGCAAAGTTTTGCCTTTTCTTATTTATCCACCCATCTGTTTTATTTCATGCTGCTCTCTGCACAGCCTAGGATTTTTTAGAGCAAGGGAAGTCCACCTAGTGTGGTCCTCTTATCTCTAGACATCTTAAAATAAATAATAGTGAAAACGTCGCTTCAGATTATTATTTCTCTTAGATTTCCCAGTTTCTGCTTAGGGCAACAGCAGTGTTTGTCCTTGGTCCAAACTGGCAATTGGATTTGTTGTGAACAAAACCCTGTCCACAAGAAAATCTCAGTGACGAAATAGGACTATTACTGCTACTAGTAATACTACTACTGCTGCTAATAAAAATAACATCATTGACATATACGTGGGAATTTTGGATGTGGGTAATTCTTAGGAAGGAGTGTGGGAAATCTGGTCTGTTTTGATGCGCTTGGACTGGCTCACAGATCATATGTGAAGTGCTCCTCACTTAAGAGAACTGTGCTGTAGCTAAAATTATTTTTAAGAGAATATATTTTTCTTGGATTTAGACAAGAATTTTAAATATTTGTTTAAATTACTTGATATTAATCACAAGAAAAATATATAGTTTTGGCTTCTAGCATATCAGACATTTTTACGCTAGGAAAACAAACTTATTTTCAGGCGTCAAGTTCACAGTGTTTTTCTCACTTTGTGAATAGACACCACTTCTGGGAAACAGTTTCTAGTGCATCAGATGTTGAAAACTACTGGAGTAGGTGTTTGAATATGAATTAAACATCAAGCGACCCAATATTTGACAACTGTTCTGTTTAATTTTCTGTAACTGTGATCGAAGCTACAGCTAGCAGTCTGACAGAAATACATATCCTAGTTTGTTGAAGCATTCTGACACAATCCAATCATAAAACTTATTGAATCTCTCCAAAGTGACATTATAGAATATTTTAAAATTTATTTTTCAGTTAAAAAAAATAATCATATGAGCATAGGAAAGGAATCTGCTAGAGACTTCTTAGGTGATAATATCCAGTTGTATGCTGTTGCTAGCAACTGCATTGTACAAGTCCTTACACAAATGAAGGGTTTGCCTCTCTGAGCTAGATTTCTTAGCCTTGCTAACTCTATTTGAAGTTTGTGTCAGAATTTCACCCCTGCTGCTGGTCAGAAACACTTTCTCAACTTCTATCCTAATTTTAGTAATGAATATTTGATAACCGTTGCAACTTTTATCACATTTTTCCTTTTGTCTCACTAGCATTTACTTTATTTGATGCTTTTATAAATAGTAGTCATAAGGGTTTTTCTTTTTTCTTTGCATGTTTGTGCTTCTTCTGTTTCCCTGCTTGGTATGAGCAATTTTTCTGTATACTGTGTTCATGTTTTAGGGCTGTAAAGATGAACTACCCGTATGATGAAGAGGGAAGATTTCCAGTGCCTCATACACTGGCATTAATATTTACTTATTTCTGCCAGAGGAAAAGAAAGTTTGAAACATATCAAGTTGCAATACATCAAGATCAAGTTTGCCTTTGCTATTGCAATATAGCAGGCACTCAATAACATGTGCCTGTACTGCATAGAACAGAACAAATACAATTTAAGCATGGCCATAATTAATCAGATGAAAGATCCAGCTATTGTGTCTCCCATATTGGTCATAAGGAAATGCCTGGGGAAAAATAAAAAAGGAGGAAATACGTACAATGCTTCTACCCTTTAATTACCCTTTGAGCTGAGTTTCAGCTCAAAGACTTCTTGAGTCACACATGTGTTGTGTATTTAGTAACCCTCAGTGGATCCTTTCCTATGTGCTTTCACAGCTTCCATCTATAATCCCACACAGACATTTAGTACCCATAGCTTTTGTGGTAATAAGTTTTCTAGGTCTCTGCCCCCTTTCTGAGTTTCATCTCTTTTTGATTGTTTTGAACCTACCTTCATTTGATGCCCAGGATGTCTTTACCCAGGAAGAGAATGTGGAAAGTTGATCCCTCTTACGCTCTCTCCACATCCCTTGTGATTTTGTAGACCTTCTTCATATTCCAATGAAGTAATTTATTTTCCAGATTGAAGACTCATAGATTATTCAGTTGTTCATCACACAGCAGTTTGATTCCTTACCTCATTTATATCCTTTTTGAGATAAGGGAACTACAACTTCACATTATGCTCAAATTGTAGATGAACCAGGGTTTACAGTGGCATAACGGTATTTTCTGAACTCCTGTACTAGCATTTAATTTACTTTTTAACTGCTACTGAGCACTGAGCTGACTGTTTCATGGAACTACATATTATAATCCTAAAGTCTCTCTTCTGAATAGTAATGGTTAGCTCAGAGTTCATCATTTTAATGTGAAATTAGGATAGTCTTTTCCCCATGTGGCACTTTACATTTATCTACACTTAATTTCAGTCATTCAGGCTCATAAGACATATTCTGCTGCAGTTCTTCACAGTGCTCTCTCACCCTTACCACTCAGTCTAAATAATTTAGTACCAGCGGCAAACTTTCTTATCTCTCTGCTTGCCCTCTTTCCTGTATAGTTTATGAGTATGCTGAACACTACAGGTATCAGCACAACTCCACTGGAGATTTCCCCTGTTAGAACACAACATTTGCTACTGCTTCTCTTTTAACCAGTTATTTTACAATTTAAAGGCCTTCCTTCTTACGTTATAACTCCTTGGTCACCTTAAAAGCCTTTGATGAGAGATATTTTTGACAGTCTTTTGGAATTCTTAATTGATTACATTAACGAGATCACTTTTATCCATATGTATATTTGCTCTTTCCATGAACTTCAGTGGTTTTGTAATAAAGGATTTTTTTGTAAAAGCCAGGCTGACTCTTCTCAAGCAGATCAAATTACTCAGGTGTCTGCAGTAATTCTATTCTTTATTCTAGTTTATAAGACTTTGCCTCACACAGATGACAAGCTTACTGGTCTGTAATTCCCTGGCTGTCTGGAGGAGGATTTTAAAAAATTGCCACCCTCCTATGGTTAGGCACCAAAGTAGTTTTATGTGAGAAGTTATTCACCATTGTTAATAATTCAGCTATTTCATCCTTGAGTTGCTTTAGAACCCATGGGTTAATACTGTCTGACCTCCTTGATTTGTTACTTTTCATTTTGTCTATTTGTCTCAAAGCTGCTCCAAACTAAGCCCTTGACAAAATCTCTTAGAAAGAAGAGATGCACCAGGGAGATCACACCAGTTTCATCCACAGAATGCAAAGAACACATTTAACTTCTCTGCCATGGCTTTCCTTTTGTATTCTGTTTATATCTGTTCATCTTCTGGTCTTACGAAGTGCTTGACAGGATGTGTTCTTCTGACATGTTTGAAGAAAGTTTTATTACTAATTTTATTTTAGCATCTGTTAATACTGTCCATGCAGCTCACTTATTACCCACTTTTGCCCCAGATAATAGAAGAAATTGTCATTTGGTTCCTAGGTGAGGTCCTTTGACTTTGCAGTATTTAGCTGTCTCTTAAGTTTTACCACATCGTTGTTCAAGTCTGATAATTTTTCCTTGGTCTTGGCAGAGACTTCAAACTTCATGTCATCTATGCATTCAGTAGCCCATGCCTTACTCTCCTTTGTCCAATTCATTAATGAAATAATACAAAACTCAAGGATGATTCTTGAGAAACACAACCAATAAACTCTCTTCTCCTAGTTCCCTTCTCATCGTCCACTTGGCTCCTTTTCAAATCTTACACTATTTGCCATCTTCTCCATCTCAATTCCTAATGTCCCATGAGTGAGTAGCAAACAGTACACAGAAATCTGCCTATAATCCATCTCTGTTGTAAAAAACCACCAAACCAAACAAGCCCAAAAAACTTTCCTGCAGAAGAGATACCAAATGGCTTAGCTTAACTCTGCCATTTATGGATTTTATTCTTTCCCAGAGATTTTTATGCCTTTCTTTGTTCTTTGCTTCAAAATATATTTAGCGTTGAGTAAGTTTATGCTAAAAGTCTGTGGTTTTCTGGATAGTTATTTTGCCTTTCTTAAACTTGCTAAATATGTAAGTTGTTTCCCCATCCCTTTATTCCCTACTCCCTATGGTCCAAATTTGATAGATTCATAAATCGTGGCTAAAGGACTTATCATTTCATGCATCATTTTCTTCAGTCTGTTTGGGTAAACTTTGGGTAAACTTCTCAGATATTTCTGACATTGTGTCTTCAGGATTTGTTTCTGATGGAGTCATTTCCATTCTGAACCATTCCTTCCTATTATCTTTTTTGGTTTTGCACTCTAATAAAGTATGATCAGCTCTGCTGTTTTAGGAGTGGATAACTTGGCCTTTATTGAGCCATAAGCAATGGGTACAGGATTCTTAAGATTTTCACTAGCAGAAGAACATTTCATTAAGGTTAGGGCTATTTCTATTTAGGAAACTACTAGTAAATGTCTTTTAAAAAATAACACAAAAATGCATTTTTAAATTTTTAAAAATACCTCAAGCCCGTCTAGTAATTATAGTAAAGAAAATTGAGCAAATACGTTATTTCTTTGCTATACAAACTTAATTCTAGACAGTGTATGCAAAGCATCATGGATAAAAAGCACTACTGTGAGTTTCAAGAGTGTGTTGTCCTATTAAGCAGGCAGTATTGAAATTGTCCACTGTTCCTGAAACGTGGAATCAACTTGTAATAAACTGGAGATTCAATCAGACCCAGCAGCTCCCCAATGCATCCACTAATTTCCTGATTTGTGCTGTTTCTAGGCCTTTGTCAGCAAAAATTTGCAGAAATGTGGATGTATTTGCTGGCTCTATAATTTTAAATGGCAATTTTTTCGCTGTTCTTTCCTCTTCCCTTCCCCACTTTGTTCTTTTTCCCTTTTTTTTAGCACCTCAGAGCTCATTACGGTACTTAGTGTTTGATTCTTTCTACAAAACTTTGTTCATTTATGACTTGTATTATCTTTTAAAATGCATCAGTACACTTACAGTCTGAGAAGACATGTTTAATTTAAATTCAGAATTTAGGTAGAAATATAAATAGCGTATAACTTGCAGATGTCTGAATTGATGAACTTTCCCCTGAATAGAAATGCAGTATCTCACTTGGGTCTAGAATGGGTCAGGTCACTCGCTCAGATATTTCAAACATTGTGTCAAGATGTAGCTGTCAAAGGCAAGCGCATAGTTACAGCTCCACACAGCAATTTTTCAGCATAGCCCTAAGGGTTTAATGCTACTTTCAGGAATACAACATTGCATAGCTGTGATTAGAGCCAGCTTCTTATGTATTCTCATCTTTTACTACTATAGTTCTTTTTCCCTTAACACAACAAATACGTGAGAAGTCAGCCCTCAGCATTCTCATTTACAGATAGTGTGCAAAGAAAGCAGATCTGACTTACTGATTGACCTGTTGGAGCAAAAGATAAGATACTCGCTATTCATGTTGAGACTATTTCTGAGATCCTTCCTTTTAGGAGCACCTCTCACAAGTGAGCAAACCACCTTCCTAAACACAGGCAGTGACTTAGATGTCTAGGTATTCTGCTGAGATACACTGGGGTTTATTGGAAGTAGAGCCAAAGAACCAGAGCTACAGTTCTAAAATACAAATGAGCACTCAGAAACTTTCCATATATATTCTTTAATACCAGCCATTTATATGCTATCTTAGACTGACACCGAACTTAGGTAGGTACATTTTGATTTCATAACCATCTTTTATCCTGTATGAATGGGTAACATAAAGATGCACTGTGTTTTAAAATAGGGGGTTTTAACTATGTATTACATGAGAGACAATAAGAGCGTCGTAAGTGGTGGTTCTGGGTTTTGTAAACATAGAACTGAAGTAACAGTCTTTTTTTGAAAAAAATCATGCCATCTCATTCTCTATTATCTGTATTCATTTCTGACACATAATTTTTCCATTTTTCTGTTTATGGTACCACTCCATAGATCCAGGTTAACACTTTAAAATTATGGTCTTTGCGCTAGATTTTGGAATCATGGATGGAGTACAAAGTGTTTTGAGCCATGTTGTTTGACTCAATTATTAAGCATGGTGATAAGTTTGTCAACCCAGACAAAATGGGCCCCAGCATAAATGTATTCTGATAGGATGTCCTGGTTTCAGCTGAGAAAGAGTTAATTTTCTTTGTAGTGATTATTGTAAAAGAAATGTCAAAAATAGCTATTGTTTTTAATTGTTGCTAAGTGATGTTTACACTATTCAAGGACTTTTTTCAGCTTCCCACAGAAGCACAGACAGAATGATGGAATGGCCAATGAGATATTCCATACCATAGACGTCATGCTCAGTATATAAATGGGGGTTAGCCGGGGCGCGGGAATATGTGATCACTGCTCAGGGCGGTGCCAATTCACCAGGTGGTGAGAGTGACCCCTGTCATTATTATTATTGTTATTATTATTGTTATATTTCCTTTTCTGTTATTGTTTCTATTAAACTATTTTTATCTCAGCCCATGAGGTTTTTTCTCCTNATTTTTATCTCAGCCCATGAGGTTTTTTCTCCTCCCTTTCCCCTTTCTTTTCATCCCCTCTTCCCCCCATGCTTCTGGTGGGGGGAACGGGGAGGTTGTGAGCAAGTGGCTGCGTGGTTCCAGTTGCCGGCTGGACTAAACCACGATATACAATTTTTGTATTTTTATTCCCACGCATTAGTTATCTGCCATCACTGAACCCAAAGGCAAAAATACTGATCAGTATAACTGGAGAAGTGTATATGAATTTGTATATGAACCTTCTACTCTGTATGTTCCTGTGGCCTAGAAAACCTGGTTTCTAATGTAGAAGTAACTGTTACCAGAACGCTTGGGTAGACCTTTATCTAAACTTCTTCTCTGGACTAAGTTTAAAGTGCTAGAAGATAAATAGGTAGCCCTAGGGCAGGATTAATTCATACACAGACAGATGTGCTCTAGGCACCTAGAGTCTAATTCCATTTCCTGAATTTAGGTACCCAGCAGCAGCTGGGAGACCTCAGGCATGCTGCCTGGCCACCAGCTTTTGGCTCATCTCAGACCTCCTGCACATTGTCACATCCCCTGGGTTGATTGGGATGTCTTGGTTATTTGAGCATCTCTGTCACTAGGCACTTCAATTTAGCACCTAAATTAAGTTCTTGAAGTTGAACCCTTTTACCCCAACTCAAAAAAGCATCTCATTTCAAGGTGGCATTTACATTTTAGCTGTTTAGCCTAATTCTGCTTAAGTGTGTGCATGACATTAAG
The DNA here is from genome assembly GCA_003993805.1 of Himantopus leucocephalus. Lineage (NCBI taxonomy): Eukaryota > Metazoa > Chordata > Aves > Charadriiformes > Recurvirostridae > Himantopus > Himantopus leucocephalus. The sequence continues at coordinate 62,626,884 of RSEF01000002.1, forward strand.
TATGCCATTAAGATGCGCTTAATGCTTTGTTGTGAATTCGTACTCCTGTGTCTTGATTCTTCTGTGTTTAAGATTAAACCTCTAATGGTAGCTATAGGGGGACTGTCCCCTCACTGGCAATGATATGATGTGACGAGGTGTACTTACCAGGATGCCGCTTTAGCGTTGCAATCTGTGGCATCCCACCTTCAGGGAGCGATTTCTGCTGCCTCCTGTTACTCAGACCAGACCTGTGAGGGAGGGATATAGCACTCTTCCTGCACTGCAGACCCAGGCATGATGGATTAGCTTGGTCACTGTAGACAGGAAGACAAGTAGGGCTGACTGTCCAGCTGCAGCCCAGGGGGAGATTTTAACTCTTCTGTGAGATTCTGTCTACTCTGCCTTCTCAACACTAAGCACTGTTTGCCTTTTCAGGGTGGCACAAAACACAAATCTCGCCAGAACTGTGGCAAACTATTGGGAGAGAGATGCTGTTGGGGTAATTACCGGCCTTCAGCTCACTCTCTGGCTTTTACAGTAGCAGTTCCTATGTGTTAGTAGCTGTTCCTATGTGTTGTTATGACAGCAAGCAAAAGTAAGATTTCCTCAAGTGCTGTAATTCTAGTAAGGACATCGGTGCTTGAGATGTACAATGTAAGGCTGTTATAAAGCCCAGCATAGTCATCTGCTGCTTGAGATAGCTTGCAAAAAATAAATTCAATAGTGTCTATAAACATGTTCTTTCATTTTTCACTCTCTACATCTCTTAGGGATGGCGAATGTTCATTTTGCATACATCAATGCAAATGCAATTCAACTTAGTACTGACATATAGCCTAATTGGCTTTAAAATGGAATTTTGGGTTTTGAGTGCTAATTTTCAGGTAATGACTTTCTAATTGATTTTCTTTTTATGAAGGACCATTGATTCATTCCCTTCAATGAAACGCAGTTGGCTTCCCAAGAGAATTTATGAAAAGCTGCTGAAAACAAGGATCTATCACTGCTGCTTTCTTTCCGCCTTGCTGTGCTCTCCATTCTGTCTAAAGTATATTCTTTTTATTCTTCCCTAAGCAAGCTTAGAATAACAAGCCTAAACAATTGTGTTGTCTATATATGAGTATGAAATGGGCTCTTTGAAAAAAATGCACCTTTATTCAAAGATGGATTGAACTTTTGTTACATTCTGCCTAAAAACTAGATATTCACTGTGGCTTCTGATGTATTAATATGACAGCTGTTTAACATTTGTACCAGTTATTCTAAGCAATAAGTTTGGACGGCACAGAGATTATATTGATGCTATTTTACAAAAAAAAGAATTACAATTTTTAAATGGAAGTATGAGCTATTGTGTTATCATATTGCTAGTATCGTTAAGTCACAGCTGAGTTTGTATGAAGCACAGTGAAAACTGCCTGAATGTTTTCTGTTACGGTACAATATAGTCATCTCAGCTAGATGCATAATGCGAGTGTTAATTGGAAACCTTTTAGTGATCTTATTTAAGAAGAGGTTGACCCCTGATGTTTAAGACAATGACACAGCAAGAGAACAAAATCATCAAAAAAATGAATGGAAACTTATGCTGTTATTTTAGTCTTATTTTACACATCCATCATGGGTGGCGGGTGGGGAGTAGCTAGTGTCTTTAAAAGAAAGCCTGTACAGATTTTGCAAGCCAGATCATGTTGTCATTTTGCAAGCTGTTCCAGACAAATTACCAGTTTTGATTAATTACCTGATTATTTTGATGTTATGGAAGTATAGTCAGTGTTTTCTTATCCTCGTTTGCCAGGTTCTTGCAAAGGAGAAGATATCTGTGATAGTTTTAATACAGAACAAAAGGTGTAATGAGATCCAGTGACTGGATGAACAAACCAGACAAAGCCCAACTATTTTTTACACTGAATATAAGGAACGAGGTGTGATGAATTTGATTTTCCATCATTTTCAGTGTTGAAATCAAGACTGAATAACCTTATGAATGTTGCACAATAGCCCAGACTAAGAACTCATTTCTTGAACTATTCAGTGAGAGTTGGTACTCTGTGTCTACTGAACTCCAGACTAGATTATCATAATGCTCCCTTCCAGACACAAAAGTCAGTGAGTCTCTGTTATTTGATTTATTTATCTTTTTTAAGTGAACAGGGATGTAAAAATAGTGCATGAAATGTTTTTGTTTTTAAAGGATCAGTACATAAATAATAGCTAATTAATTCTCAGCAAACACTTCTGAGAGTATTATCTCCGTTTTACAGACAGAATGAGTTTCAGAGACATTGGGCGGTTAGTCTAAGTTCATACAGTAAGTAAGCAACAAAGCAGAACTGCCAACTGTCATTCCTGGCTGTTGTGCTTGTACTATTACAAGTATTTACGGAGCTTTATCAAATGTCTGTAAAGACATTTCCTGCAGGTCCCTCCTGCAATACTATGGAGAAACAGAGTAACGTTATGATAGCCTCTTCCTTCTGAAGAACTCCAAATTTGTTCTAAGCACTTGCAAGCATGTTTTCAAAATACTCTCAAGCAGTAACTAAAGTAGTCTAGAAGGCAGGGAAAGTGAAAGAGAGGGAGATCCTGGTTCCTTTGTCTTTCCACTTCTCCCTCCTAAAAATAACCACAAAGAGTATTTTTGGTTTCTCTCATATTAGTTGTAGAGAAAGGGATACACCAGACTAATAAATAGCAATAAGATCATGACGTCTTCACTACCAAAGCTGGTGATACTAATAACATGTGTTGTTACTGGAGTACAGCAATGTCGGTGTAACATCGCTTTGGAAAAAAGAATATGCCAGAAGATTCACTGTGTAGCTACCAACTTTCCTCAGTAATTTGGAGCTTTGCATAGGAACAAAACTACACTCCACCTTTTCCGTGCTGCTGCAAATCCTTGTCATGGGTGAGTAGATCATGTAGGACAAATATTGAGCTTCAGTAATAAAGATCTTTGTACGTAAGAATTTCCACCTTCTGCTTCCACACGAGTAGTAAAACACATGAGGCTACTCATGGCACAGGTGTTGCTGTAGTGACCTTCAACTCTTCCTTTCGTTCAGTGGCTGTAGAGGCCCTCAGCCCTGCTTAGTGGTAGACTCAAGAGACTACGATGAAGTCTTGCTAAACTCAAAATGTCATTGCCTCCTTGATCAGGGAAGCATGCGTCCTGTCTGCCAAAAACCAGAAATACCTGGACCAGATAAAATTGCTCATGCTGCATAAGGAAAAAAAAAAGACTTAGACACAAAGAGCGATCAATTGACTATAAATGTTCAATCTCCTAAGATTTATAACACAGCTTAAAATTAAATTTAGGGAGTTTCTGTTCTAAGCAAGTTAGGCCATTAAATCACTTTATTATTCATTTTGTGAATTGTAAGGAAAAGAAGTAGACAGGTGATCAAAATTTTAAAATTCTTTCCTCTTCCAATTATTGTTTTCAAAATATATTCCCTTTGCTGATAATTAAACAATGTTTTTGATATATGTAAGTCCTCCTCTTTCAGATGCTACCAGCTATTTGAGGGCATTTGACCTAAAAGATGGCTATAGAGTTACTTCCAGAATAGTACTTGATGGAAACCTCATTGACACAAAATTACAGGAAATTAGATGCATATTATCTCTGTCAAAGGAATAAACACAACTCCTGAAAGAATACAGTTGGAAAAGAGGTAATAGGATGAAATCAGACTATTTACTTTAGAATAAAAACATAACCTTCTCTAGTCTCCTTTGTTAAGACATTTATCAGTTTACTAAATTCCCAGGGTTTCCAATCAGAGATTACTTCTTACTTTAAACTTCTGGTGTGCATATCAGGCACTTTCTGCATGAAAGCTGAGTTGCCATTTTACATTGTCAGAATACAGTTAAGCAGACACTCAAGTATTCCGCAGTCTTTCCGAAATCTTTCTGTCATTTTTATCTTAGCAGAAAAAAAAAAAAAAAGTTGTTAACTGAAAAGAATCCCTGAAGAAAGAGGTAGCTTGTAACAATTCACATATTCCTTTGCATATTCCTTTATAAAATATTCTTGTGGCTTTTTGGTATCATTTCAAAAGGCCAAGTGGTTAAAGCTGTCCTTATTTCCCTAGAAAGGCGAACAGATTTTAGACGCAAGTTGAAGGACAGGCAGGCATGTTTGAAGACTGTCACATATTGTAATTCCCCTGTGGGGGTTTCTTAGTAATATTGCTTTGATCAGTTTGAAAGGATTATTCTAAGGAGTCCTTTTCCAGGTATTCTTCCTGAGATAGGAATTTTGTGTTTGCTTGCAATTTTTCTTATGATTTTGGAGTCCTTTTAGACTTGTACTGAGTTTTAGAAAGGATCCACATTGATGTTTCCCATATTTATATTTGAGATACATTTGGTCCTGGGCCACAGAGCAAAAGGTTCTAAACCTGTGATCCTCTGTTAAGAAGATCTTGACTTAAGGTAGTGATTTTCAGAGTACGGGGTCTGCCTAGAGCAAATAGGCGAAAAGAAAAGGAAAATGGCTAGAGATTTCCTGTATCCTAGTTATCATTAGTAACTGCATTGACTGTTGGAAGTGTTGACTTCAGGGCATTCAAAGTGTTTTAGATAAGTTATTTCTATTTTCTTCCCTCTTGACATGTTCAGAGAGAACTACAGCTACAGACAGAAACTGAGACAGGTATTGGTGTTAGATGGTAACAGTAATAACTTTCCTTTTTCCCCTTTTTTTTTCTCTGGGCATTGTCTGCTCAATCTTGACTTAATATTATGCAATTATCCTGTTCCTTTCATAAACATGGCAACTTGGAAGCATATAAAACCAAACCAAACCAAAAGAAGCAAAATTATATTAGGTGCATACTTTTCAAGTATCTATAATTTTTAATGCATTTTGACTGTTTTAATATGATTTAAGGACAACTGAAAACATGTTTAAAGAAAGATTATTTTGTCGTTTTGTTTTGTTTTGTTTGTTCCCATTACGACAAACTCCATTTGAATTATGGGGAAGTACAAATGCTATTTGCGATTTACTGTAATCCCAGCATTAAAGAGATACCAAAAATGTACTCAAAAAACCCTGAATTATTTAATTTTTCTCTTCAAAGTTTGTATATTGTTATCTTAATATACAATATTAACTTCAAACTTGAAGCAATTAATACACAATAACCAGACTTTATTCCCCATTCTTTTATTCAGCTTGATTTACATTTGTATTCCTGTAACAAACTACTTCAGTTATGGCACATGTTTTTGTTCAGAGTTGTTTCATGCATACTGATAGTTTAGACAGAATTGCAATGATCTGAAAAGTAGTCTTTGGACATTTCTGTGATTTCACATAGGAATAAAACCCACTCATAACTGAGAACTTTTTATCCTAAAAATTGACCATCCTGATTTCCTCATCATTTGAAACAAAGGAACATGAAAAGAGCAAGTATGGTAATTTTGATTCATAGTTACAAATGGATGTCACAAATGAAGGTTTTCTGTCAAGGGCAGAGAACATTGTTTGTATTAATGTATAACCAATTAAGAGTTCAAAAGCTTTCTTTATTTAGTTGCTATGTCCCTACTGAATAAAGAATTTTCTAAACAGTATTTAAAATAGATTTTGCCGTTATACTTTTTCCCACAGAGAGTTTCACAGTCTTGTAATCCGATACATTAAGTGCAGGGCACAGGGAATGACATTGCTGAGTTTATACCTGCCTCTCAGAAGTGCAGTCACTAGTAACAGCCTCATCTTCTTGGGTCGCAAAGTTTCGTGTAAGTAACCCAATCGAGTAGGGGAGCTGTGTAGAAGACACAGAGGAAGCTTTGAGACCAGACTGGTGTAAAAGGAACAAATACTGTTCTGAACATTACTTTAAAACTATTTAAAAGCATCAAAGAGTGTGAAAATTGCCATCTACATCAATACTAGAGGAATAGAAATGAAGGACCACGCTGGGCTCCTCTGTGCTTACCCTTCCTCTCAAGGTGAGAGCTCTTGTTACTGTTGAGCTCTGTAGCCCAGCAGCCAGTGATCAGACAGCTGTTGCTGTTATTATTTCAGTAATGATTGCAATTATATTTAGTTAGTTTGGAAACACATTCTTCCTGTCTCTCTTTCATTCTACAGAAGATGTAGCAAAAGTAATTTTTGTCTATTAATGAATAAAACCTCACAACTCCCTGGGAGAAAAACAGTTTTTATTCTCTCTGTATAACCATTTCACACTGGTTTGTGTATTATTTTTCTTTTTACGTGAATCAGTCACTAGGCAACTTTCGGAGCTAAGTTGTGGATTATATTCTCCATTTTGTAGAATGCATTTATATTACACACAGGAAAATTTATGTTTTACTGTGTAGCCAGTGAAGAGTGGTAAGCTTTTAATTTAGTTCCTATCTCCCACTTTGCTTCACTGACCACAAAAGACTCAGATTTCTAATTTAGGCACCCATGTGAATACTTGACTAAGTGCTTAATAAGTATTATTTTATTTTTACAACCCCATAAAACAAACAAATTTTTACTCCCTATTTTCTGAACTGAGACAGTGAAAGATTAAGTCAAAACTACTTAATCATTTTGTGTGCCCAGGAAATTATACTAACTGCCACAGAAAAGTTTTTTTGCAACTTACTTGTTTAGCATCACGTGGGAGCTGTTACAAAGAGAATCCAGCTCCTGTGTTATAGGGCAGATGCTCTATGTTACTGTCATGGAAGACAGTCTGTTTCCATCTGGCAGTCCACGGGCTTGGACAGTACACATATTTCACTTTCTCATGCAAATTAAGGAACTATCTTAAACGTATCATTCTTACTCATTATGAAACCTCAAGTTATCCCTGGAGTGCGTCTACCCTGTCATCTGAAATGTCTAAGAGTTAAAATCTGTTTAGTTTATTTAACACTAAGAGCAAGTTAATGATTACTCCCCAATGTGTTAAGAAATTTTTACTAATGATGCAATCAGTTGATCTTGACAGCAAAGATGTGACATTATTCAATGGCTGGAAGGTTGTACTTTCAACAAATTCAATCTAGGTATAAAAACAAGCTCATCTGGTTTTGTTGTTCAATGTAGATATGGTTAAAAATGGAAAAAAAAACACCCCAAAACCTCAAGGTACTGCAACCTCAGTTGTTTAGGGTATCAGGATTGATAATCATAATTATCTCGTTGGGTATTGTATGAATCTCTGGGGAATAAATAGCATGTAATTATGGAAATAAATGAATATTATAATGTTATTCAGGAATTCTTGAAGACTCTGCAGGAAACATTACTTCTGACCTTTCAGTGTTGACTTTTCTTAGAATTTTGGTGTATACTTTAGGTTTTAAAAAAATTTTAAATTTTCACCATTTTCTGTCACTGTGGACAAAATCTACATGGTTCAGCACAGGGGTTGAAAACTCCTGTTCATTTTGCAGACCTGAAAATTATATGCTAACTTTGTGAATATCAGTAGTAGAAGTTTTTCATGTTGTTTGGTGTCATCTCTGGAATATTATGTTCAATTTCAGGGTGTGGAGAAGCGTGACTCTGTTGGTGTCTTTGCTGTGATGCCTTCTGTGATGTCCCATAAAGTAAAACTTAACAGTATCCATATGTTGTGTCCTCTTGTTCTTGAGTCTAAAGGCTCGGGGAATAGGGGGATTAAGTGGCTTTGCGGGGAAAACAAACAAAAAAAACCCCTCTAGTCTATACCCATGTGCACTGTCAGATGTTCTACCTCAAATATTCGTGTAATATAAGGTTAACAAAGGATTGCTGTTCTGTCCTGGAAAGCAGTCAGTTTTCCTAACAAAATGCACAGAAAACTTGGTAAAGTTTCTGTGCATAAAAAGGTATGAAAAATTAGCATGTAGAAGTATAAGAAAAGCAATTCATTCTTGGGTTTGGGGTGTATGAGCAGGGTGGAGAGGCAGTTTTTTCTTTGATTTGTATTTTCACAGAATCACAGAATCACAGAATGGTCAGGGTTGGAA
>RSEF01000002.1:62634858-62661628 GCA_003993805.1 Himantopus leucocephalus
CCAGAGGTCCCTTCCAACCCTGACCATTCTGTGATTCTGTGGACACTTTCCTTAGTTGCCTTTTGCAGACCTCAGACATAATTCATGAAACTCTGCAACCACAGATTGAAAATATCTTCTCTAAGTTCATCAGTTATGAAAGCAATGTCACTGCTTAAAAATTGCTGTGCTTGAACCAGCCTATGTGTACTTCATATTCTCATGGGAGACACGACTGGAAAGCAAACACAGGGTTGTAGAACTTAGGAGCTGGTTGCAGAAAACAGAAAGAACTTTGTACATATCCTCACAGTGCCCTTTACAATTCTACACAGCACTCTAAATTTAACTGCTCCCTTTAAACATCCTTCAGACCAGTCTAAGCCTCAGGTTCTCCCAGCCTGTAAGATACAAAATTTGGTGACAGTCAAATGCAAGGAAAATGTTTAACAGACCTGCACCCTGTTTGAGAAGCTCCGCTGCTGAGTTTGCAGCAGTTTGTGGAGAAGTTTCTGCTATCTCCTCCAAGGGATCTGCAAACAGAAAACACTGTCCATGTCTTGTCTGGACTTGAATCAACAAATCAAGGCACATGGTCAAGTATGGGTTTAGCTTTTGTAACTGTGATCTCATCTACTGGACAACTCTTGGCCAGAAATATGAAACAATCTTGTACCTGCAACTATAATCATTCATGTGGGTCTTGTGCTGCATCAGGTTTTTTTTGCCTCCAGTGCTGCAGGAGGGATGCTCAACCTTTATTTTCTGACAGTAAAAGATGTAGCTATATAGCATATGCTGCAGGGACACACATGATATCACATTAAAACAATACTGATAGCTACATTCCCTTACTACCTCAAAATTTTTTAAATAGTGCAATTTCAATTATCTCACTTAATTTGTAAAACTTACACTAATTTAGATGCGAAGACTTTGTGTTTCTACAATGAAATCAATTAATTGTATTTTGATTCAGAAGATGACAACATAATCCTTCTTTCTTCATGCTTATGTAGAAAACAAACAACTGAATTATTAAGACAGCACTGGAATGTTTGCTTCCCCATCTTATGTTAAAATTAGTGAGAAAACTGTCCATCAGTATGTTATTTCAGTTATAGAAATGTATGTAAAAAGATCTCACTTACTGCTGTATTAAACATGATGCGTGCTGTCTTTGAATACATTCAAATGAGGAAGACAGCAGTGATACAGTGTGTAACACTATTCACATATTTAGAGATATCCACAGTCCATGCACTGTGTCCGGAATCATTAACCACAGAAGATCATCTTAAAACGTGTAATATCAGATTCAAAAATAAATCCAAAATATAATTTCACTGCGGTATGTTTATGCAGGACAAGGCAAAAGTTTGTCCTGCACCTCTGCCAAACAGAAGTAGCTTTCCATTTTAGGTGAGGAGGATAAAAAGAACAAGCCCACCTACCACATTGGTTTGCCATATAAAGAGAACTCTGGTCACATCTACCATAGCATGTTTTTGTGCTAAAATGGTTTTATTAATGTATTTGCATAACTCAAATGCTATGTTTGAACACTGACAAATGGCCTTTAACAAAAGTTTAAAGAGTTCAGTAGAAAACCACAAGAATGTTTAACATTTCAATAATATATACGGTGTTAACTGCGTGTGGGAGAGTAACAGACAACTGAATTATGGGCAAGCATAGCTACATTTTGCTGTTGTCTTAAAGTGGTTTATGAAATCACCATAACCAAAATTAGAATTACAGTCCTGTGATGCAACACAGGCTTTTTGATCATTTACTTAAACAATATTTGGACTTGTGTAAGTTGCTACTTCCTTCCTTCCAGTGTCACACTCAGACACCTTCTGTTCTTTACCTACTTGCCTTCCCTAAAGCCCTTTTGCCACCCAGACCTGAATGAGTGGTTACATCAAACCATACATGGCCATAATTTCATGTTTGAGAAGTACATTTGTCTTCCTACATGCTAGATTACTGTGCAGATTTCCATGACACATATATGTTTAAGACTGGAATATTACTAGAATACTATTCTGCTCACAACTACAGCTTGGACAATAGCCATCAGCAGTACTGAAGAACCGTTTTTAAAACACAGCTTCCTTCCCTGTGCATTCTTGCTTAGATCTCGACTTGTGACATGTTCACCCGCCTTCAGACCCTGGCACTTTGAAGCAGAGCTTGGCTGGGTATATCTCTTCTGTACTTTAACAAGTATACCTCTGTCTGGGATGAGGAGCTTGCAGGGCAATGCCAGTGGAGTGATGGAATGCTGATACACCAGAGCTGTCAAACTCCCTGTGGACAGAAGAGTAACAAGACATGCACAGTTAACTTGGTGGACAACAAGAATGCTTAACAGTTATATTGGCTCTCGAGTATTTTATAGACCAGGAGGCCTCCCCACCCTGCCCGTTAAAAAAAATTCCCTTGGCACCTAAGCCAAGACTTTCTTCAGTCAAATTTACTGTATTCATGTTTCCCAGCACTGTAGCAGTTGGATGTACTTGAACTCATTAATCACAATCATACACTCTCTTTCCCTGTTTAAACATACTGCTTAAATCCTAACGTAAATGGCTTTGCTTCAAATGGAGAAAGCACAAAAATGACAAAAACAGTAACATATGGAAGTCAGTAAATTCCTCAATGCTCTTAAGTTCTGATACATTAAATGTAGTAAAAATTACAAAGATGGTAATAGCATAAGGGGTCAACACTATGTGATAAGGCAGAGAAAGAGCGAGAAGTTCTGCCTCTTGGCCACCTAGTCTCCACCATCTAGTGCTTTGTCTATACACACCTCTGTTTTCTGCTTTTAAAAGTATAAAAGATGGTCTAGATAAAATCTTCTCCATTCAATGTGGCAGTGATGTATGTTGCATTCTCTATTATTCTTCTTTTCTATTCAAATGCACTTTTGTCATTCGGACTTGACTTAAAGTAATTAAACATTAGTCATCCTTGACATTAGCATATCAGGCTATAAGGAGTGAGAGGAAGGTATAATATTCATCATTCTGTTTGTACAAAACGCCATCCTTCGATCCCATTTCCTAACAAACATTGAACATTATAATCATGCACTTGAGAAAAATCACAGTTCAACCAAAACCAACCTCATTTTTAGAGCCCATCAAAAATTTCTTTGAAATTGAAACATGACCCAATTCTGCAAGGGCCTTACAGAAACACCAACTCATACAATTAGTCCTTCATTGTCTTATCTATACAAGCCTGTGATTGCGCCTGCCCACCTCTACTTTGCAAAGCAGTTTTGAGGCTGTATACATTGAAAGATTAGGAGATGCTCAGACTAAATGATTAGTAGGGTTACATATGTGCCATAAACAGGTACTTCAAGATCAAGGTAGGACTAGGCTAAGAATTCTTATTTGAAATAAGTTGCACACCAAACACTGAAAAAAATCAATCCACCTTTACTTCAAATACGATTTGTTATTTTACACTTGTTCATTTTATGGTAGATGACCCTTTTATGGGTGTATTGGGTGTACATGACAAGGCTGGCAGCAGGCGGTGAGAGAGCTGCAGGCTGACCTCTGTGGGAAGAGGCCAGGGGCTGCCCCATGCCGGACACAGCCAGCTTCAGCAGACCCAGTGCAGGGCACCACTAAGCCATGGGTGAGATGCCTCTGGGAAAGCATATGTAATTAAGGGCAGAAAAGGCTGCAAGAAGAGAACAAAAAGGGTGAGACACAGCACAGGGAACACCACAGTCAGAGGAGGAGGAGGAGGAGAAGGTGGTGCTCCAGGCACCCTGAGGGGCCGCGGCAGGGCTGCGACCCGCCCACCCACCCCGCAGGCCTCGGCGGGAAGAAGAGGCGCAGGGGCCCTGTCTCCCTGGGGTGGCTGGCAGGCCCCAAGCCCTGCCACAGGAAGCCCAGGCTGGTGCAGCCGCGAGGTGCCCAGCTGCGCACCCCTCTGCAGCCTGTGGAGGACCTCACACTGGAACTGATGGACATTTCCTGAAGGAACTGCGGCCCACAGAAAGTGCACGCTGGAACAGATTTTTTTTCCTGAAGCATGGCAGCCCATGGGGAAAGCCCACACCTCAGCAGGAAAAAAGTGGGAGAGGGATGGAGCAGCAGAGAGAAACTGTTCTGTAATGACCATTGCCTCCCACCCGCTCCTGCACTGGCCGTGGTGGGGGTGAGGAGTCTGGGGGGAAGCAGTGAAGTTGAGCTTGGGAAAAGGGGAAGGAAAAGTGTTATTTTAATGTTTGTCTTTGTTTCTCACTACCTGAGTATCGATTTTTACTAAAAAAATTAAATTATTTTTCCCCAAGTTGAGTCTCTTTTGCCCACGGTAGTAACTGGTTAGCAACCTCCCTGTCTTTATTTCAACCCATGAGCTTTCTTATCCTATTTTCCCCTCCTGCCCCACTGAGGAGGGCAAATGAGCGAGCAGCTAGGTAGGTACGCTTTCGTCACATTACATTAGGTAGGCTGATGCAGCATAACGTACTCTGTGAGTGTCCCACTCGTGACATTTTAGCCAGCCAGTATACAGTATAAATATAGCACAGGACAAAAAAAGGCAAAGGTTCTGAATCAATTAGGCCTGTAAAAGTCATCTAGCACAGCTGTCTGCAGTGGCATTGGTAGTGGTAGACAAGGTTGACTGCTTGAAGCTTGGTCATATGCATCCGTGCTAGAGTGCCCTGCACATCTAGTTAAGGTCAATGTGACAAGGCTCCTATAACCTTAAAATTTCCTACAGAAATCATCAGCACTTGAGCAAAGAATTCTCTCATTTGCACTCCATCCAAGTCTATAAAACAGCTCTGGCACATGCAAACTATTTCCATTTTCTGTGTCCCTGTGATGCACAGTACTTACCAAAATACGGTTCATTTGGGCATCCCTTCAAGCGCACCCCCTTGTGAGTGCATTCAATCAGAAAATGCCTTACAAGTTCATTTGACAAATCTCCAACTGTGTGGAAAAAGAAAAAGAAAGCTCATGAAGAGAAGCAATGAACAGACAACAGTCTCACAAATTAGCAGGTCTTTATGAAGCAGTTTACCGCATTACCACCAAATGTTTTATATACAGCATGCAAAGAATACATTAGACCTGCTCTTCTGCAAGGTTACAAGCTGTCGCAAAAAGGCCATTTTGCAGAAAACAAACAAGCAAATAGCTCACAACCAGAGGAAAAGGTTTTATAATCGTAAGTGACTGACATCCAAATATACAATGGTGTCCAAAATGTCCCAGCATGGTCCCAGCCACAGACAGGAACAGAAATTTTGAAAACAAATGGTTGGAAATTCTGATGCACTTGCCCATTAGAAGAACTTGCATCCAATGTGACAAGGGAGTAAAAAGTATGATAAAATGCTCAGATTTCTAGTGAGTTTAATCTTTTCCAGATCAAAACAATAGAAGATTTAGCTACACAAAGATAATGATGCCAAGTCTTTCAGTGAATTTCTAAGTTTTAAAATGTTTGCAGTTTTATGCTAAGTCTTTGCTCCTGAACCCAAACCATTACATAAAACACTCAGGTTTCACTAGATTTTTAAAGACAGTTTTTATCTCTCAGGAACCTAGGACACACCAAAATTGTTGAGTTGGATGTAATGAGGAAATTCAAAGTCCAAGAGGCATATAAAAATTCCCTTGAGATTTAGCATTCTTTTAAACATATACATACATATGCACACATATAATTAAAAACAACTTCATTTCTCGAAAGACTGGTTCACAGTATTTCACATCTGACTACAAACTGAATCTCTCTCCAAGTAATTAGAGGGTTATTTCATAGCAATGGGACAAAGCTACCCAACCATTCAAACCCTAACAAAAGAGACACAAACACAAATGCTCCCTTCGACTCTGATCTATCACCCACAGTCCAGGAAACACATGACATCAAGGGCTGACCTTCAGGCTAATACAGATGAACACATTAATCTGGACAGCAGAAACTTCTATACAAGCAAATAATGCAAAGATCACCTTCTCAAACAGCTTACTGTTTGCCGTTATGCTCTCACAATATTAAAAGTAAATGACTACAAGGGTATGTGGGAAGGGGAAGCCTGGAACAAGAAACTCCGCAGGAGACTGAACAAATTTGTACCTTCTGGGATGAAACAGGGGGAACCAGAAAAGCCAAATATCACAGAGCAAGAAGTGAAAGAAAGCTACAGTCTCAACTAAAATTTTCTCTTACTACCACTCGCCTGTGGTACAACTAACATAAACTGGCTCTTAAAGGCTAGTGGAGTTTGAACTTTCATGTCTTCTTAGTCTTCACTGGTCTGATGATAAAAAGCACCTACAGCCACTCCCCATTTGCCTCCTTGCTGTTGCTATCATCACACCAGTGCACCCCTGTTGTCTTCACTAAATAAGACATTCCAGTGGTTCTGCTGATGTTGCCTGGCAATAAAAAGGATTACGTGGCAAATTTTTGTTAGAAATTGGCTCAAGATTAAGTGTACAGAGTTTGAAAGTGTTATTGTAATAGAAGTGGACTGCTAACCTTACCCCAGAGTAAGCATGAAATCTTAAAAAAACCCCAAACAACCAACAGCCACCAATCAACCATAACCAGACAAAACCACACTTCCATAAACATGACAGTAAGAATCACTGCTTTCCTGTGATCTCAGTTGCTTACCTCACCAGGCAGCATGTACTAATGAAACATAATAAGCTTTGTAAAAGGAAAACAGCAGCAATGAAAACTACTCCACTACCCTTGCAGTAGCACAAATGGAGCCAAGAACACTACAGATACTGGCTGCTGAGTTTCCATACATTGATTACTGCGTTCTATATGTTCTTCTCATTTTACCCTTCATAACTATCAGGCACAAGTGGAGGCATGGAGGCACTGGAGCTGGGAGAGTAGGTGTATTTCATCACTTCTTTCACACAACTATTATCTTTCCTTGGGGAACCTCCTCAGGTTTATATCAAATGTAGAACTGTCTCAAAACAAAAATATTCAACCTTCCAGCCAAGCAAAAGCTTTATGTGGTGGTATATGAATCAAATGCAGACTTCTGATTGCTAGGGAGGACCCATTTCTGAGATGACACTGGTTTTCTATTAGGTTGATAAGGTACAATACAGGCACAAACACTATGAACATACATTTACAAGCCATGACTCTAAAGTACAACAGGTATCTTATCCAGTCTCATTTAACAACATACCAAATGGAGCTTGTAATTCCAAGTTGCACTTCCCGGACGAGAGGAGATTCCTCCAGATTATTACCCAGTGATAAGAACTTCCTACTGTGTATGGCTTGTTAAATAATAGATAGAAGGCATACAGTACCTTTCTTGTTTAACTGCAGCACAGAAGGAGGTGGTGTAGCAACCTTCATTGCTAGCCCATAGGCTCCCCGGAAAGAATGACTGTCTCGAACAATGAATGACCCAGGTTCCTTGTCCTTGAGAACAGCAATGGCTGCAAGGGTTTCCGGAAAAGAGAGAGAAAAATAGTTCCAGAACAATGAACATACCCAAAAAGCACGCAAGTGCAAATCTATAATTAATAGGAGACTAAAGGAAATAAGACCCTTTTCTCTGTCTCCATTGCTGTAGAACAGAATACAATCAACTATATTTGGGGGATCTAAGTGGAAACATCTTATGCAAATCTCACAGATACTTATTTCAAGAGGAGGCTGAAGTACAGATCCCTACTGATTTTTAAACTAAGAAGGACATGTAGGTCTCACCAGGATTCCTACAAGCAGTGCAAGAGCAAGTTCATTCCTGCTTATGTTTTGTCAACTTGTTAGAAGCATGACAGAGAGCACAGCCTGTAATTCCCAGGCTGACTACACAGCACTGATTTTCTTTTTCTATGCAGCTTCAACAGGCGGAGCAGATTTGTCTTCATCTACAGCCAAGTTTCTGCCCTGCAAAGCAGTCTCAATCCCTTACTACCTTTAAAGCAAGGGAAGGGATGTAAGTGAATATTTGTTCTTTGACTGTCCAAGCATTGAAATATTTTATGTATATACGCTGAGATCTCTGCTGGAAGTGTGATATGAAGTCCTTCCCACACGGAACGATTTGCAGGGAAACCGCTCTTGCTTTGCATGAGTCTGCTGCAGACTTTGAAATCTAGTTGCCCAAAATATTAAATTCACTTTGAAAAAAGACAAAAGGCTCATCTAATAATTGATCTTAATTTGATCTTAATAAAACCTTAGTACTTTGCTTTTTTTTTTTCCTTAAACATTTTGGAAATACTTGTGTTTGTTTCCAGAATTTCTAACGATCAGTAAGCCTTCAAAGAAACCCTGGAAAAAGCCCAAATTTGACTCTGGAGTCCTTAACTGTTTGTATACACAGAACATGGAAATTATGCATATGGGGTATGATGCCATATTTTGCAAGGCCTGAGAATGATTACATCATAAACACACACACACACACATTTTTTTCCCATGAAAAAAATAGTACCAGAAAACTGGGAAAATACAGTTGCAATCATCTCTCCTGTTTAAGTGAGTAAAGCAAATGAGTATATATGCTGCTCTATTAATCTGTCAGATGGTGAAGAAAATTATTTTCACAACAACCTGTCACGTGTTGAGAGGAGGAGGACAAATATATAAAACCCTGTAATTCAGCAGTACTCGTGTAACATTTCTAAATCCGCAGGGGGACAGCAATAATTTGTCACAGAACCAGTCCATTAAGCACATGAAAAAAGAACAAGTGCTCCCCCTCCTCAGCAACAGTATCTTAAAATGCTTTTTAAAAGGAATTTTACTTGGTAGGGTGAAAAGAGGCATACTAAAAGGTTGGGAAGATTTTATTTTCATTTGTTCCTGCAGCTATGTTTAAACTTCCATTATGATCTACTACCTCCTCTGGACTCTCATCAAGTCAGAAAATTTTTTTTTGCACGTCTGAAGACTCAGTTCTCATTATGGGTGAGGAGCTGACAAGGGAAAGGGGACTGGAGTGAAAGGACCAGTAAAACATCATCCAAAGATGAATTAATGATCCGTTTTCTGTGATCCTTATTCTTCTGGGCTCATATTTACCACTACACTACAAGAGGCATTCTCATCATTTGAGGAACTATGAACTAGACAGACATAGCAATTCATCATTTGCCAATAGCTGAAGGCTATTTGGTTTAGTGTGAACTTCCTTCCCAATGCAGAACTAATTTGTAATTCTTCCTTTTTGACAACTGCATTTTAAGAATCCCAGTTTAAAATCCTGTCATAACTCATTAAATAAAATTCAGTATAGCTGAATGTTACAAAATGGACACGAGGACTGTCAGACAAATTGCATTTGCAAAGAACTCCGCATGCTTTACTTGTGCATTGTTGCAGGGACAAGGTAGAAGTTTGTATGTAAATATTTTCACATACATACATAAAAGCTTTCTCCATCTCATTCAATAATACATCTACATATAGATGTACTATATCTGTATTGTACATCATAAAGATGCTGTTCCATAGGAGCGTTATTTCATGACCTTTAGGAGTGTTATTTCATGACCTTTAAGAAATAATTTATGTCACTTGCAGCCGACAATGAAATTCAGGCTACAGAATGACTAGTAGATAACAGTGCTTTTATGATGACTTCTAGCTAATGAATTATTCTCTGATACTTAGCACCTCTCAACCTATTACCTGTGCAGGGAAAAACACATGGCTGAGATCATGGCCAGAGCAGCACACTTCTACTCAAAAGGTTTCTGAAAGCAGACATTTGTTTGCTATTGCATCACACGTATCTGCCATTCCAAAACCTGGAGCTTTTCAGTAAAGTACATTTGCAGCAGCTACCACAGGCGGATTTACATTACTTCATAGTTAGTTCGTTCGGCTAATAGTTTGTCTGATTAAATGAATATTTTTTACTGCCCTCCACTCCCAAATTCAGCCTTTGGACAAAAGAAATTAAGTGAGGTTGTCTGTGGCCATTCTAGGCCTTATCTTTCTTCTTGTATTTCTCTTAGACATCAGGTATGCATCAAAAAAATTTAAGGAGAATTCACCAGTTGGTGAACAGCCTTTCTGTGAATGGATATGTCAGAATACATATCAGGTGATATACCTTGTTCTCTTGAAATATCTGGCTTATACCAGAACTTGGATGTGTCCTGGACAAATTTCACGGTCACATGTTTATCAGTTGTGTTTTCTGTGAAATAAAAGGGAAAAAAAATCAAGAATTTTTTTAAATACAAAAGCATTTTTTACTTTTCTTTCCAACTTCCAATCACCTTAATTATTCAAAATCCCCATGATTAGAATGACAATTTAGAGAAACTCTGAACTGTTTTAGAATCAGCAAATACTGCAAACTAAGATTCTGAAAGCATTCTTGAAGTTTCATTTTGCAAAACCCATAACATGAAAAACTCTTACATTTATAAAGCTGTATTAAATACAAAGCTTCTCACTGGGGTCCAGTGACTATACATCTACATCTTTAAATATTCTTGACACAAGCCTAGAAAGGTGCAGAGAGAAGCCGGCCCTTATGAAAAGAAGCTGGACTCCAAACCACTCACTTGCGGTTTGGCAGTTCAAAAGGCAGGCTGCCCTTGGCTGACAGAAGCAGAAAAGAAGCTCAGAAAGAATTCTGTAGCCTTGTTCTCTGAATAATACCAATGCCAGTTCACTGGCACCACTTAGGGCAAATATTCAAGTTCTCTGTGCCATCTTCATTCCATTGCTTTTTTTTCCTCTCCCCACTTTTAAAATCCCCCTAATGCTTTTTATAAACTCATATAAAATCTAACGTATTTTGCATTTCTCTGATGCAGAACCTACCTGGCACTGGGGAAGTGCTTAACATTTTTGAGAAATCTGGGAGGACATTTGGGAAGGGGATGCTGATTGTGCTTCCACTGTGGGGGCTAGAGAAGCCACTTGAAGAAGGTGACACCGAGGCAAAGGAACGGTCTCCTTCAGAGGACCTCTTTTTCTCTGGAAGAGGTGGTTGAGCATGTAGGTTCCCTTCATGGTGCTGCTGAACTGCACTGTTCTGGCTACTGTGTCCAGAGGCCGCTGTAAGAAAGTTTTGTGTCAAAAAGCTATTGTCTTCTGCATTTGCCACTGATGAGCTCATGGTTTTAGGAGAGATGCTAGTATTGGCTATGAAAGTAGCTTGTGTGTCCTCTTGGGGGGAGCTACTGCCCCTGTTGCCCCTGCTGTAGCTCAGGTAGGCCCGGGCACCGCTGCTGACAGCAGGTTCTTGCTGTGGCTCTGCTGGTGAGTTCTCCAGGCTGCTCAGGGTGACAACTTGCAGTCCTGGAGTTTGGAAATGAGACAAGAGAGAGACATCTTGCACGGCATTTGAAAATTCAGAGGGCACAAGGTAACCTCCTGGCGGCCTGCTGTTTCCCATTGAAAGCTGGAGCGATGAGGAAGCTTTAGGGCTGCTTTCAAGCCAAGGATGTTCTGTCACAGAAGAGCTGTCAAAAAAAACCCCAAAAATTGAACACAAAAATAAAACAACAGCCAAATCACTCCCTTAAAATGTCACTGTACAACCCATACTGCAGAGATCATTGAAAGCAATGAATCACCTCATCCAGGACAATATCTGAGGGTGCTCTTTGACAACATGCTGGACCTGGTGATGCAGCTGGATCAAGGGATTCCAGCCCCACCCCGATCGCTCATTTCTTCAGTGTAGGTCATTACTTTCTGCCTCATCTCACCCTCCACCTAGTCAGGCTGACAGGACACCTTCTGAGTTTGCACTGTAAACCAGTCCCTCAAATTAATCAGTTAAAAATACTTCTCCTTCCCCCTGTTTGAGAGGGCTACTTTTAATATGAATAAATTCAGTGAGGCTGTTCACAGCATTGCTTCACATACAGTGGTCCTGGAGATCTCTACATGGTGAGCTGAAATGCTACCTGAAAAGAGCAGTAGGAGGCAAGAATTTCTTAAGCCAAGGCTGCCATCAAATGCACATGTTTATGGAAGAAAACTGACACTGCCACAGCAGTTCTTAAATGCAGAGCCTCTTATGCTCATTAAAAAAAAAAAAAAGAAATAAAAAAAGAAATGGTCTATGGAGGTAATTGTGCACCATCACACAATAAATGAATAACTATGGTAAGAACACAGTTCACAAGACCCAACTCTTAGACCAGGTCCCTTTTAATAAAATTTATATTAAAAAAGGAAGGGAGGCAGGTCCAGTGGTTAATTTATTTGATCATGAAATCATTTTGATTGATAGAATTAAGTATTTCAACAGTAAACATTGTATTTTTCTACTGGGCAGCAATTCCACCTGCTCAATCGAAGAATAACAAATATCCTTCTAAACAAGACAAACTAAGCTTCTGGTGAAACCATCTGATAAAAGTTTAAATTGTCTCTTTGCCTCTAAAAGCAAAATGGCCTTAGACTGCAGCTGGAAAACAATATCAGCAATATCAAATGTACAGAGAACAAACACATTGTGAGACGCAGAAGGAAAAGACCTGACCTAAGATACATAAAAAAGAAAGGATTTTTAATTAAAAGGGAACTGTGGAAACGGATACCAGTAGATTTGAACAGCTCAAAGTAGAAGGGTCATAAAGAACTGGAAGAGAAGCACATGGAAGAAGATATCATTGCAAGAAAAAAACCACCACAGCTGTAGCTATCTGCTAGATGAAATGAAAAATGATGAGAAAAATATTTAGAAAGAAGGGAACAAAATTTTCTAGATAAAGTTTGAGGCAGGAATGTAAACTTGATGACTACATTTCCTGATAAGCTTTTAATTCATATCCACTTATAATGAAATTATAACATTGCCTCCTCCTCAGAAAATACTAACATACTTTGTTCAGTCTTATGATTCAAATTCATAATCACAAAATGAAAACATTCTTTCACAGTTCAAGTACTGACTGAAAATTAAATCAATTAGATGGGAAGATAAATAAAAGATAAATAGGTATCAACATACTTGAAGTCCTCCCTGAGACTCTGACACACCAACCAACAGCATTCCAAACACTTACTCTGAAAAAGGAGCCAATTATCCAAGAACAAGAATAGGATAATTAGCCACAAGGGAATGTTGTTGCAGAGTGATAGAGAAGGAAATCTAATCAGCTGTAATTTAACACCTCATCTATTAAATAAATATAGGGCACAGCTAACAACATTCATTATCATGGTCTTCTGAACATTCTAACCGTAACCTGGGACTCCTTGTTTGTTTGCTGTGTTTCCTTCTATTTCTCATCTTACGCTGTAAGCTCCTTCGGACAATTTTGTATTTACAACTTACAATTTACAACTATTTTGTAAATTTGTACTATTCGAGCTCTGGTCCAGAGTTCTACATGTTTACCAAACTACAAATATGAAATAATAAAATCTCTCAGCCTGCTCAGCAGTTGAAAGGGAGTCAGCTATTTGCTACCAAAAACAAATCCTGACACTTTACTGACTAGAAAAGCATGTACTGCAGTGAAAAGAGTGCTCCCTCTCGCTCATATACAATTATTCCAACATGAAATTTCATTAAATGCTTTTCAGTAAAGCATTACAGAAGCTAGGTACGCACACAGGAAAATGTGTATGAGTTTGTGCTAGCACATAATAAAGTAAATAAACTATAAATTCCTGTTTATTTTTGTATTCCTATTTATCTTAAAAGCTAATTGTGTCCCTTACATATAAATAACATCTGTGTATGTGGTAAATTCCAGCTGCTGTACATCATCGTCATTAAATGTCACAACCAAACCTGAAGTTCTTGGACAAATGCTCTGCAATGAAGACGCAAGCATAACATCTTGGCTGTAAACTTAACAGTAAGGTAGGAGAATCTTTTCCTACCTTTCTCCCCCTGCAATAGGACTGTTAGTTGAAACAGTACACGAAGATGCAAAACAGCGCTGAAAGGAGGGATCCATCTGCAGGTTGGCCCTCAGCAAAGCAGGGTTAGTGCCCACAGTGCTGTCAGACATCACCATAGAGGGGTTCATGGCTTCCGTGTAACTTCGAGATTCTGCAAAGGAAACGAAGGAAAAGGCAAGTTAAAAAACAACTCACAGTTTTATGGACCTTGCACTGAAAGAAGTATTTATAAAACAATCTGTTCTTCTCTTATTAGGACTATAAATAAGAGTTTTTATTTGTTTGACCAGTAACATTTTATTGCACAACGTTACACTGATTGTTGAAACGATCCAGCAGGACAAATGGCAGAGGGAATAAAGATTACAGAATTACACCACTCAAACTATTTGATCAGTTCTCCAGGGTACATTCTCTAGCCCTAGAGATGAGAACAGACCCATCTGTTCCAAGTTGTTTTGCATTCCACAGTCCACAGTGTTAATCAGGTATGTCTAGTCAAGTGTCCTATGTGACTATACACACCATCAGTGTGCACTTAAACACCAAAGTGGTAGAAAACTGGAGTATTAATTCAGCCTGCCCGTTCAGCCCAATGCTGAATGGGGCAGGGGACCTGGTGGAAAATGACACGGAAATCGCTGAGGTATTCAAAACCATCTTCACCTCAGTCTTTACCAGTAAGACAGGCCTTTGGGAATCTCAAGCCCCTGACACCACAGGAACAATCTGGATCAAGGAAGACTTACCATCAGTGGAGGAGGACCAAGCAAAGGAGCACTTAAACAAACTGCACATATGTAAGTCCACTGGAGCCTGACAGGTTGCACCCACAAGAGCTGAGGGAGCTGGCTGATACCACTGCAAGGCCACTCTCGGTAATCTTTAAAAGGTCACAATGATTGGGAGAGAATCCTGAAGACTGGAATGGAACAAGTGTCACTCCTATCTTCAAGAAGGACATGAAGGACGATCCAGGGAACTGCAGGCTTGGCTAGCCTAACCTCAGTCTCTGGCAAAGCGATGCAGCAACCAACCCTGGAAACGATTTCCAAACACATGATGGAAAAGATGATTGAGAGTTGTCAACATGGATTTACGAAGGGGAAATCATGCTTATCCACCTTGATAGCCTTCTTCAGCAAAAGGAATAGCACTGGATGTTGCTTATCTTGACTTTAGTAAGGCTTTTATCATGGTCTCCCATCACATCCTCATAAACAAGCTGACAAAGCATGGGTTAGATAAGTGGACAGGGACGTGGACTGAAAACTGGCTGAATAGCTGGGCCCAGAGGCTTGTGATTAGCTGCACCAAGCCCACGAGGAAGCATGTCACCACCATTATACCCCAGGGGTTGATACTGGGGCCAATACCGTTCAACACCTTTGTTAACAACCTGGATGATGGGATGAAGTTTCATCAGCAAGTTTGCAGACAATAGAAAACTGTGAAGAGTGACTGATAAACCAGATGGTTGTGCTGCCATTTAGAAGTAGAAGAAATGGGCCAAGAGGAATTTCAGAAGTTCAACAAAGGGAAATGCAAACTCCTGCACCTGGGAAGAAATAATCCCAGGCACCAGTACATGCTGGGGGCCAATTGGCGGGAAGACAGCCCTGCAGACACAGACTTGGGGGTTCTGGCGGACAGCAGCTGACCATGAGCCAGCAATGCAACCTCATGGCAAAGGTGGTCAACAGCATCCTAGGCTGCATCAGAAAAAGTTGCCAGCAGGTCAAGGGAGGTGATCCTTCCACTCTGCTTTGCACTAGTGAGGCCACATCTGGATCTTTGTGCCCATTTCTGGGCTCCCCAGAACAAGAGAGACATGGACTTGCTTGAGCAAGTCCAGCACAAGGCCATAAAGATGCCTGGAGCATGACTGGGACCGAAGCATCTTTCATAGCAGTAAGGGCTGAGAGAGCTGGTACTGTTCAGCCTGGAGAAGAGGGGGTTCAGGGGTATATTATCACTGTGTATAAAAAAACTGAAGGGAAGGAATGAAGATGAGGGAGCCAGTCTTCTCTCACTCTTCTGCTCACATGAGGAGAAAAGGACAGAACTGGGGTTGCAAAGGCAGTTGAGCAGAACAGAGCAGCACGGGGTTTAGTTACCAGTACAGCTACAGGTTCCAGGTGTGACTTTGTTCATACCATGCAGACAAAAAAGTAAAGCAACTGTAAACTCTTCTTTCCTAGCAGCTTGCAAATAGCATCAGAGTAATTGGTTTCTGATTCAAGTCTGAACTATGTTCAACTTAATTATATTGGACATAAATACTATGGAATATAGCTAAAATGGATGCATTTGGATGAGGGATAATGTGGATGCTATTACTGAAGAGCTTTATACAGGAACAGTTTAATCCCCTTCTTCGCAGGTATATTTTAATAACCAGTCAAGCTCTAATGAGGATTACACTTAATGATTCTGGTATAGTCAAAAGCAATCCAACACCTATTCACATAAGCCCAGGTTCAAGGGCACTATTTTCTATCACAGAAAACGCCATGCACTAAGATACTGCAAGTGCCTGCAGATCTGAATAGTTTCATACGCCTGAATAGTTCCATTGACCTCAACACTGCAGGACTGGAACCCAGTAAGTTGATCACAGACGAAAAAATCTCTAATTACTCTCTCTTGAGCAAATAGACTTCAAAAGATTGAGGGAGAAAAAAAACACAAAAAAGTTACGGAACAATTCCAGTCCTACAGAGTTAAGATCATGTTAATGCATCTTCTCCATAACAAAATCTTTCTAATGTGAAAAGAAGGAAGGTTCTCACTATTTCTGTGAGTGCCACTGAAACAAGTCTAAATAAATCTTTTCCCTTTGATTCATGGCAGAGCCTGGCTCTGCTATTACTTGAATGAGGAGGGTGCAAGATACTTAAAACAAATGCCTGAGATAAGAAAATCTGCAAATCAATGCCCTGACTGAAAACCATTTGAATTCCTCACATAGTACACATACTGTACAGAGCAAACATTTAATTGCATGAGGGAAACATTAGAAAACTGCAACACTGTCTTTTAACTATACCTATTACTTTAACTATATCCATGCCAGCCATAAAAGTAAAAGTTAAGAAAATACTGCAGAAATGTGTGTGGTGTGGAAGAGCTAGAAAAATCTGAATCTGTATCTATCTAATAGATCAGATATATTACAGTCATTCTCATACTGGTCCAAACACAGTCAGAAAAAGCTGACTGCATAAACCCATGATTTAGGCCGTATTCCTACTGAAATCAGTGGTGTTTGTTTACTCAAGTGTTACAAAGACTGACTGTTTACCCGAGTATTATAAAGATTGATGTTAAGCCTTGAGCAACGATTTCAATATATAACAAAGTATATTACTTTGTCTTAACTATTATCCAAGAAAAAGCCTATTAGTTGAAGGTAGGTTGGTCAAACTAATGTTGTACATTTGAAGATGACTACAGCCTTCCCAGAAACACAACTTTCACTAGGGTAAAAGCAGATGAATCTCCTGAAAGCAGCATCTGTAAGACAAAATATCGTAAGTGCAACAGTCATCTCATCTCTGCACATGAACCTGCAGATGCTTCTCAATTATACTGCAGGTTGAGATGACTCTGCTACTGTATGGGAGAGGTTGATGCATTCCCTGCAGGCATGGGAATTCTGATCACGGCTTAACTCCATATGCTTGCTTGTTTTCGTGCCTTTATGTCTGTTTCCCTGATAGCAGATTATATAGGGCAATCAC
The DNA here is from genome assembly GCA_003993805.1 of Himantopus leucocephalus. NCBI lineage: Eukaryota > Metazoa > Chordata > Aves > Charadriiformes > Recurvirostridae > Himantopus > Himantopus leucocephalus. The sequence goes on from RSEF01000002.1 coordinate 62,652,459, forward strand.
TGGACTCCAGTTACCAAGACCTTGGGGGAAGGAAGGGGAGTGGCACTCCTGAAATAGCTTAAAATCTTCTCCCAATCTAATGTGATCTCAGCTATGTGCAAAGAGTTAATCTAAAGCATTTACACAGCAAAGTCCTCTCCTTTTCCCACGAATAACAGCATTTGCTTGAAGAAATGGACCAAGACTTGATTCTTCCCTGTTTCAGGCCTTGGACTGTTGCTATTACCTTTAGAGCAACGAATGCTGTGTGAGGGAAGGACCACCGTCCCACTCACAGATGCAGCATTTCTTTTCATACCCAATTTTCACAGGTGTAAAATACTAAACTAAGAGTCAAAAGTCATTGGCAGCAGACATGTAATCTGCAGAAAGAACACAAACTCTGTACAACTCTTCCCAGGCTAGAAACAAGTGTATCTGAAAGGCACTTCCCATGAAAGCAGCTTTGTTTATATTTCAATTAAAAACAAGCTTGCTGAATATTTCAGCTATGTCCTCTCTATTGTCTGATGCAGAGTCCACACTCAACAGTAAGCTGTTAACCCTGTATCTCATGGAATCATTAACTCAGGGCAACCTCATAGGTTCTACAGGATTTCTATATGCACGGTATGAACTCCCCTGGCATGTTTGCTGCAAAGCATCAGCGCTTCTTGCTACAGGCCCCTACTAAATCTATTTGTGAGAACACTGACAATGTAAAAGTGCAGCTCCCTAATTAAAAAAGTGACATGACAAAACCAGGATTATTCATATTCATGTCTCTTCATGCACCCGGGTCAGACCTGCATATCTACACTTACTATCACTGATCATGAACTTTAGAGGCACAAAGTAAGAGAGGAACTGGACTCTTTCCATCATACACTACTGAAAAGTGACATTAAGGAAGATAAGGAATACTAGCATGCCCATATGCAAGGCAGAAAAATATCCAGCTCACTCTTTTACTGTCCCACTTGGCAGCAAATGGCAAATACTTGTAAAAGTTGCAAGCTTATTTCAATTATTAAGCAGAAACTCCTGGATGTGCCTAGAACACAGCTATATAAAGCATGATGTTATAAATTAACTTGTATTTTAATCCACTAAATCCATTAAAACAAAAAAGAAAAAGGAACCCTGAAAAATATCCAGAAAAAAACAGCAGTGGCTTAACACATGCAATGGTCCAGATAAAAGATGCATAAAAATGTTCTTTTTCCTCTTTCTTATAGCAGCTGAAGGGTAAAATCACCTCACAGCTTTGGAGACGATGGTCCAACAAAGGCAGGGAAGTGAAAGGAGTAGTCATTCCACTATCATCCACTATCATACCTTGTATTTTAGCAGTTTCTCATATATTCCCATCTTTATAGTCTTTTTTGTGAGAAGCTGATAGCTAACATGCACTGCATGAGCTTGAAAACTCCAGTCAAGATCCTCAGTTACATCTTTTGGGGAAAGGGAGCTCTAAGTCACTGTTCCACTCCTAAAACCCTGAGCTGACCACCCCCAAGCTATCTCGGGCCAGCCTAAATGCTGAATGGACACAGAAAAGCATATTGCTCTAAAGTAAGCCAAAGTAACAAAGCCGTTGCTCAAGCCCTGAAGAGCAGCAGAAGGATAAGAAGTTTTGTGCCATACTTTTATATTTCACAGTCTATTTCTTGATCCATGTTTTGATGGCTTCAGCAATGACGAAGAAATCCAGCCTAACAAAGACTTGCAAAAAGCCACATCAGGTGTGGCTGTGAAACATTCCCAGTATCTCTCTCTCATTCAGAAGTCCCTCTGCTTCCACCTCTCATTGTTCACACAAACAGCTGATGAGCCCATTCCTTTAAACAGATTTCCTGACAAACTCATCTACAAAGACAGAACTGAAGGCATCTAAGAATGTAATGGAAGTGTTCGGTATCTCCTCTACACAGTAGAAGTATTTTTGGGGTTGCATTCCACTAAGGACTTGATATTTCTCATTCTCCCAGGACTCACTTTGGACTGGTCCTACCAGACAAGCATTCTCAAGATCTTCTTCCCTTTGAAACACCTCTGAAAAACGGCACACAGTACCCCCCAGCATTCACCAGGAACTGCATGGCACTTTGCAGCTTGGCATTCAGCTGGCTCCAATGTAAACTCCACTACAGTGCTGAGCTGTTGATCTCTCCTTCCCATATCTAGGGAACTGTAACAGTTTCTATGACAACAGCCTCTGCTGATAAAACTTTGTTTTATCCAGGAGACCAAAGGTGAAAAGATGGTAACTTCCCTTTTCCAATAATAAATTGTATTATTCATTAAGCAAGTTACTCCGCCATTCACCTGAATGTCTTGCAGAAGATTTAGGCTCAACTCAGAGCCGAGATGTTATAGATACATGGAAAGGTAGATCAAGAATCAAAGAAAAACCTAGCATTTAGTATTAAACATCAGAACACCCTACCTAGAGACACAGTGGATAGCTCCATGGCTTGAAGTATATCAGTAACACAAAAAGGAATGAATGAAGATCTTAAGCACATTTTATGAAAGCAGTTTGTTTAGATATGTTTCTTTCTAAACCTTAAAATCTACAAAAGGAAAGAAGTGGAGAAAGCTTTATCATGGAAACAATCAATGAAAGCAAAACCACCAACAAGCAAAGCACAGAGCTAATGATACCGAGTAGGCACAATTTTAGTTCTTCTAAGACATTTTGCCAGTATTTCAGCAAAGGAAACGTTGATGGAAAGATTAGTTGGAAAGCCACAGTTTTGAAGAACAAATTGGAGCTGGGAAGAGAGCTTCGATGGAAGGGAGGTACTGACGTGCAACGTCCAGTGACAACTAACTGGACTGAATGAAGTGAAACGCAACACACAATTACAACTGCACAGTGCAAGTATGGAGTAGCAGAGGCTTATGCTACTATGTAATGCCAGAAACCCTGAAAATAGTGAATTCATGACAAAAGGATTTGGCTCCCTGGAAAAAGAGTTCCTCCAGCAGCTGGCAGAGTGCTAACAACAGAATTGGCACCGGTGAAGCTAAGGAGCTCCTTAGGAACCTCTACGGAGCTCACAGGGAAGGCCAAAATTAAAATCCCTGCCTATGGAGAAAGGAGACACAGCAAGATGGCCCACTTGAGCCAGTTTACAAACCAATGCCTTTCCAAGTCCATTAGCATTGTAAGATTCTTATGGGGTAGCCATTTTCCCTTTCACTCTCCTGCTTTTACAAATGCTAAGGTGCCAAAATAGGTAAGAGAGACTGAGATAATGCCAAAACTCTCTCTTGCTTTCAGTCAGTCTGCAAACTGTTGACTTTACTGAAACTTTGACCTTTTATACTTGCTATATTCTGCTTTCAGTTTCACAAAAATACAGCGAGTCAAATCATCCCCTGCCATGAAACCCATCAACTTCGGTTCCACTGTTCCTTCCTTTCCATAGAATACGTGGAAATCAATGAAAGATACTTAAGATCTTGTCCTTTATAACTTCAGCTGCCAGGTAAGGGAATAACTTTATTACCTCTTTTGCACAGTATATGCTATCCTTTCCAACACAAGTTGTTCCACCTCTCATTCAGGGCTAAATTTCCCCAAGCTGTTGCTGCTAGTGAGCTTCCACCATTATTTCTTAAGTGCTTCAAACAAAGAGCTCTGAGAACAACAGCTAATTTACTGTATTACTGTTTCTTTTGGTTGAGAAGAGTTTAAACACACTGAAAGCAAAACCCCCAACAAGCCCAGGCAGCAACAAAATACCTTCCTGTTCATCGTCCCAAAAAATAAGTTAATGGCTTTATGCGCTTCACATTTCTGATAGGATAGATTTGGAGGGTTTCTATTTTAGAAAACAGGTATCTGTTAAGAAACTTTCTAAATAACAACTTGTAGACTGAGATAATGGTTGTCATCATTAGCTTGCTTTTCCTTCGGGCAATCTCCCCTCAGAACCTGCAGCAACCAAATGCTGAATCAGCACTTTGTTATTTGGCCCACGGTAGTCACCAAGCTATATAAAAGTCTCCACTGCCATGGAGCTCTGAGGAATCAGGAAAACCTGCAACATTTTCTACACGTATATTTTATAAATAAACTGGATTTTATACTATAAGATTAGTCAGCTATTTTACTGACTTTGACTATAGCAACAGAACCCCTGCTTTTCCCAGTATTTTTTCAAAACTCTTATTTATTTAGAAAAAATAAACAATCCTAGAATACTAACAGTTTTTATCTTCATGGGTTTTGCTGTTTTTCTGTCTAAGGTGAAGTAAAAAAAGACATACCAACTAAGAGTACAAAGACCCTGTTTTGCTCAGATTAAGTCCCCCTCCCACAACTGAATATTATCAATTCACAAGAAATTTGGAAATCCAACTTTTTCATTTTCTTAAGAAAATCTGAGAACTTAAAATAAGGGTTAATGTCCATACCAGTGATTCCACTTCACTGAACTACACTGATACCTAGAAAAGGGATAACATTAAGCCCATCTTCAAGAATGGCAATAACAAGACCTTGGTGAACTTGAGGAGTGGACATTTAAAAGCAACACAAAATAAAAAAAATCCGTACCTCAGGCAGAACAAGACCGGGCAACAATACACGTGCAACTGCTAATTAGCAGCCCTGCTGAAAAGCATCAGGAGTCGCAGTGGGTATCAGGCTGAAAGAGAGTCTTCACTTTGCTCTCATCCCATATAATGCATACTGAGCTATAGCAGGAGGAACATGGCCAGCAGATCAAAGGAAGTTGGTTATTACCCCTCTGTATTTGGTGCTGGGAAAGCTTCACCTGGATTACTAAACTCAGTTTTAGGCCACCAGTTCAGGAAGATGAGAAGCTGGAAAGGATCCAGTGGAAGGCTATGAAAATGAGCAGGGGCCTTGCTCACACAACCCATGATGACAGGATGATGGAGCTGGTATTGTTTAGTCTGGAGAAGAAAAGCAGCTAGGTGGGGAATCTAAAAGCAGCCTAGAACTACTAGAAGAGTGCATCTTCTCTACCAGAAGAGACAACAGGGCCAAATTCTTCTCAGTAGTGACAGACAAAAAGGTCTTGGGGAATTCTCACCAGAAATCAAAAAGAGCTTTGTCACTACAGGCAGTGCAACACTGGAAGAGGTTAACCAGGGTTGTGGTGGAACCTCCATCAGGATGGGTTTTCCTGACTCAGACAAAGCAGGTTCCAGTACTTGTGATGGTCCTGTTCTGAGTCACAGGTTGGAATACACATTCCTAGAGGTGCTTCCTAAACATCATTTCTATCTTTCTATGGTAACATTAGACTCTTCTGCATGAGGAAATTAACAGTCATTTTCAAACTTTTTTAGTTGCATACCCCATCAATAAGAAAATTTTGAACACCCACCCCCAATATACAAATTTAATATGTATTTAGTATGAATAAATAAATGTATTAATAAATATTAAATATATTTATATATGTAGTGTATTAAATATATGTATTTAATTATGAATTGTATACGTGTACTACTGAAGTTGTAATATTTTCTTCCCACACCCCAATAGATCATCCTATTCATCACCTGGGATGCACACACGCCACTTTGGAGGCCACTGGTCTAACACACTGACAGACAAAAAGGGCATGCAATTAAGGGATAAAAAGAGGGGGTTTTAGTTNTTGTTGTTTTTTTTTTTTTAAATGGATGGAACAGGGGCAGTTTCTCTGTTGGCCTGGAATCTGCTGTGTTTTATGCATATCTATAAATTCTTCACAATTGCCTATGTTCTTTCAGAAGGTGAACATGTCATGAGCCAAAACCATATACCATCATGGAGGCACCTGCAGTTCCCCCACTTTTCAAAACCCCACCAATAGCAAACAGATATAATAAAACAGGGGTTTTTTTTCAGGCTTGTGAAGGAAAAGACAAAGTTACCATTGCTGGGAGATTCTACTAATGCCTGTTTGGATCAACTCTCTTTGCAAGTAACCAAATCAGTTGGGCTGAACCTGGAGAAGCTATGTAGATGGTGGCTCTAGCATCCACATACTAACCTCTCTGCACTAGAAAGGTCAGCTTCAGTTGCTTCATTAAACAGTACTGAGAAGGATCTCAGTGGAATACATATTATGCGCTTGGCTCTTACAGAAAACACGACAATATGGCGGCTGCCAATCTGGGAAATAAAACAGCATACCTGGAGAGGTGGTAAAGACCAACTCAGATGTCTGAGATGTGCATTTGGTGGACGAAATAACACATTCAACAGCTAGAACCCAAATGGCTAGTAATTAAAACTAAGCTACACTGCAGTACTGAAGGCTTCTAACTTCATATGGTTATTTATTGTGTGCATTTAGAAAGTGTTCACTGTGTTTTGGGAACATTTCAAATGTATTTAGAATAAAAAAATCCATTCTTGCCTTACGCCTGAAGAGGGCTGTAAATCACCCATGTTGCCCCTTGTGGGGCCATATTGCTCCCTCCTTGGCACACCAGCTCTCCCCAGCAAGCACTGCGTAAGCAAGGCTGGCGCTTCGCCACCTCCACAGGAGATTCTGGCCTGCTGGCAAGATGCATGACAAGAGCGGGTGCACACTGGGGCATTCCTGTGTTCCGGCAACTTCTAGCTCCCATAATGGCCCACTGGGGGTCCTGCCAGTAACAAACAAATGCAGCCTCTGAAGCCATGCCAGAGGTTAGCTTATCTCCAGGCAACCCTAGGATCAGGGAATTAACTGCACTTACCCTCTGCCCCTGTCTGCACAGGGAGAAGCATCAGAAGGATGATTTACCAGACACCAGTTTCCCCCACGCAATCCCTGTGCTGAAGACCTTACTATCCAGCTTCTTTTCTACTGATGAAATAGCCACTCTATTGACAGACCCGTACACTGTTTTACAGACGCTTGGTATCATACGTTCATTCAAAAATACCAAAATACAAATAACTCATATTTGCTTAATAGAATATGCAATACAGCATCTTCAAAGCAGTAAAATTCTTACCATGCCCTTCTGAAGGACTTTCTTATTTATTTTCCCAAATAATACCAGAAAAAAAACAACCTTCCCCAGGGACTAAAGCAATCAGTTGCACGTGTCTTCTCATGTATTTTAAAAGATCTTGCAGATGCTCTGCTATTGACTTTAAGCATAGCTTTGCTGTCCTAGGAATGCAAATCAGCTGCAGAGGCATCTCCTCCAGCCGTCCAGGTCACAGGCAAACGTAAAATGTGACATTTATTAAAACATTCTTTAGGAGAGAGCCACAATCAGTCCATAATTCATAAACAAGAGCACTACTACTCTGCCTTTAAGTACAGCAGATCATTCAGTAATGAACAAAAACAAATCCAACAAAACATATAATTATTAACATGCCTACACTAAGTTTTCACAGCAAATTAGTTAAGTGGCTTTAGAGACAGCCAATTCCATTCTTATCGTGGTTTATCTCATAATGGAATTTCAGATATTCACATTGCTGAATACAATTTTCATCAAATTGTAAAATTAAATTGCAATAGGCTTTTTTTTTGGGGGGGGGGGGAACCACTAGAAATCAAAACTGTACAAACCTTGAAAATGAATAGTAATACTTTTTCAGGCAGAATGCCCTGAAAGACCGAGCACCTTTCAAGAAAATGTGGGAGATGTTGGCCCAGGTTGTCTGTGCTGAACTGAAAAATACAACTCATGTCTACTGACAGATCCACTGCAAAGCCAATGCAAAGGGGGGAAGGGTGGATGTAAGGGGAGCAAACTGGAGCAAACTGGAGCAAATACTGAGTGAACGAAGAAGGGACTGAGCTTGGGTGGGGCTGACTTTCTGGCATTCCTGGAAAGCAAGCACCAAGACTCACCAGTGAAATTTCCAATTTCGTGGTATGATCCTATCTACTCTTCCTAAGGCAAAAAAGAGGGTGTTTGAACTCCCCTTTTCCTGTCTCAGTCCAGTTCCCTGGTGCCAGTAGGCACCAGAGAGAGACATGTATGCAGCTTTTGATGTCTGAGGACTAATGGAAGCAATCAAACTGATGGAATGGAAGCAATCAAACTTTTTCTACCAAAAGTCTCGCTTTGGTCCTGCTCTTCTACTGTCAGAATAATTCTGCCTAAATGTGACCCTCTTCAATCCGTTTTCTGGAGCCACTTGCCTGTAACAAATGGCTGAACCCAGCTCACTGCAGCCTGAATACCAAAAGCCAGGGCTGCTTTGTAGTTTTGTAGTAGTATACCTAAACCATTTTCATTTTAGAACCAGCAAAGGAACCCATTTTTCAGAAGCTGCTTTTAATAATCTGGAATTGAAACAGGTAAAACAAACTCAGTTCTGCTTATCTTCAGCACTGTTCAGTATCATGTAACAGGACTGAGAAGTGAAGCTGTTAGGTGTTTTCTTGGTCTTGTCTCTTAGGAATTCTAATTCAGTAACTCTCCTTTTAGGGTTGCACTCCTTACACAAGCATCTGCTACTACTGACTGGACAGAAAAATTGTTTGCATTAAGGCTGTAAGAATCATGCTCTTTAAAGTATTCTGGTGCATCCTGCACATCATACCATGTCATAGTTGGCTGCTCTAAGACTGTATTATATTTTGATGGAAAAATCAGATCTGGAGTGAGAAAGTGAAAGTATTTTACATGTACTGCCTGAATTAGAATTACTCTGCCAGTGCTAGTGGCACAATACACTGTTTTTCTCATTAAGCAAGAAAGCAGGAAAACTATGTGATATTCCTCGTTCAGGAAAGGCTTACGTTTACAAAGTCAGCTCATTTTTCATGATTTTGAAAGGAAATTTAATGCTGCTATAACATTACTTGGAACTCCTCGGGGGAGGAAAAAGAATCAGCCTGGACAAAGTTTTTGTACGTAGTCAGCAATTATATATGTTCCAGGCAGTCCCCCATGTCTTCTACTTTGAGAAAAACCCCACCACCATGCACAAAAAAAAACGGAAGCCTTCCTCAGCAGAAAAATAACTTCTCAAAGCTAATGAACCCTTGCCTCATGCCCCCTCACTCCGTTAACGATCACAGGAAAAAAACTCATACTGACAAAACTTGTCTGCAAAGCTTTTTCATTTCTCTGGGGACTCCAAATGTTGCTACATAGCCACACAAGGCCTAATTCTTTCCCGTACTTCTTTTCTTCAGAGTTTGCAACCAACACAGAAGCAGTCCGCATGCTCTATGAACACCCCCACCCCCCACCCC